>CM035152.1:71496772-71597374 GCA_020205615.1 Panax quinquefolius | reverse complement strand
GATTACTAAATCGGGGATTAGTGAATCCTGGATAGATTGGTACATACGCTGCTTACTCATCGATGAGGATGATTGATCTCATGATCATTTGTGTGGAGACACTAAAGCAAGTATGTAGGTGCTTATTAGAGAATAAGTTCATCGAACGTGGCTCGCTAAGGAATACCTAATGGAGTTTTATTTGCGTCAATAGAAATTCTCAGAGTGATAGTAGAAGACAAGTAATCCTTGGACTTGAGATCATCATAGTATCTTGTGTATGATGAGTTATACTTTGACTTATTCCTTAAGACCCTTAGGGTATATCAAAGGGTATGCTTGGGTATAATAAGTTGTACATGGAGATAATGTATGATCAATAAAGAATCTACCACTTCTAATAAAAGAAGAGAATGTCCTATGTAATTCGATAAATGACAACCCAAAGAGTCCTCGGCGGCAGCGTAATGAAATTAGAAAGGAGTTTCTAATTTGCATTATTGGAGTCAGTGCATTTAAGAGTCGAAATACATATAATTAAATAAAATAAGACTTGACAAAGAATTCCAATGCCTTATTTAATCGGGACATCAGATGGTGGAAGGATCAATTGTACTTAGAACTATTTACTCAAAGGTTCTTTAATGATTAATGTTGAAATCTATATTATCCGGAAAGTCGCTGATCGCTAGGAGGCTTATCCCTATCAGAGAATAAATATTATTTATTTAAATAAATTAATTGTTTAATTTATTTATTTAAATAAGATTAGAATTGTTCTAATTGATTTATTCACAACCTATTTAATATGGAGAACCTAAAGGGTCACACCATAAAAGGAAGAATAATTATTTAAGAAGTTAATGGCATAATCGTAATAATATAGTTAAGTATATTTAATTTAATCTATGGTGATAGAATAAATTAAATAGCTTAATATTTATTATTTAATATTTTAGAAATATTAAATAGAAATTAATAAGAGGAGTCTTATTAATATTATTACAATTATTATTATTTTAATTTCTAAAAGAGTTTAGGAATTAATTTACTATAAGTACTCTCATTTATTCCTAATTGGATTAGGAAGGAAAATTAGTTAAAGGAGTTTAATTAATTATCCCTAATAAGATTAGGGAGCTTAATTAATTAAAAGAATTTAATTAATTAAAACCCAATTCCTTAATTGTTAAGGTGGGTTGCCCACATCTATAAATAAGAGGAGTCTTATTATGGGTGAGGGGTGTGGTTGACTTTTACAACGACATAATTCCAATTTGTTGGAGAGTACCCTTTTCTATAGAGATAGAAAACTAGGGTTTGAGCCAAATACCCCTTCTTCTTGAATCTTTATTTTTCCTTAGTGGATCACCTCTAGAGGCCAAACATATGGGTGGCTAACGTTGATCAAAGGAAGGAACCAAACCCGGTGGATTCAAGTTGAACGCGAAAAGGATTTGGAGGTGAACTTGTACCGAGGAAGCTCGATCTTCAAGGGTATGATTTTATTCTTTATCTTTTCGTTTAATTAATAATTGTGCATAAAGGGTGATCCGGGTATATGGTTTGTAATAAAATTTTAAACTCTGATTTTACACGTTTCCGCACTTTTTATGCAATTTGATCAAGGTTTTGAATATTACAAACCTAACATTTACATCATGTTCCCTTAGCCAAAAGCTATTATATACTATCCACATTGCCTTCTACAAAAATTGGGATTTACAAAAGACTACCCTTAAATTATACAAAAGAGGGTTTTACGTCACTACTACATACAAAAAGATCTAATGATCTATTAACACCGTCGAATCGGCATTTCTCATATTTCGATTTGCCGTAATCGATACTATATATCTCGACTTATGGTATGCCGAGTCCGTCCCGACTCAATAGAATAACAAGCAATTTTTAGCTTGAAATCCTCATGAGCGCATTCTGTGGATGTGTGACATCCTAGCTATCTTCCGTCTTTCTCAACCAGCTTTTTTTTGTAGCTCAAGGACCTCATCCTTATAATCACGAGCCTTATCACCATAAGCACTTTCTCGTCGTGCTCTGACTCAAAGTCTGCCTCTGCAGATTCTTTCGCCTCATATAAGGCAGTTATCTCCTCATTCTGAGTTTCTACCACAAAGGTCTTGCAGATGCACATTCCTATCCAACACAAATAGATAAAATGCTCTCATCAGATCTCGGAGGTGTCGGCTCCTCGAGTAGGCACCACCGTGACAACCGATGTCGCCTCCATCTCCTCCTCCACGCCTAGCATCTCGTTAAGGTATGATGTTAACCCCATGGTCTCCTCGTAGTATTCCTCCTCGTAGATGTACTCCTCAATATCTCGAGTCATCTAAGATAACTATCTGCACCTCCGCCACTGGCATTGGTACAATCTCAACTTGGTTAACTGAGTCCTCACTTATCATTTCGACGTTTCTAAATATCAAGCTCTCGATTGACATCTACAAACACATAACACGTTGATTAGTTCATAATATGCAATAGTATAAGCACAAATCACATTAAATATCTTTAAGATTAATTTCCATCTTTTAATCCTTTCGATACTGAGTTATCTCAATACCTTATTAATTCAATGGACTTGAATTTCATTCTTCGGACTTTACCTTCCTTATAAGGTTATTAGCCTAAGGTTTTCCCCCCATAAGTTTTATAACCTAAGGCTTTGATACCAACCTGTGACGCCCCAAATTCAGGTATCTTCCAACCCGACATATGGTGCTCCACTGTAGTAACATCCATACAATCATTCCATTGAAATATAACAAAATGAATGTAATTACTATCTTCTTATTATAATAAAAGTATAATCCTTCCTGTGTTCATAAACCTACATACATCGCTTCATTGTTCATAATGTATAATACATACAAACTTACTAAACTATTACACAATGCCTAAGCATCCATCTTAGCTTTGCCCTTATCTCTCTTGGCATTCATAGTACGTTCATCCTTAACTACAGTTATATAATTCACGCAAGAAGTGAGCATGACAGCTCAGCAAGTTTAATCAAGGATAACATTAATACCACATTCGTGAATTATATAACAATTCCGACATAACTGAACAATAGTTATGAAGTATTATGAATCAATAATACTTTAACAGTTCATAACATCAATTCCCAAAGTATAGAATAGATTAGAATTCGAATCGTCAATAGACCATGAACAAGAAATTTCGCTTTTCATACTTGAAAAGGAGTCCACAAAGACTAAAGTCGCTTCATCCGCATAACTTACGAAAGATTTCTAGGTGATCAACCTATAGTACTCTATGTTGATCAACACTCATTCATTAAACGATTTACATTTAATATTTTTGGCAACTTCGCATGCCCATCGAAATATCGATGAAAAATACTTTTGTTTGTTCATGTACAAACCTTACCTTCACGCTCGTATCAATTACTTGGCATAGATAATGTTAACATTTCTATATAGAATGATATGAATAATAATCAATCTATATATTACGAATAGTCTAATGAGTTAAAATCTGGCATTAACCCTTTCTTTAAAACAAGTCTTGCAATTCAGTTCAACGAATCAAATAAAACTTGGCTAACTTGAAAGTTAGACAAGCGTTAAGAAAACATGCCTTTCAGTGTCTTCAAATAACTTACTCGACTGACCACAACCTTTACATAATCTATATGATATATTCACAAAGCACACTGTAATTAGCTAACAAATAAATGTTTCTATCAACTTCTTTCTCTTCTATGTCTTAGTTAACTTAATAACTTTATTAAACTCAACATGACTTATTACCCTTCATCCAGGTTTATTAATCCACCAAAGTTATTAACCAGACTCGAACATCGTTGATAAAGTACCAAATTTGTTCATCGTTCTTAACTTGTTAACATGCATGCAATTCCTAAGTTTTCATACCATATACCTTAGTATAGGTAGTATAGAAATAGCTTTAATACACTTATAAAGTGTACAAACAATACTCCTTTAAGTCCCTAAACAAATGAAGTTCAAAGCCTAAGTCACTATCAAGAAACTTGTACTCATGCTATGGTGCGGCCCATGCAAGATTAGATCAAGGCGTAATAAGCACCAGCTTAGCGAAGCTAACATCCTGCCTCGACGACATCATGACGCGAAATAAAGAAATAAGTACGCCATTTAACAAAGAGAGTAAATACCTTTCGTACGCAAGATCAAGGGCATGGGCAATTTTACACTATGTCTAGTACCATGGCATTGACCTCGCATCGTATTTCAACAATTTTTGAAAACTTTCTCGAAATTCTTCGGTCAGAATCTCTTCGTTATAAGTCCGATTTGGTCCGTTCAAAAGTCTACACGTCATAAATGACATACTCTACGCGTTCATATAAGAATTTGACACTTTCAAATCGAATAACTCAAAATTCACTATTGAGTTCATTTCTATATGTTCGTAAACGTTAATGAGCGTTCAATGGTCGTTTTGTTCGTTTTAAGTTGGAATCTGACGATTCTCAAACCCACAACTCTTAATCACCCTATCTCACGTGTTGACATTGAAAACCAATGTTTTCAAGGCTCACGACAACTTTTGACCCTTAATCCGAAATTCAACGTTTTCGACGTTTAACATTTATTTCCATGAAATCCGCCATAACTTCTTTACTAGCATTCTCTAAGCCAAATCATATAGAATACTCCATGGATTTCATATCTACATCCTAACCAAACAAGATGCATATATTAACGTATTGATGGAGTTCAATCCTTTATAAATAATTGATCTCAACAAACAATATTTTCATGGTTTGAAACTATATCGAACCTTATGATTCCTACGATCTCATGACTTATAGAGATTAAATCTATGGTAAGTCATCTTTAATCCACCATACAAGACATATACCACCCATTATGATCCTCCAAGATAAAAGAAAAATCAAAAGAGATGGAAATGAAAGATAAGGATTATTACCTCAAGAACTTCTTATGAACTCTCTTGAAAACTCTAAGTCAAAGCTTCCAAAATGTAAGATTTGTGTAATCTAGCTCTCTTTCTCTCTCAATAATCTAGGTTGGACAATTGAAAAACTCTCAAATGAACCAACCTAGCTTCTTATTTATAGGAAAATAGAATGCAGGACAATTTGGACAACTACCATCACCTCCTTACTATTCAACACTTTGTCACCAAGTAAAATACTTGGTGACCAAGTGATTTGCTTGACTTGCACACCAATTTGGACAACTACCATCACCTCCTTACGATGACCTGAATGATCACTTGATAAATTTCTTGGAGATCTGTGACACGTTTAAGTGAAACGGAGTGTCTAACGATGCCATCAGACTCTGATTGTTTCCATTCACCTTGAGGGATAAGGCTAAGATTTGGCTACATTCACTTCTGTCAGGCTCCATCACCACATTGGCTGACTTGGCTCAAAAGTTCATGGCGAAGAGGAAGTGACTATTACTCAAAACGGTGGAGAGAATTCTAAAGTGCATGAGGAAGTGACTAAAAAGGCACCTATTGCAGAGCCGTGTGATGATAAGTCTGGGGGAGAGGAAAAATGCTCAAGACGAACCTACAACACCAACCCCTACAGTGAACAAAGCTAGTCCTCCTATCCCACAGTTGGCATTCCCCCAATGCCTCCAAAAACAAAATCTTGATAAATAATTCTCTAAGTTTTTAGAGGTGTTTAAGATGCTTCACATAAACATCTCGTTTATAGAGGCGTTGGAGCAAATGCCGAGCTACGTCAAATTTATGAAAGACATTTTGTCTAAAAAGAGGAAAATGGGGGATTATAAAACATTGGCTCTGACAGAGGAATGCAGTGCCATCTTACAGAATATGCTTTCACCGAAACTAAAAGATCCTGGAAGTTTCACGATTCCATGCACTATCGGGGATCAATTCATTGGCAAGGCCTTGTGTGATTTGGGGGCTAGTATAAATCTGATGCCTCTGTCAATATATAAGAAGTTGGGACTGAATGAACCCAAACCCACAAACGTTACCTTGCAATTGGCGGATAGATCTCTTACTTACCCAAAGGGGATAGTAGAGGATGTGCTTGTCAAGGTGAACAAGTTCGTCTTCCCTGTAGACTTTATTGTGTTGGATTTCGAGGAAGACATAGAGGTCCCTATAATACTCGGCATACCATTCTTAGCAACTGGGAGGACCCTTATAGATGTGTAGAAAGGGGAGCTGACTATGAGAATACAACATTAAGAGGTAACCTTCAATGTGTTTAGATCAATTAAGACTGTTTTCAGATTAAAGTGATTGATAATACAGTTAGAGAAGTATTTTCAGAAACCTGCATGATAGACCCGCTTGAGGCTACACTGACAAGTGCTAGTGCTATGGAAGAGGCAACTCATGTGAATATGCTAAGTGGTTGGATGCACCCCAGAGATCTAAACAGTTCTAAAGATAGTTTGAGTCTCAAAATGATCAAGAAGCAACCACTTCCAAGGCCCAGCCATCAATCATAGAACCACATGTCCTCGATCTAAAGCCCTTGCCCAATCATCTGAGGTATGCATATTTAGGGGAATCATCCACTTTTCCTGTTATCATTTCTACTTTGTTAAATGAGTGTCAGGAAGAGAAGCTACTGCTAGTGCTTAGATAGTATAAAACGGCCCTAGGGTGGTCGATTGCAGATATTAAAGGGATCAGTCCATCTCTATGCATGCATAAAATCATACTTGAGGAAGGATCTAAGCCGACCATTGAACATCAAAGGCGGTTGAACCCAATAATGAAAGAGGTGGTCTGGAAGGAAATTATCAAGTTGCTAGATGCGGGAATTATCAACCCCATCTCAGACAGTCCTTGGGTCAGTCCCATTTAGTGCGTGCCAAAAAAGGGCGGCATGACGGTAGTATCCAATGAGAATAACGAGTTGATTCCAACCAAAACGGTTACTGGATGAAGGGTATGTATGGACTACAGAAAGTTGAACAAGTCCACATGTAATGATCATTTCCCTCTACCCTCTATTGATTAGATGCTCGATAGACTTGCTGGGAATGAATTTTATTTTCTACTTGATGGTTCTTCTGGTTATAATCAAATTTCTATTACTCCAGAAGATCAGGAGAAAACAACGTTCACGTGCCCTTATGGGACCTTTGCCTTTCGGAAAATGTCTTTTGGGCTGTGTAATGCTCCTGCAACATTCCAGCGTTGCATGATGTCCATTTTCTCAGATATAGTTAAAAAGACCCTCGAGGTCTTCATGCACGATTTTTCTATATCCGGGAGCTCCTTTGATAACTGTCTAGCAAATTTGACTGCCGTTCTCAAAAGATGTGTGAAGACAAATTTGGTATTGAATTGGGAGAAGTGCCACTTCATGGTCAAAGAAGGCATTATTTTGAGGCACAGAGTATCTATTGGCGGTATTGAGGTAGACAAGGCCAAAATTGATGTTATCAATAATCTACCTCCACCTACATCAGTAAAAGGGGTGAGAAGCTTTCTTGGGCATGTAGGATTCTACAGACAGTTTATCTAGGATTTTTCAAAAATAACCAAACCGCTCTGTAACTTATTGGAAAAGGACATGCCGTTTCTGTTTGATGAAGCCTGCCTCAGAGCATTTAAGCTATTGAAGGAATGACTCATTTTTGCTTCTATTGTGGTAGCTCTTGACTGGACTTTCCCATTTGAGCTTATGTGCGACGCCAACGATTTTGTAATTGGGGCAGTATTGGACCAAAGAAGGGACAAAGTGTTCCACACGATCTACTATGCCAGAAAAACATTGACTGGTGCTTATCTAAATTACATCACAACTGAGAAAGAACTACTAGCAGTGGTTTATGCTTTTGATAAGTTCTGTTCTTATCTCATTAGAACCAAAGTGATTGTGTACACTGACCACTCGGCCATCAAATATCTGATAGAAAAGAAAGATGTTAAGCCTAGGCTGATTAGGTGGGTCCTTCTTCTCCAAGAGTTCGATCTGGAGATCCGTGATAAAAAGGTACTAAAAACCAAGTAGAGGATCACTTGTCAAGGTTGGAAAACCCTCCTCATTCGGGAGATGCAGAAAAAGACATAAATGACTTCTTCCCGGACGAACAACTCTTTGTTTCTCAAAGCAAAGCCCCATAGTATGCTGACTTTGCTAATTTTGTCGCCTGTCATGTGCTTCCTCCCAACATGAGCTATCAATAGAGGAAGAAATTCCTAAATAATGAAAAACAGTATTTGTGGGATGAGCCTTTCCTATTCAAATAGTGTTCAGCTCAAATTCTGCGAAGATGTCTGCAAGGGGAGGAAATCGAAGGTGTGTTCCATCATTGTCATTCCTCAAACTATGGAGGACATTTTGGGGGCCAAAAAACAGCCGCTAAAGTACTCCAAACTAGTTTCTACTGGCCTACCTTGTTCAAAGATGCTCATATATATGTATCGCATTGCGATAAATGCCAAAGGGTAGGAACCATGTCCAAAAGGCATGAAATGCCCCTGTAGAATATTGTTGAAGTGGAATTGTTTGATGTCTGGGGCATTGATTTCATGGGTCCATTTCCGTCATTCTACAACAATCTTTATATCCTTATTGTGGTAGATTATGTCTCCAAGTGGGTTGATGCAGTCGCTCTAACTTCTAATGATGCTAAAGTGGTGCTAAATTTCTTAAAGAAGAATATATCCACTCGTTTTGGCACACCTCGGGCGATAATCAGTGACGAAGGTACACATTTCTGCAACAAATATTTTGAAGCCCTTCTCGCTAAGTATGATGTGACCCATAAAATAGCCACTGCCTATCATCTGCAGACAAGTGGCCAAGCGGAGATATCCAATAGAGAGGTCAAACGCATCTTGGAAAAGATTGTTAACCCGAATCGGAAGGATTGGTCCAAGAAGCTTGATGATGCTTTGTGGGTGTACCGCACTGCATATAAAACGCCTATCGGAATGTCTCCGTATAGGCTTGTTTATGGCAAGGCATGTCATCTTTCTGTTGAATTGGAGCATAGAGCATATTGGGCAATCCAAAAGCTCAATTTCGATTTGGATCCAGCTAGCGAACAAAGATTGTTACAACTTAATGAATCAGACGAGTTTCATCAGCCAGCGTATGAAAACGGTAAGTTATATAAAGAAAAGACGAAGGGGTGGCATGACAAGAAAATAGTCAAAAGAAATTTTGAATAAGGCAAGAAGGTGCTTTTATTCAACTCCCGATTGAAATTATTCCCTGGGAAGTTGAAGTCCCGATGGTTGGGACCGTTCACTATTGCCAAGGTGTATCCGCATGGTACTATTGAGGTTGAAGACCCTCACTCAGACAAAACCTTTAAAGTCAATGGACAACTCTTGAAACACTATTGGGTCGGTGAGGTCGAGCGGCAGAACACCTCCATCACTTTGGGTGACCCGGTTTAAGGCGGGGGTAAAAGTCAAGCCGACGATTGTAAATCAAGAACTTGGTGGGGAGGCAACCCCATCTCAGTATCAAAATTTCCTTTTTCTCTTAACTTATGTCTAGTTTTTATTCGTTCTGTATTCTAAAATTGTTAGCATAGTTTTTAACTTGTTATTTTAATGTTACATAGTATGTTGCTAGTGTTTGTATAGTACATGTTAGAATGTAGTTAGTCTGTGGTTAAATGATTATAGTAGTTAGTATGCACAAGTTTTGCTGGTTTTATTTTTATGTTGTAAAAGTTTCACTGATCTGGGACTTTGCTTGTGTAGGAAAATTAGCCAAGAAATGAAATATAGAAGTCATCAACAGAGCGCCAAGGGAAGATAGAACTTATCGTGATTTTCAAGACAAGAACGCCAACTAAAGACACTATATATGCCACAATCATAGTCACCAAATTAAGTTTGACATCATCGATTTTCATACCGCAAGCAATACAAGGTAGCCAGGAACCATTCTAAACTCGTGCCACAGCACTAATTGATACACTATCTGTCGCGCTATAGCGCCAATACAAGATGGGACAAATTGCAAACTTATGCTGCAGCGCCGAGTCTTGTACTATCTTTCACACTGCAACGCCAACTTAAAGTTGGGATTTTTAACTCGCGCTGCAGCGCCAACCAACAAAGGAAGGGCCGCGCTGTAATAGCCGAGAATTTCCACATATTATTAAATAAATATATTAATGGAAGTAAAATTTCTGTGAATAAAAGTGTTATTATTTTTTGAGTTGGTTAATTCAATTAATTCGTATTAGATCAACGCGTATTAAGATGTGTGAAGTGACAATGAGGATTGTGAAATGTCTTGTGTGGCATAATGTGAAAATAGGAAATCCGTTAAGCAAATTAAACGAGAGTTAAGAAGATTAATCTTGTTGATCAAGTGATTTCGTATAGGTAATCAATACACTCGTAGACTCGTAGTAACACTCGTGTGGACATTAATTCATGTCGTGTAAAAC
This sequence comes from Panax quinquefolius, assembly GCA_020205615.1. NCBI lineage: Eukaryota > Viridiplantae > Streptophyta > Magnoliopsida > Apiales > Araliaceae > Panax > Panax quinquefolius. Next base: position 71,586,971 of record CM035152.1, on the reverse strand, counting down.
GAGTATGGCATTAGGGGTTAACACTGGCTTAAGCTTAAACCAGGTCTTGCACTGTCGTGGCACCCACAGCCTTTCGCCGTCCAAAGAAGATAAATCGCAAAATTGGCCATGGTCATTGAGAGAAATTAATTTTTCTACTTTGAAAATTAAATGGAACAATTCTATGATGTGTGTGACATTAATAAACTGTGGAATAATGTGTGCAAATAACCAATATTAATTGTTAATGGTCATATTAATTAATTGATAATGGTTGTGTCGGAATATTTATTTCTTGGTAATTAATTAATAATAGGTGATTATTATTGTTTGAAATGTAACTATAAAATATAATAAGAATTATATCGATAAATAATGATTATGGAAATCCATAAATATATTGATCAATGATGATCGGATTAATTAATGTTGGTGTTAACTAATTAAGGAAGTGAATAAATTATTTAATTATTTATATGATAATAGTAGGTTAACAAGCATGTGCATAAGAGCAATAATACAACTATACAATATAGTGTATTATGGCATTTGTGTGACTATATATATTAAGTTGTATAAAACTATATCAGATGAGGCAATGTGAGTAAACATATTTGAACTATATGTTATAAATACATTATCTATGTGATAATATGTATGTGGGTAGGTATTAAAATAATATTCCATGAGCATATTTTAAACTCTCATTTTTAATATACCAGTGTGATAAAATGTACATGGATTATATATATGTTGCATAACATCTACTACCTTGAAATGTTAAAGCATATTGTGACATTTAGTTGAGATGTGTATTAAGATATAACATAAGAGTGAGAATGTGTAGGAGTATACAAGAATGCTAAGTTATATTGGATTGTCCCCAAATGATTGTCCCATTTGCTCAATTCTCAGTCACGTGTAAAACAAAAGGCTATGGCCTATGTTCTTCCTTTTCTTCCAAAGCTTACTAGCTAATGATCACGGGGGGAGTGGCATTCATGATGCAAATCAACCATCAATTACCTACCCCTTGATAACCTTCATGCAATTCTTCTATCCTTTGGGTTGAGTTCTTGGATAACGGCTTGGCATGGTCAAGAAAATTTCTATAAATTAAACATTTCCATTCATCCTTTGTGTTGTTTGAAATTGTCTGAGAATTGCTTAGTGTAAGATTGAGAGCATACATGTGTTGTAGGAGCTTGAGAGTTCATTAGGAGCAAATTCTTTCGCATTATAAAGGTATAATTCCTTTTTCCTTGCTTTAATTTCATTCTATGTAAAACTAAGTTTTTAATTCTTGAAATATCAAATTATTGATTTGGTGGAATTGGATGTTAATAAGGTTGGGTATTGGTTATAAGGTTGTTATATGACCATATAAACATGTTTAAACTGATACATGATTGTTTGAATCGAATTGGTGAATAATTTTGAGGTCATTAGTTTCTCGCCAAAGCAGATCGCTTCATACCGAATCAGTAACGACGCAAATTGCGCCACATTTGTATTGAGCGAGTTAAGAATCGCTACTTATCCCATTTTTAGTTGAATGTTCTGTTTGCAAGTCTAATCAATATAAGCTAGTTGTTATGACTCAAACTAGCATGTAAACATGTGTATGATGTATATATGGGTATATTAACTCAATAAGAACATGTTTTAATAGACTTGCATGATTAAGGAAAGTATATGGTTTAAATAGAGATTTGGACTTTAAGTTTTGAAAACAAACTATATTAAAGATCATGTTCTACAAATTGTGAACCTAGTAAGCTATACATGACTGATTTTGCACATATATGAGCATGTTGTAGTGTACATAGTTCCTTTGAGCATGATCAAACTTATTAAGCTTTGTGTTAGAAATGTTTTCAAGAAAAGACTTAGCCTAGTGAGCTAACTTGCATGATTTCTAAATGATGTATATTCTGACTGTGCAAAGCATGTTAGTATGACTTAGAAATGCTTGAATAAACCTTTAGCTTATGTTTATGTGATTAGCAAAGAGAAATGAACAAGTCGGACTTACTAGTACGTTTAGAATATGAATATTGTCATGATACCTTGAAGACTAGAATCTAACATTTGTGATCATGTTTGATGACACTCTTAGACTCGCTCATATAGCATAAACATATATATACCATGCTTGTGTGTCATATTTCAAATAAAGCATGAACAAAGCATATTTTCAACTAAAGTGATGATAGTTCCACATATAAGTTATGAATACTCACAAGCATGCCTAATATGAATTTTGTGACTAGCTTGTATGTTTAGAGGGCAAGCATGATAGACTTTGTGAGTTCATGACCTTGAATAGCCTTAAATTATTGAAATGATCAACTTAGGATCCTATTATGAAAGAAGGAACCTAGAGTGACTTAAGGAGAATGAAAAGACCTTTAACATAACAAATATATTATGTGTGATTATTGTGGTTGTTTTACAGAACCCACAAGGCAAGAATTTGAGTCCCGGCATGGCGGAGGATTCAAGACAACAAGGCCAAAACTTAGTTTAGCCAATATGCTAATGCCGATCTGGAATCCCAGATAGTAAGTTCTGATCTTTTGGACAGTAACTATGTGATGCTTATATTGCTAAAAGTAACTTAAAACCTACTGATACATGTCTATAGGTGATGCTTAAATAATGTATTAGTGGTTGCCTCGTAATAGGAAGGTACATGAGTAAAAGGATCTAACTTTGAGTATTCTTAAATTACTTATAGAAATGACTAGGAGTTTAAGTTATGATCTGATTTTGTACCATATGTGCATACTTGAATCGTGTCAAGTTTGTTTAAAAACTGTGTTAGCTAATGAATATCTTGATCATATAATACGCTATAAATAGGATTCAAAAGTGTTAATTTCTTAAAGTGGATAAACTACACTTAAGGTAAGTATCCGAACCCCACTATTATTGTGCAAGTATAATTGCATTCTCTATTCGACGAATACCATAAGCTTATCGCTTTGAATACAAATTAAATTACTTTCTCGTTCAAATGAGTTAATATGCTTAAACCATTTAAAAAGTTATTATTCATGTTGAACTTAGTATTGTTCTTGAATATTGTGAAAGAGTCGATGCCATTTGATTCGGCTAGACTATATGCATGTTTATAAAACTGTCCAAACCAATTAATTGGTGCGAAAATCTCGAAAACTGAGCTGAACAACCCTTTTAGTAAGGGGAGTGTATGTCGTTGGAAACCCCAACACATGATTGAATATTATGGTGGTGTTATGCATAACGTAAAGTATTGTAGACTGATCATCTATAGTACTTGATATTTTTGGGTTATCTGTGATGCCCCCAAATTCGGGTATCTTCCAACCCGACAGATGGTGCTACACGGTACTCATAACTGTACTTTCATTCTATTGAAATGACATCAAAATTTGTGTATCAACGACATTCTTATTACATTAATAATATTACATCTCGTTCCCAGGTTCTAAAACCATTACATTCTTTGTTCATCATACTATAATATATACAACTTACTAGTTTATTACAGGGTAAACTAATCGCTCATCTTCGCTTGCGCTTTTATCCTTATCGATCCCTCGCCTTGCTCGGGCTTTTAGCCGCATTCATATGGTTCAAGCAAGAGTGAGCATAACAAGCTCAACAAGTACAACAATTTCTTTTAAACAACATGCTTGAAACACAGGAATCGTATATCTTCAATAAATGAACAATAGTTATGAAGTACTATCGATAATTCAAAATAGCACTTCTTTTCCTGCAACATGTTTTACAATAACAATATTCAGTAAAACATTTATCCTAGTCAAAGACCATGAGCATTTCATAATTTCTTTGAAAAGGACAACCCGGCACTAAGTTCGTAAGTCCGATATATCTTACGAGCACTTCTGGGTGATTAGCCTATAGTACTCTATGTTGATCAACACTACATCCTGTTAAATGTATGTACGTTTAAGTTTTGGCAACCTCACGTGCCCATCAAATAATTGATGAAAAATACATTTGTTTATTCATACTCAGGCTTACCTTGAATTCGTACCAAAACAATTAGTGTAGGATAGCGTTAACAATTCTATATTGAAAGACTTATAAATAAATCAATCAATCTTCAAGATTAGTCCAAATTGAGATAAAACCGCATCGACCCTTTAGTAAAACAGCATTCATGCATCTCATAACATAAATCACGTAAAACTTGGCTAACACGAAGGTTAGATGTGCTTTAGAAAAAACTTGCCTTCAAATATCTGCTACAATATAATAACTTTTCCTTTGACTCTTTACAGTCTTTACAACACATAACCACATAACATACCACATTAGGTCATTAATGAACATACATGGTTCCTAATGAATCTTACCCTTCTTCTCAATCTAATTATATATTAGATTTTTTATTATCGTTCCTCGCCACAAGATAATTTACATCGTTCTTACCAACTTCGTTTTCTTCTATAACTTAACTGAAATTATTTCATTAATACAACTCGTTTCAAGTTAATCACCCTTTTTCATGGATTACTACCGTCCTTACGTTATTAAATCATTACTCGATCGTCATTTGGTTAAGTACGCATATTACATACCGTTCACGTTCACATTTAATAGATTTACTTCAACCCTAAATGATCATAATTAAGGTTTAAACATGTCTTAACAATGTTATAATTAAACTTTAGTTCATTACTAATGAGTTACCATTCATGCTCTCCTTACAAACATTCTTCAATGTCAACATCTTAAGGCTAGCGTTGCGATGCCAGCTCCATTTACTTCACTATTGCCATGCACAAGAACACTACGTAAACTAAAGACTCCAAACTCGGCGCTTCACGGCCATGAAGTCCCTTCATTATAGCCATGTCACATGAAATTCCAAGAGAGCTTCATAACCATTCTTGGTGTCATGCGCTTACACATATTTTTTCCTCGATCGCGCCATGGGCCATCCTCAAAGACTGTAAAATTTTTGATGTATAATTTCTTGAGTGAGATTCTTGGGCTCATAACTTCTTTGTTATAAGTCCGAATTGGCTCGTTCAAAAGCCTACGATTCACAAATTACATACTCTATGCGTTCATGCAAGAATTTTATCTATTTGACTTCGTTTGCTAAAAATTCACCAATTAGTCCATTTTTAACGTAAATGGTAAACGTTCGTGAATGTTCAACGCTCGTTTCTTCATTCTAAGTCAGAATTCGGTCATTCTCGAGTCCGCAACTCTATAATGCCAAATTAGACTTGTCTCCATTGAAAACCAATGTTTCCAAGCTTAATATCAAAATTCAACTTCTATTATGAGATTTTCACGAATTCGACGATTATCGTCCAAACTCGTAAATTTCGCCTTAACTTTATTTCTTATGATTTGTTCATCATTTCAAATGGATTCAATCCATCATACTAACATCTTGACATACATAATTCATTAACTTATAACCATAATAAGTTATTACTTGTTCTTTGTGAGTTTATAACTTATAAAAGTATAAACTACTTATGACTTTCTTTCTCATGACTTATTATAGATTAAGTCTTTTAACCACCATTCTTGCTTCTTATTATCATACAATCTTATTAAAGTAAACATATGAGTAGTTCATATAAGCTCTTTATAAGTTCATAACATAATTAAGTTTGAATTACTTATTTATGACTTATACGGCTTAAGTCCATTGATTAATCATTCTTATCATTCCTTAGCATACATGTTCTACCACTACCCACTTCTCTAACAATGGAAGAGAAAGAGAATCATGGTTTAAGATTGCTTACCCTTGATAATCACTTGGTTAATCTTTAATCTCCTTCTTGCTTTCTTAAATTCTCAAAGGCTAACTTGTTCTTGCTTTTATAGCTTTTTCTCTCTAACCAATAAGCTATAAGTTATTGGATGAAAATCTAACAACTAACAAATGAGCTAGCAAACTTCCTATTTATAGGAAATCCTAATTGAGGGCTTAATGGTCAATAAGGCATTCCACCTCTTTAATAAACCTCCATACTATTCATTACTTAAACCCTAAGTTTACTTGCTCACCAAATAAGTTACTTGGCCATCACGACACTTAGCCATTAAGTTAACTTGGTTACCACACATAAGTACTTTACTTGCTCATCACACATAAGCACTTTACTTAGCCTTTAAGTTACTTAACTTATCCTTTGCTTAACACTTAAGTCTACATTCTCAACACACTTAATTCTTGATCACCAATTCACCCATGGGTTGCCCCATGGATCAAACTTTATCCATTGGATTAATATTTTGGGCTTAAGGTTTAATTAACCTAACTTATACATTGGGCTTGCAATTAAACAAACACTTGGGCTTGTTCATTAAATTACATTGGACTTAACCATTCCTATATTTGGGCTTTAACATTAATTCGTATTGGGCTTTATTATCATCCCAATTGGACATTACAATCTCCTACACATTTTTACAAATTTAATACATTTGGCTTAAAGTCTTATAACGTATAATTCTTATATTCCAACTCGTATACGTATTTAATATACGACATTCCATCATTCATACATACTCGTATAATACCTCGTATTATACTTGTATTCATTACCTCGTACAATAATTACGTATTATACAATTATTGCTTTAATTCATTATACGCATTTAAATTCCTTCTCGGAACTCTTTTTCCCTAACCGTTAGGTTTTAAGTCCGCAGGCAAAAAACTGTGTTTGCCATAACTGGAATATTATTGGATATTCCATCTCACCTCGATATTCTATCATTACGTATTTCTTGGAAGTTCAAAAATAATTCCCGAGCAAAAATGCGTGAATAGTGTTTTTTGGATAATTTCTAAAAGTGTTTATTTTCGCCTTCAAATTCAAACACTTTAATTCTACCACATAGCCAAAATACTACTTACATTCGATATGTTTAGGTTATCGAATCGACCTTCAATTAGCTTACTCCCATAAATAATTAATTAAATTCATTTAATCCACATAATTAAATAAAAAAATTAATTCTCAAAAATTCGCTTTTTCTGGGGCGTTACATTCTTCCCCCTTATAAGGATTCTGTCCCCAGAATCTCGCTAATAATATATACACCATTGAGGAAAATTTTTCTTTTATTCTAATCTCGCATTTCCACAATGCTTCTTCGACATTGTGGTTCTTTCATTTCATCTTCACCGAATGTATTATCTTATTTCTCAAGATTCGCCTCTTCCTATCATTAGTCTGAGTGGAAGTTAAGCACTTACTAACATATGATGCTATCTTTCTTTTATTAGTTCTTCTTTTAACATGGTTTTATTTGGAACTTAAATTCCTCCTTCAAAACAAGATGATATATGATCCTCTCTTTATCATGCATCCTATTTTTCATTCGCTTGCACTCCTTGTTACTTAGTTGATTTTAATTAACTCATTCCATTATCGTGGATCGAGTCTATATTGTGAATAACATTTCTACCTCTTCATTCCATAATTTAACCTCTAGTCTGCTTCTTGCAACCTCCAAGTAGTAACTCATTCTGAGTCGTTAACATTGATGGCTTTTCCCTACCCTTCTTACTTAACGCGTCGGCTTCTACATTTACCTTCCATGTATGATATAACATATCACAGTCGTAACCTCTCATCCATTCTAATCACCTTCTCTACTTCATATTCAACTTCTTTTGTGTGGAGATATATTTCAAACTCTTAGAGTCTGTGTATATCTCACACTTCTCCCCGTATAAATACTATCTTTCGATTCTTTTAATTCAAAAAGTATAGCTGCCAAGTCTAGATCATAAGTAGGATAGGCCCCCTTATAATTCTTTAACTGGTGTGATGCATACGTAATGACCTTGCCATGCTACATGAGCACGTAACCCCGTTATCTATGTGAAACATCGAGATATACTATAAAATCCCATGTATCATCTGATAAAGACAATACAGATGCCTCACTTAACCTTCTTTTTAGCTCCTGAAAACTATTTTCTCCCTTCTCATTCCCAACATACTTCTCAATAACAAATTTTTCTATCTCTCAAACTACAATTCACACATAGTGAATTCCAGTATCCAACTTCTCCTCCGTAGTGTTTCTCACACTATCTTCAAATGCTTAATGTGATCTTCCTCGACGCCTTAAATTAGACTAGAATATCACCAAGGATCATTACGACACCCTCGCCAAAATAATATTTGAACACTCTAAGACTCTAATGGCACTTTCAACCATAGCACCTCACAAGAGTACCTATCAATTTACCAACGACTTGCTTTCTAACCCCCTTATAGAAAGTCTAACTTCCGTACATTAGTTAACCCAAATGACATAAGCAGAAACTCATCATAACTATAATGATTTCTGAATGTCACCTTAGGTACCTCACCCTTCCTTACGTTTTACCGATAATACCCCATACACAAATCTATCTTAGAAAAATTCTTTGCCCTCTTTAACTGATCAAATAGATCATCGATCCTAGGCACTGGGTATTTACTCTCAACCACTAATTTACTCTACTCATGGTAGTCGATACGTAAACGTAATGACTCATTCCCTTTCTTAACATCATCCTAAGTTGCGTTATAGTTAGACAACAAGAGCATCTCGGTGTTTTATTACCATAAAATACTACCTTGGGTTTCTTTAGAAAACCAAATATTCATACTTTTATTCTAACAATTTATTAAATTTTTATGGTTAATCAACTCATTCATATCGAGAATTACTTCAAATTCTCTCAACTTTATCGCACTTATCTACCGTTATTTGCTTACAATCCTTATTCATGAAACCATTTCCATGAATATAATTAACGAAAGTTATTTCCCATTTTCTACCTTAACGATAAAGGTATTTATAATCCCTTCGAGAATGAACTTAATCACTTAGCAAACTCTCATGCTATAAAAGAAAAGTAGCACTCCAATCAAACAAAGACATAAGCATTCATCAGATTGACCTAATGATACTCTCATTAAATCCGCCTGATGTAACCACATCACGGCTAACTTACCACTACTAACACCTTTACTTTCCTCCGACCCTTTCTTTGGTCAATTTTTTTGTCATGTGGTCCAACGACCCACATACAAAATAACCATGGTTTTTCTTAGGATTAAGACAATTGGGTAATATATGACCATCCCGTCCCATAGTTATAATAAACCAATTTCCTTCAAATGTACTCTTAGATGAGTCTTTCCACATGTCTTGCATACCTCGATCCTACGCTTAGATCCCCTTGTTCCCTTCCAAAGATTCCCAAATTAAAATTCTTTCGCTTTTGCAATACTATCACTACCACCGACACTCACCGCCTTGGTTCCTCCCTCTCCCTTGCTCTTATTCTTCCTCTCTTTTGTGGTTTTGAGTCAACGCCTCACTACCACCCTCTCGCTATAATCACCTTCTCCGAATGGTCACTAAAATCCTCGCTATATAGCTGTGGTCTCAGCCCCGCTAAAACCCACGAGCCTTCCTCTCCTCGGTTTCACTGATGTGGAGCAAACTTTGCCAATTCATTGAATTTGGTCGCAGATCGGGAACCGCCATGTCCCCTAGTTTAAGTTCTAAGAAATTAATCTCCTCCTCCCTCAGTGATACTTGTAGGGAAATAATTCTTGAAGAAAACCTTCTTGAATTGTTCCCACGCTATCAAGATCTCAATAGCCCCACCCCGTAAGCCTCCCACCAAAAGTCAAGCTTCCCTTTCATCATGTAAGTCACAAAAGAAGTCTTTTGTGCCTCACCTACATTTTGTAATAACAAACGCCTTCTATTTCCTTTTACCCATGTCCGGCCGCTAATGGGTCCGCTATTCCTTTGAACTCCCATGACCTACGCTTTTAAAATCTTTAAAGGTAGTCATTCTGCTAACCTAGGTTCTATGTTACTCTACCCCTGCTTTTAGTTAAATGCAAATGCTAATAAATTAATGAACTCTTGATATAGGGTTGTTTTCAATTTCTTTAATTTTCATTACGTGATTCTTCTTCCCGATTAAGTTATCTTCTCATTAGCGGCATTTTCTCGATTAAATAAAATTCATTATTATCTATTTACTTACTTCGCTATTATTCATCTCATAACAACTCATACCATAACAAAGCATATTAAATGAAAACTTCATTATATTCATACGCTTCTTCATAGTCTTAAACTATTTACACTTTACTTCCATAGCCAACGCTAGTACATTTCTATCCCGCAATTGAACTTCTCAACGATCCCATCTTCAAGCAACTTCCAAACATACATCATTATATAAAACATCTGTAAATATAACAACATACACTCTCAAATCCCTGTGTTCTAAGCACAAACCTTATAACCTTTTTCATTATAATTAATAATGAATAATTACATTATTCCTTTCATCTTACAAGAGTGATTTTTATCCGCCACCAAGGATACATCTTCTTCCAAACATACATCATTATATACTAAAATATAAGTTCATTTAACTTCCTTTTATATTATAAGTCTTTCATTATAAATCTTCTACATTATTCATTCATCTTACAACATTCATCCGAATGGCAAATAATAGTCATCCTAATACCGTTCATTTAACTTATTTTATCTTCTTCACTTAATCTTCTCGATCCTTCGAAGTTCTTCTAACATCGTTCTCGCTCAAAAATGTTTTTCATTTAAAGAAAGTGTGAGCATTCAATTGCCCAAAGAAGTCATAACAATTTAACAAACATCTTCAAGAATTCAAACATTCTTTTAAGACTTCAATAACCTAACAAAGGTTATGAAGCAAATTTGAATAATAGGAATAATCTCGATTCCTATCATTTTAAAACAATATTCACTTTAATTTTAAAATACTTTCATTCTTCTACCTTTTTCATACACACTCTGTCTGCTAGAATCATTAGCACGCACTTTCAACAATAACGGATCATGTATGAATAAAGCATTCTCTTATCAAACAGCTTAAATCACGTAATGCTTCATCTCATAGAAACACCAAAGTGTTCACATCATCAGGCACAAGGCCTCATATGTTCTACCACTTTTACACAAATATCACACATTAGCACATGTATGTAACTTCTCAAGTTCAACATCCGAGAAGTTTAAGAAACTAGCATTCATTTGAAATATGAATGAAGTTAGAAACTTACTTTTTACGCCTACCATGCCTTACACGAAACTGCTCATTTCAATTACTATATAACACATAAGAAAAACACCACATACACCAATTAGTCATATATCTTTGACTTATGTATTAGTTTACTTAACTTTACTTCTTAGGGTTCGCGTTCTTGCAACCTAAGTTTACGCGACCACTTTCACTACCGTTTCTACGGCTTCATTTACATACGAGATGTCTTACTTATACGCTCATCATCTTTGATGTTTTACATTCTTATCTTCTTCTTATAACTTCTCTAGGACTCAAAGACACATCGCTTCTCTACTAGTAGTCCATATATGGTACTGAGTGGTTTCCCACAAACAACCAACAAACAAGTTCACGCTCTCATCTACACCGCCATAACAAAGAGTTAGATCGGTTGCCGCTTTTGTATATACCTTCGCTTCTCAAAGGAATTGTTTAGCCTAACTCCCATATATCAACCATCAAAGGTTACGATTGTACCACAACACAACCTAACTTATCGTTAACTTATCCAAACTATTAAACTATAATGTTCGTTAAATTAATTTCTTATTCTTACGGCTTTTTCGCAACTAAATGCCATACCTCAGATTCATTCTTATTCGACTCACATTCTGTCTTTCATTAATCTTATTACCGCTCATTATTGCTTTCTCGATAATTCATATCTTACTAAATACTTTTGTTATCCATTAACATGAACTCCATGTTCATTACTCGCTCATAAAGTGTCAAAGCCACACCGCTTGTTTTATGCTAAGACCAATCGCTCATCGCAACAACGCTGCTGCTATTAGCATCTATACGCTTTACACTTATCTCTCACTATCATGACATAACATCGAAATGTTATTCATTACCTCATCGCTCAACGCCTAAGGAATCACAACCATCAAATAATCCTCACGCTCATTCATTTCATACTACGGGCCCCGACATCGTGCTGAACTCGTGCTTACATTATTTGTCTTTTAATCTCATTAAATCTTTTCATTCAACCTTCATTAAAGGTTTAAAACACTTGATTAAGTGTTACATTAGTTGAACATTATGTTCTTTATCTTCCCTTACGCTTCCCCAAGAGAGTCGAGTAGTTAAAAGCTCTTCTCTCGCTTTTTTCCCTACATCGCGCGCCATGGCCACTCTCTCTTTTCTATCTCTCACTGCTGGCGCAGTTTTTTTTTGAGACTCTCGGCCCTCGGTCCGGCATTGCAAAATACCACCTTATAAGGCATGGTTGCGCCACAACGCCAAGCCCTAATTCCTAGAAAATTTCTTCTAAGTGTTAAATCCATTTTGAGACGCTTACTTCCGCCTCATAACTTATTCATTATAACTCGTAATGAGGTCATTCCAAAGCCATTCTCTTCCTTATCTTACGACTTCAATACCCCTCTGATGTAACTTCATTCAATCCGCTAATATGCCATTCATTCGGCTTGATCTTCACCCTTCGCTCATTTTTACGCTTTTTAACGCTTTTTGTTTGTTCGTCTGTAATTCGATCATCCAAACTCGAAATTCATTCATTCTTGAGTCCACGACTCACGCTTTCTATGTTCTCTTACATTCTTATGAAACCCTACACGCTCGGTTCATTTACTAACTTTCTAATTCTCATTCGTCTTTATTTAAATTTTTGCCATAACTTCAAGTATAGCTAAGTTTTAATCCGCTCTTCATGAATGTTTCTACCGCTCCTAACCAAGCAATATGCATCTAACTTATACGCTGATGGTTTTAAACTTGTCCATCAACAACAATTATCCTACGATGGTTTTAAATTTGTCCATCAACAACGCTTCTTCGTGTTCTTCACGTGTTCTTCGTGTTTCTTCTTCTCGTTCTTCATTTTAATCGATATTTTGATTACGATTTCACTTTTTATTGGAATTTGATGTTATAGAACATTATTCCTTACTTATTTCACCTACTTGTTTATATAATCCACTTGGATCGCTCTAATTTATTACAAATCTTATACTTCCTTAAGAAATTTATTTACTAAACTTTAAATTCTTATTTCTTCATTTTCTTACGATTTCAACCATATGAAATCATTCCTAACTTCTTTTACTCCTTATTCTTATTAAGCTAAGTTTTGAACATAAAAACTTAGAAAAAGTTAACTTAGAGTTAGGTTTTAATACCTTTCCTCTTTATTTTTGTTCCGCTAGACAAAACTCCCATGATTCGCAAGCTTTTCTATTTCACGAACACTTTCGATCCCGATCATTCATGCTCATGCTCTTCCTTCTCCTCTCTTCATCCGAACCCTCTCTCTCTCTCTCTAGATGTAGGATTTTCAAAATCCCATTTAAATGAATTTAGCTTACTATTTATAGATTTTCAAGGCTAGGGGTATTTTAGTCATTTTGCCCCCAACCCTTAACCTCCTTACTATTCACACCTCCTTACTATTCATGACTTAAGTGTTAAGTTAACTTAGCCTTAAGTCTACTTAGCCTTTAAGTTTCGTGGTTCCGCTTTTCGGTTTTCATCCGACGCTTTAAAAATCATGATTCTCTAATCCAAATATTTTTGATATTTCGCCTTTTCTTTACCGATTAACTTTTACGATTCTTCGATTTCTAAAACCTAAAAACACTTTTTTGGTGTTAAGCGCTTTTCCTTCACGCTTTTACCCTAACGTAGTTAAACGAATGAAAAGTACATAACAAGATTTTTTTCGTCATTTTTATTTTATCCGATTTCTCGACGTTTTTCGAGAAAAACTTTATCTACTTACTTAACTTTTCAAGATATATTATCATCAAATCTTTCGACGGAATGTCATTTCGACATACCGAATCTCTCTAAAAGGGCTTAGGTTATTCAAACCCTAACCCTTAGGTTTCACTTCTGAATAATAGTGCCTATTTCGCCTTTTTCCCCCAAAATATTTTGTTCTCGAAAATTTTTATTTTTGTCTTGAAAATTCTTACTGCTCAATCTAGATCGTAGCCGTAATCCTCCCAACTTATAATCATCCTAGGTTCTAGAACGATTAATAAACACATAAGATATAATATTATTAATAAAATTCATTTTATTAATAACTAATTCTTTAAACTTAAATTCGAAAATCCAAATTTTCGTTCGTTACACTCTTCCCTCTTATAAAAATTCCGCCCTCGAATTTCTTAAAACCACACCTTACCCGGTCATCATCACATTCACCCCTTCTTCACGTAATTTCATCCTCAAAATTTTAGCCTACCCCATCTTCTCAACTTCTCTTCAAAGAAGTTCTTATCTTTCCATCATTCCTAACCTCCATAACCTATCAAGAATCATGAAGTAGAAAGAATAACGAGGAATATAAAATTTCCTTTAAAACGTTTCATACTTTTGCCGAGGGGTCAAATCGACCATGAACTCTTACTAGGTTTAATAAAAGATAACGTCAGAATCCTTTCTTCCACTACAATTTACAATCACAAAGAAAGCAAACTACCTCTTACCCATCGTATACCCCATTTCGGATATGTTCACCTCGTACTAAATCATTAGATTCCGCACCAAAACAATTTGGTTTGGCACAACTTCTTCAAAGAAAGCTCGATTTTCTTTTTAACACCATACCATTTGTCTAGTCAATCAAGTAGCTTAGACCATACCAATAAATTGATATCAACGTGAAACATTCATCTAGTCAACTCAATCGACATCGACTACTTCTTTAAATTCTTTTCAATACATCAAAACGCTTTTATTACGACGCCATGATACCGCATTTTTTTACTAAGACGTTGAGGACTTCATCACTTTGGACTTCATCATTATACATCATACCATAGCGGGTTGTTGATCCTAAGATCACATCCAACACTAGGTTCAATCAGCATTAATAACTCCATCCTTTTACCATCCTCACATCAAATGCACTCGATGATATAAAATTCATTTTGATATTTTAAATCAATTTCATCTAAATTAAAACAATTAGCATAGACATACCAAGAATAGTTCTTTTTTAAAAATCTATTGGTTCCAAAAGTTGAACCAATTCTTTCCTTTTTCAAAATGTACATATCAAAGACGAAGTTCAATAAACTTTGAAATCTAGCATAGCTAGATGACTTGGAATATCCTATTCTCCATCTTTCTTCATTGTCTTACTCATGATAATACTTAATCTTCTCTAGCACCTTCAATACTAAGCCTCACTAAAAAACAACTTGTTTTCACCTAAACATCCTTATACCTTAGTACAATCCATCAACTTACCACACATTATGAGTTCAGAACTTTCCACAATAATACGAGTTTAAGAACCATCCTGCATGCACTATAAGCGCCCATTCACCGAGAAGTTCAAAACCTACCATATCATTATGAGTCACGAAACGCACTTCATAAGTATGAGTTTCAAGAACTCGCACCTACCTTATCGTTTCTCTACCTATCAAGTATATACATGAGAAAAGATTCACCTTCTCGCTATATATATCTTGACAAATACGACCAATTCCAATGATTATCACTATAATAAGCTAAGCAAATTGTTACACCAAGCACAAACCTCTCGCCCATAACAAAGGTTCATACAACTCAAATTTATCACATGAGTCCTCAATTGAAATTTTACAACTTCTAAATCTCTCTTTACTAAATACTTAATTTTCTTTAATTCATATACTATCCTTCACAACTCAATCTCGAGTTCTTCTTCCCGCATTACTTCAGTAGTACTATAAATCATTCATCGCTTAATGTACTCATCTCACATTACGATTCACTATGATCACGTGGTGATCTTCTTATCCTCTCTCTACGATTATAGTCTTAGATACTCTTACCTAAGATTTATAACCTATCGCCTTTGATACCAATCAGAACGCCTCAAATCCCGATTTATATTTTCACATCCGATTCCGTACGCCACGATCCCATCTTCTTCCAAACATACATCATTATATATACCAAATATAACAACATACACTCTCAAATCCTGTGTTCTAAAACCTTATAACCTTTTTTCATTACAAATAATGATAAATACATTATTCATTTCATCTTACAAGAGTGACTTTCATCCGCCACCAAGGATACATAACAATTCATTAAACTAATCTAAAGTTCATTTAACTTATTTTATATTACAAGTCTTCACTGATCTTCTCGCCATCCACATTCTCGAATGGCACTTCATCCGGATACCACACTTGATCTTTACGGATCCTTAAGTTCTTCTAACATCGCTCATCAAAAATGTTTTTCATTTAAAGCAAGTGTGAGCATTCAATTGCCCAAAGAAGTCATAATAAATTGAACAAACATCTTCAAGAATTTAAACATTCTTTTAAGACTTCAATAACCGAACAAAGGTTATGAAGCAAACCAATAATAGGAATAATCTCGATTCCTATCATTTTAAAACAATATTCACTTTAATTTTAAAATACTTTCATTCTTCTACCTTTTTCATATACATTCTATGTCTGCTGTAGAATCATTAGCATGCACTTAATAATAACGGATCATGTATGAACAGAGCATTCTCTTATCAATGCTTAAATCACGTAACAGCTCATCTCATAAAACACCGGTGTTCACATCAGGGCACAAGGCCTCATATGTTCTACCACTTTACACAAATATCGCATTTATTATATACATGTATGTAACTTCTCAAGTTCAACATCCGAGAAGTTTAAGAAACTAGCATTCATTTGAAATATGAATGAAGTTAGAAACTTGCTTTTACGCCACCATACATACTTTTTTTACGCCGAACTCTTCTCATTTCAATTCCTATATAACACATAAGAAAACAACACATACACCAATTAGTCATACATCTTTGACTTATGCATTAGTTTACTTAACTTTTTCTTAGGGTTCACGCTTTTTGCAACCTAAGTTTACGCGACCACTTTCATTACCGCTTCTACTATTTTCATGACATACTGGAGATGTCTTACTTATACGCTCATCATCTTTGATGTTTTACATTCTTATCTTCTTCTTATAACTTCTCTAGACTCAAAGACACATCGCTTCCTCCGCTAGTAGTCCATATGGTACTCGAGTGGGTTTCCCACAAACAACCAACAAACAAGTTCTGCCTCATCTACACCGCCATAACAAAGAAGTTAGATCGGTTGCCAGCTTTGTATATACCTTCGCTTCTCTAAAGGAATTGTTTAGCCCAAATTCCCATATGTCAACCATCAAAGGTTACGATTGTACCACAACCTAACTTATCTTAACTTATCCAACCATTAAACTATAATGTTCGTTAAAATTAATTTCTTATTCCTTTACGGCTTTTTGGCAACTAAATGCCATACCTCGGATTCATTCTTATACGACTCACCTTCTACTTTTCATTAATCTTATTACCGCTCATTACTTTTTTTAATACCATTCATATCTTACTTAATACTTTCAAGTATCCATTACTTGAACCCCATGTTCATTAGTCATTCTTAATGTCAAAGCCATACCGCTCATCAGATGCTAAGACCAATTGCTTATCGCAATAACGTTATGCTTACAAAGCCTATACGCTTCACACTTATCTCTCACTATCATGACATAACATCGAAATGTTATTCATTACCTCGTCACTCAACGCTCGCCTAAGGAATCACAACCATAGCAATCCTCACGCTCGCTCATTCATCGCTCGACTACGGTCCCCTTACATCTGCCACGTAACTCGTGGTTCACATTCTTTATCTTTTTTAATCTCATTTAATCTTTTTGTTCAACCTTCATTAAAGGTTTAATTTACTTGTTTAAGTGTTACATTAGTTGAACATTATGTTCTTTATCTTCCCTTACATTTCCCCAAGAGTCGAAAGCGCTTAAAAGCTCTTCTCTAGCTTTTTCCTTTACACCTCAGCCAAGGCTGCCACTCTCCTTCTATCTCTCGCACCATGCATGAGTTTGCAAAGACTCCTTCTCTCGGTCCGGGCATCGCATCAGCCCACTTTATAAGGCATGGTCATGCCACAAGCGCCAAGCCCTAACCCTAGAAAATTTCTTTCTAAGTGTTAACTTCATTTTGAGACGCTTTACTTCCGATCTCATAACTCTATTCATTATAACTCGAAATGAGGTCATTCCAAAGCCATTCTCTTCCTTATCTTACGACTTCAATACCCCCTCGATAAAACTTCATTCTCAATCCGCTAACGTGCCATTCAATCGGCTTAATCTTCACCCTTCGCTCATTTTACGCTTTTAACGCTTCTTCGCTTTGTTCGTCCAGAATTCGGCCATCCAAACTCGAAATTCATTCATTCTTTAGTCCACGACTCACGCTTTTCTACATTCTCTTACATTCTTATGAAACCCTACACGCTCGGGTTCATTTACTAACTTTCTAATTCTCGCTTGTCTTTTTATAAAATTTTGCCATAACTTCATTATAGCTAAGTTTTAATCCATTCTTCATGAACGCTTTCTACCGCTCCTAACCAAGCAATATGCATCTAACTTATACGCTGATGGTTTTAAACTTGTCCATCAACAACAATTATCCTACGATGGTTTTAAATTTGTCCATCAACAACGCTCTTCGTGTTCTTCGTCGACGTTCTTCGTGTTTCGCTTCGCTCTTCATTTTAATCGATATTTTGGATTACGATTTCACTTTTTATTGAATTTGATGTTATAGAACATTATTCTTACTTATTTCACCTACTTGTTTATATAATCCACTTGATCGCTCTAATTTATTACAAATCTTATACTTCCTTAAGAAATTTATTTACTAAACTTTAAATTCTTATTTCTTCATTTTCTTACGATTTCGACCATATGAAATCATTCCTAACTTCTGATACTCCTTATTCTTATTAAGCTAAGTTTTGAACATAAAAACTTAGAAAAAATTAACTTAGGAGTTAGGTTTTAATACCTTTCCTCTTTATTTTTCTTCCACTAGACAAAATCGGCGATTCGCAAGTTTTCTATTTCACGAGCACTTTCGATCCTATCATTCATGCTCATGCTCATGCTCTTCCTTCTCCCTCTTCAACCGACCACTCTCTCTCTCTCTAGATGTAGGATTTTCAAAATCCCATTTAAATGAATTAAGCTTACTATTTATAGATTTTCAAGGCTAGGGGTATTTTAGTCATTTTGCCCCCAACCTCCTTACTATTCATGCCTCCTTACTATTCATGACTTAAGTGTTAAGTTAACTTAGCCCTTAAGTCTACTTAGCCTTTAAGTTTCGTGGTTCCGCTTTTTCGGTTTTTCGTCCGATAGCTTTAAAATCATGATTCTCTAATCCAAATATTTTTGATATTTCGCCTTTCTTTTACCGATTAACTTTTACGTATTCTTCGGATTTTTGAAAAACTGAAAAACACTTTTTGGTGTTAAGCGCTTTCCTTCACGCTTTTCCCCTAACGAAGTTAAACGAATGAAAAGTACATAACAATATTTTCGCTATTTTTATTTTATCTGATTTCTACACGCTTTTCGAGAAAAACTTTTATCTACTTTACTTAACTTTTCACGATATATTATCGCTAAATCTTTCGATGGAATGTCATTTCGACATACCGAACTCTCGTAAAGGCTTTAGGTTATTCAAACCCTAACCCTTAGGTTTCGCTTCTGGTGAATAGTGCCTATTTCGCCTTTTTTCCCAAAAATATTTTTTCTTCTCTAAAATTTTTTATTTTCGCCTTGAAAATTTTTACTCGCTCAATCTAGATCGTAGCTTAATCCTCCCAACTTATAATCATCCTAGGTTCTAGAACGATTAATAAACACATAGCATATAATATTATTAATAAAAATTCATTTTATTAATAACTAATTTTTAAACTTAAATTCGAAAATCCAAATTTCCATTTAATTTTTTTAGGTTACTTTCATCTTTTAAATCTTTCTTGCATCGAAGTTTCTCAATACTTTATTAACTCATTAAACTTAAGTAAAGCTTCGAGTTTACTTCCTTCTGCATTTTTCTTCCTTAACGAGGTTATTAGCCTAAGGTTCTTCCCCTTAAGTTTTATAACCTAATGCTTTGATACCAACATGTGACGCCCCAAACTGGGTATCTTCCAACCCGATGTATGGTGCTACACGATACTTATAACTCGCATATTCATTCTATTGAAACGACATCAAATGTGTGTATCAACTATATTCTTATTACCTTAATAATATTACATCCTGCTCCTAGGTTCTAAAACCATTACATTCTTTGTTCATCATACTATAATATATACAACTTACTAGTTTATTATATGGTAAACTAATCGCTCATCTTCATCTTGCGCTTTTATCCTCGCTCGATCCCTCAATTCGCTCGGCTTTTAGTCCGCATTCATACGGTTCAAGCAAGAGTTTTAGTAAAATCATGTATTGTGCACAAACATTTAACGCTACACGTAAGTTATCCCCTAATAATAATAGGGTTGTTCATCTCAAAGATTTGAGTACAAGTCCGCACCAAAGAGAGTTTGGTTTGGATAAGCTTTCAAGGGTAATTTGAAGTTCAACGATCATCTACTAGAGGACTAGTCAATTGAATTAATAACATCATATTATAGAATAATCGTAATTGAATCAACATGGTAAACCAAAATCATGCTTTTAGGAATAATCTAAAAGCATATACTTTGAATAACTATAACATGCCTTGCTTGAACAATATTAAGTCAAGGTTAATTAGAATTGAATACTAAGCATGCATAACCGTTTGAATCGATAAAATTGCTCAACATTAGTATAAATAGTTGTGCAGATGCTAAACAACAAGTTAAATATAAGAATAACTTGTCAACATCAAACCAAAGTCAGAAAGCTCATATCATTTATAAGGTAATCGAATTGAAATAATAAATAGTTCAACAAGATAAAGAATTAGAAAAACTTGCATTATTATATTGGAAACAATAATTGATTAAATCAAGATAATGGATTAGAAAACTTGCCTTGTTCGTAGGCTAAACCAAATCAATACGAATCACAATATCCTATAAACATATGTCATCATGACATAGTTAGCCATTACCATTTTACAACCATAACTAAGTATGTACATCATTTAAAATTGATTTTTAATCACATAATCAAGTTATAACACGAAGTTAATCCTTAATAACATAATTATTCATAGTATAGAAATACTAAAATCAACATTTTACAAATCCTACTATCATCACATAACTTTTCTTAAAATTTTGTGTACAAAAGTACAATGTCGTAATTATTATTTCGCTAACTCTGCATAGTAGCGCCACAGCTTACACTTACATCACTCACGCTTGCTGGCATGGCATGGCGACATGCAGTGGTAAATAACTCACGGCTTACATGCTGCGGCTTGGTGATGGCGTCATGGCATCACTAACATCTCGGCTTGGTCGCAGTACATCATGTAAAACTGCAATTTCGATCGACAACTTTTCTAAGAATAAAGACAGAAAAAAAAGCCAATTTTGGCCTACAAGCTCGTTTCTAACAGACTAAATAACATGTAAATCATACAAAAACTCCATGTAAACAAACTTCAAGAATTCCTAACATGTTTTTATCCATACAACAACATAAACAACAAGTTTAAAACATCCAATTTCACTGTTTTTGATATAAAAAACACACTTTTTGATATTTCAATGAAAATCAACACTGTAAATTTTGTTTTTCAACCAAAACTATTAATTCAATGTG
This sequence comes from Panax quinquefolius, assembly GCA_020205615.1. Classification (NCBI taxonomy): domain Eukaryota; kingdom Viridiplantae; phylum Streptophyta; class Magnoliopsida; order Apiales; family Araliaceae; genus Panax; species Panax quinquefolius. Next base: position 71,565,214 of record CM035152.1, on the reverse strand, counting down.
TCTTTATCAATGATTATACATACTCTATCAAATTAAATGATCAATTTATCAACTAAACAACTAATTAACCCTCAATTTCTACTTTAAGCTAAATAATATATATTCACAAAAACTCTCTGTAAAAACATTTTCTTCACAAATTACATACACATCATCAATTCATTGATTATAACTCATGAAAATAGTTTTAACATCACTAGTATGTCATATAAAGCCACATAACAACAAAAATTCATGCTTACACAAGGATTCTACAGAGAATTTGGGAAGAGAAAAAATAAACTTTTAAAACTAAAAAGAATAGAACAATACTTTGAAGAAGATGATATGGCTATTTCTTTCTATTCTCAAGCCTCTTCTTCTCCAATCTCTAGCCTTTCTTCCTCTCCTCTCTTCTTTTCTTCTTCTCTTCTTCTTCCTCTGAGTTTTTCTTTCTTCTCTTTAACCTCTATCCTCTATGCTTACTTTTTATGATATAACGTATATAGATATAATATATATTGATTATATAATATAAATATAAAACATATAACTGATATCAGTTATTCAATTTTTGAAAACCAAAAGCCATAAGGCTTGTTTGGTTACTTACTAAAAATATAATCATTTATTCGTTATGCCTTGTTTGATAAAACATAATTAGATTAAAGACTTAATAGGCATTAGGCCTTGTTTGGCAAAAACCTAATTAAAACTCCTTTAAGTTATTTTAATAACTACTTTATAAAAGGTTATTTGTCACACTTTAAGTTCAATTAATTCTAAAACAATTTATTACATCACTTTAACACATAACTCAATCCACAAAATTATAATTTTCTATATAATTATAACTTTATTTAATCAACTAACATATCCTTTTTAATTACAAATTCCAATAAAAAGAATAGTAATTCAATTAATCAAAACTTTCTAACTTAATAATTAAATTAAATTAAAGATAAAATAATTAATTTCCTTAATTATTTATTTAACAAATAGCTAACCAAATTGAATTAAATTTGAACAATTATTTATTTAACAATAAACACATCCATTAAATACTTAAATATTTCAATAAATATTTAATATAACAATAAAAGTTCGAATGTTACATTATTCCTCCTTACAAGGATTCTCATCCCCGTAATCACAATTCAAACAATTCATTCGCCACATTTTCCCTACTTATAAAGATTCTGTCCCCTTAATCGAAGACATAGATTAAACAAATAACTCAAGGTAATTCTTCATCATTTCAAATTTCGAGTTCCCACGTAGCCTCTTCTTCGACATCAGGGTTCTCTAAAATTACCTTCATAGAAGGTATCACTTTATTTCTCGAGCACTTATTCTTTCCTCGTCGACTATCCGGATAGAACCTCTTCATAGGACAAGTCTTTCTCAAAATGTAATGGTTCATACTCAATTACGTATTTATAATCGTTTTATATGGTCGTAATATCAAAACGTGAAAAACATTATGAATGTTTTGCAATTCGAGGTAGAGCTACCTCGTAAACAACCTCTCCAACTTTTTGCAAAGACTTCAAAGGGTCCAATAAACCTCGAGCTTAGTTTCCCTTTTACCAAATCAAATTTTTCCTTCCAAGGTGAAACTTTTAGAAAACGTAATTTCCTACATCAAATGCACGATCTTCGTCTGTGTTGATCATCATATTTTTTGTTTGTCTATCTTGAGCAAATATCAATCTTGTTCGATGAGTTTGAAAACCTCAGCAGCTTTGTTGTACCAGCTCGTCCTAACAATTAACATTCACCGACTTCATCCCAACACAAAGGAGTTCTCACTTTTTCGCCATATAATGCTTCATAAGGCGATGTCGATGCTAAGCGTGATAACTATTATCAGAGGCAAATTCCACCAACGGTAATTGTTCATCCCAAATTCCTTTGAAATCCATGACGCATGCTCTCAACATATCTTCTAATGTTTAAATCGCTCGCTTCACTTTGGCCATCCGCTTGCATGATGATATGTCGACTCATTCGCAACTCGTGTTCCCATACATCCTCGTAGTCTCTTCCGTAAATTTGATGTGAACCTCTGATCTCTGCCGATACAATTGATACCGAACTCCATGTCTTGAAATAATCTCCTTAACGTATAGCTTTTTCAAATTTAATCAAGATTAAATCTAATCTTTATTGGCAAAAGTGTGCGATTTTGTCAATCATCCACTATCACCCAAATCAGATCGAATCCTTTCTCGAGTCGTTAGAGACCTACCACAAAATCCATCAGGATATATTTCCATTTCCATTCCTAGATCTCCAACGGTTGAAGTAACCCGCTTGGTCTTTGATGCTCTACTTTTCGACTCTTTAACATGTTAAGCACTTTGCAGAACGATTCTCGCAACGCCTCTTTTCATATTTGGCCACCAAAATGTCGCCGCAAATCTTGATACATCTTCGCATTCTCCGGATGAATCGAATATCTCGAGTTATGAGCTTCGATCAAGATGTCCTCTTTAATATCCGCTTCTCACTGAACCCATATTCGCCCTTCAAATCTCAAAGATCCCCAAGATCAATCTTGATTTCACCTCTTTCCTCAACCACATTTTCTCTTATTTTTTTGCATTCCTCATCCTCGCAGCTGAGCTGCTCTTCACTTTATCCACCAAAGTTTGACCGGCTTCTATCTCGCACAATTTCTCATCTGATTCTTTTGGAAATTTGATTTCCAACTATAACCTCGACATCATTGTAATAAGCTCCTCTTTATCGCTTAACAAATCAACTTTTCTCTCGCTTTTCCTACTCAAGGCATCTCGCAACCACATTTTTACTTTGCCTCGATGATAAAAGATCTCACAATCATAATCTTTTATTAATTCCATCCATCTCCTTTCGACGCATGTTCAGTCCTTCCGAGTGAAAATGTACTTTTATTTTTATGGTCCTGTGTAGATCTCACATTTTTCTCCATAGAGATAGTGTCTCCATATTTTTAAAGCAAACACAACCACCGCCAACTCTAAATCATGAGTCTGATACCCTTTTTCGTAGTCCTTCAATCGCTTTGATGCATACGCTATAACTTTTCCGCTCGCATAAGGACACATCCTAATCCTTGTGTGAAGCATCATCAGACACCACAAAATTTCAGATATCCGGTAATGACAACACAAAAGCTACAATGAGCTTCTTCTTCAATTCTTGAAAACTCTCTCACATTTCTCCGCCCAAACAAATTTTATAGTTTTTCTCGTCAAATTTGTCAACGAGTGGCAATCTTGGAGAAGTCTTGATAAACCTTCTCAGAATACCCCTCGCCAATCCCAAGAAACTTCTTACTCGACGGAGTTCTTGGTTGTTCCTAATTTATCACAACTTCCGACCTTTGATGGATCCACCGAGATTCCATCCTTGTCAATTACGTGTTCAAGAAATTGTACACGCTCTAACCAAAATTCACATTTAGAGAATTTTATGCATAACTTTTCCTTTCTTAGTGTCTCCAAATTAGACGTAAGTGTTCCACGTGTTCTTCTTGAGTTCTAGAATACACCGTAATATCGCCAATAAACACCACCACAAACTTGTCTAAAAATGGTTTAAACACTCTATTCATCAAATCCATGAACGTCGTAGGGCGCTTTGTCAAACCAAAAGACATCACCAAAAACTCGAATGTCCATACCGAGTTCTAATACCGCCTTCTTGACATCCTCTTTCCTTACTTTCAATTGGTGATACCCACTCTCAAATCTATTTTCGAGAAATATCTAGTACCCTTCAACCGGTCAAACAAGTCATCTATTCTCAAGAATGGATACTTATTCTTAATAGTGACTTTGTTTAACTCCTCTATAATCAATGCAAAGACGCATCGACCCATCCTTCTTCTTTATGAATAACACCGTGCCCCCACTATGACACACTCTTCTGGTTGAATGTATTTCTTGTCCAACAAACCTCCTCGTAGTTGTACCATCGGTTCCTTCATCTCTACCGAGCCATTCTATACGGGGCTTTAAATATCGAGCGCCTTCCTCGGCACTAAGTCGATCACGAACTCGATTTCTCTATCAGACGGAAGTCCTTGAAAATCCTCTGGAAACACATCCATAAATTCCCTAACCACTAGTATTTCTTCCAGTTTCACACCCTTCTTCTGAGTATCGACTATGTAAGCTAAATAACCCACACGCCCTCGACTCAACAACTTCTTGGCTCGCATAATCGCCGACATCTCATTTGTCTCAGCGATTTGCTACCATTGAAAACTACCTTTGATGGAGTCATAAGGTTTACACACTTTTTTGGCAAATCAATTATCGCTCCATAATTGAACAACCACCATTCCCAAAATAACATCAACTCTCCAAGCCTAATCCAGATTAAATCTATCATAAAAATATTTCCCTTAATGTTCACCCTACGCTTCTTGATACGAACCTAACAGAATTACTTCCTTATTCGCAATTTCTATGTTTAGAGGAAAATTTAATTCTTCACTAGGCAATCCTAATCTCATAGCAAATTCATCGATATAAATGAGCAAGTATCACCCGAATCAAATAATACATAAGCATCAATATCATTGATTGGGATAATACCGATACCACATCCTTTGATTGCACAAAGATCTCAGCATAGTCATATCAAGGTTCTGGGTGTGGGTTTGGTTGATGCCGCCGGTCCCAAAGAATGGCCCATGTACCTCCATTGCTACCTCCCTTTCTTCCCATTGTTTCTCCAACTTTCTTCTTAGGGCACTCACGAGCAAAGTGATCCTTGACCCGCAAGTGTAGCAAACATTCTTCTTGGGTTGATTGTAGTTTAGGCGATGTGACCCTCCCGCCACAATTAAAGCATACACGCTTCCCCATTAAGCATACACCCTTATGAAACTTCCGCACGTATGTAGCACATGCTTCAAACTTCTTATTCATTGGCTACCTTGTTGATTCCTAAAGACCCACATTTCTATTCCACTTTCTTTTCAAGTTATTATTACAATTTCCACTACCACCACCTCCATTCTTCACCTCCACTTTTCTTCTTTCTCTCGCTTCTTTGATTATGCTTTGTTACCGCCGCCACCTTTAGCGAGAATTGCCTTTTCCATTACGATCGCAAAAGTCTTCAATCGAACAAGGAAACCCTACTAAACAACCAGGCTTCAAATTCCTGCTCAAACCTCTTCGCCATGCGTTCATCTCTTTTACTTGGTATGGCGCAAACCTCGCTAACTCATTGAATTTCGTGGCATACTCCGACACCGCCATCGTTCCCTCGCTTCAATTCTAAAATCTGACTTCTAACCGGCTTTCAACTCTCCGGGAAATAGGTCTCAAGAAATTCTCCTTAAACCTATCCCAAGTCATAATTCCGTGTCCTTCCCGAAGTTTTGTTGGCTCGCCACCAATAACTAGCCTCTCGCTTTCAACACGAATGTTGCAAAAGCGCCTTCAGATTATCCTCTACCCTAGCAACATCAAAACCTTCTCTTTTTCCATAACCCAAGTTTGTGCCTTAATTGGGTTCATGGACCCACGAAATTCTAGTGGTCCAACCGCCTTGAAGTCCTTAAACGTAGCACCTTAGTTTTGAGGTTGATTTTGTGGTTGATTTTGCAAAGCACCCTATCAAGAACGCCACCAAATTGAATTGAGCAGGGGTTAGCTTCAAAGATTATCATTGTTGGTTCCTTCAAATTCTCTCGACGGGTGGTTGACGCCTTGAGGCATTTTCATTAAAATTCACTCATTAGATTATTACTCAACTCTTTCAAGTAATTTCTAATTAACTTGCCCCCAAAAAAGTAATCACCACATAACACATAACACTTTGGATAAAAGAAGATAATAACTTTTATTCATACTTAATTCTTTGAAAAACATCATATTCATAGCATCACTATTATTTACATTATTTTCCTGAACTACTATAGTTTCAGGACATCATCATCATATCCCATAAGTTGCATAACACTTGGGATTTACATAATACTTATCATAACAAAAATCATAAATCAAGTTCACTTCCTAAGTTGTCCTATTAAGATACTGCAAAGCCTTACGACGCTCTTCTTCCATAATTTGGAACATGGTTCGACGATCTAGTATGTACGAGGGTAGCGTCTCAAACTGAATTGGGTAACTCATGACCCGATCTTGAGCTTGATTGACCGTGATGTTGAATACGTTATCCATTTCCTGCGATCTTCATTCTCTTTTTCTTGTCGCTCCCTCTGCTATTTCTACCCGCTGATCGCCTTCCTCAGACGCTTCTTTCTACTTCTTGCCCTTTTTCGACTCTCTTCTCTCAACTTGCTCTTCAACTCAAATCTCACTCTCATTTAGTCGTTTCTTCAAGCAGGAACCAAATTTTCTCTTCAATATTGTTCAATCGTTCTTCTCGATCCTCGGATCTCGTCGTCCTTCGATGTATACCATCAAGGTCTGTTGTTTAGCTACTATCTCTTGTAATTCCTCGACTGTATCTTGAAGTTCCACATTGCGGTCATGCACCTCATCGTATATACGGCCAGCTATCGAGTTAAGTGGAATTCTTTCCTCCTCGTCCTCTTCATCCGCTCATGGCGACTCCAAAGGATCTTCCTCATCCGCCTTTATCTCATCATCCTCATCAGGTACTCTTTCCTGCTCAACTACTGTGACCAACGGAACTATTTCCGTGGCAAGTAATTGTTCCCAAACTACCTAAATATCTCGAGGCTCCTCCTCCCCTAGCTTGACCGGTTCCTCCTATATTAGACATCCCACAACCAAAGTTCCAAGTCTTAATTACTAATCATTACTACTCGACTCTCACGAGCACATAAGTTATAAACACATAAGCACATAATTGTTTTATTACTTCTTCCTTAAAACTCGATAAGAGTTTATCATTACTATCTTTTCGAAGGTTACTTCCTAAGGCTTTTTCCCCCACCTAAGGTTCATAACCTAAGGCTTTGATACCAACTTGTGACACCCCCAAACCCAGGTACTTCATTTCCACAGGATTTGGTGTTCACTTAATCAAACATTCATATCTACCTACCTAATCACAATAAAACTGGATAAATAAAACCTTTCCCATTAAAGGATTACATAATAAAATCTCCCAGGTTATCTAACCTTTAAATACAATCATTCAAATGCGGAATTTAAAATAAACTTCATTACAACCATTCAATTAAAATCAAAAATCAAATATCAAATTACAAGTCTTTAAAACTTGTTCATCTTTCCTTTTCCTTTATCAAAAGTAGTACATCAACCTTTTCGCCTTTTAATCGTAAAAGTTAGATAAGCAAGAGTGAGCAAACAATGCTCACTTGAAACAATAAGAAATCAACAAGAGTATAATAATAATAACTGCTCATGATAGGCTCATCAAGACTGAATAATACTCTAACAATGATAATCAGGAACTAAAATCCAAAATGTGGAATAAATATAACTGAGGGTCATAAGACCATGAACTATGTCCACAAATATGCAGTAATCTTTCAACTCCAACTTTAAAAGTCATAAGACTATAAGGACTCCTCGTACTTAGGGGAATCACCCTCTTCGCATCATGTATTGTGCACAAACATTTAATGCTACGCTGTAAGTTATCTCCTAATAATAATAGGGTTGTTCATCTCAAAGATTTTGGAGTACAAGACCGCACCAAAGAGAGTTTGGTTTGATATGCTTTCAAGGGTAATTTGAAGTTCAACGATCATCAACTAGAGGACTAGTTGAATTAATAACATCATATTACGTAATAATCATAATTGAATCAACATGGTAAACCAAAATCATGCTTTAGGAATAATCTAATAGCATATACTTTGAATAACTATAACATGCCTTGCTTGAACAATATTAAGTCAAGGTTAATTAGAATTGAGTACAAAACCATGTATAACCGTTTGAACGATAAAATTGCTCGACATTAGTATAAATAGTTATGCATGTTAAACAACAAGTTAAATATAAGAATAACTTGTCAACATCAAACCAAAGTTTAGAAAGCTCAGATCATTTATAAGGTAATCGAATTGAAATAATAAATAGTTCAACAAGATAACTAATTAGAAAACTTGCATTATTATATTGGAAACAATAATTGATTCAATCAAGATAATGGATTAGAAAACTTGCCTTGTTCAGTAGGCTAAACCTAATCAATACTGAATCACAATATCCTATAAACATATGTCATCATGACATAGTTAGCCATTACCATTTTACAACCATAACTAAGTATGTACATCATTTAAAAATTAGATTTTTAATCACATAATCAAGTTATAACACAAGTTAATCCTTAATAACATAATTATTCATAGTATAGAAATACTAAAATCAACATTTTACAAATTCTACTATCATCACATAACTTTTCTTAAAATTTTGTGTACAAAAGTACACCGTCGTACCATTCTCGCTAAGTCATACAAGCGCCACACGCTTATAATCAGTAGGTCGCGCACTACTACAGGGCATGGCGTTATGGGCGTGGTAAATAACTCCACGACGGCCATTACTGCGCGTGCAGGATGATATTCATGCATACTTGCACTAACGTGATCAATTGGTCATTTCAAGAAAACTGCAGCTTGATCGACACCTTCAAAGAATAAAGATGACAGAAAAAGCCAATTTTGGCCTACAAGCTCGCTTTCTAATGTATCAAATAACATGTAAATCATACAAAACTCCATGTAAACAAAATTCAAGAATTCCTAACATGTTTCTATCCATACAACAACATAAACAACAAGTTTAAAACATCCAATTTCACTTGTTTTTGATATTAAAAAACTCACTTTTTGATATTTCAATGAAAATCAACACCAGAAAATTTTGTTTTTAACCAAAACTATTAATTCAAAGTGTCTTTATCAATGATTATACATACTCTATCAAATTAAATGATTAATTTATCAACTAAACAACTAATTAACCTCAATTTCTACTTTAAGCTAAACAATATATATTCACAAAACTCTCTAGAAAAATAATTTCTTCACAAATTACATACATATCATCAATTCATTGATTATAACTCATAAAAATAGTTTTAACATCACTAGTATGTCATATAAAGCCACATAACAACAAAAATTCATGCTTACACAAGGATTCTACAGAGAATTTGGGAAGAGAAAAACTAAACTTTTAAAACTAAAACGAATAGAACAATACCTTGAAGAAGATGATATGGCTATTCCTTTCTATTCTCAAGCCTCTCCTTCTTCAATCTCTAGCCTTTCTTCCTCTCTTCTTTTCTTCTTCTCATCCTCTTCCTCTGAATTTTTCTTTCTTCTCTCTAACCTCTTTCCTCTATTCTTACGTCTTATGATATAACGTATATAGATATAATATATATTGATTATATAATATAAATGTAACAACCCCAAAATAGGTCCATTCCATCCAACCCATTCTGAGTCGCCAAATACATGGTACGAAAAACAACTACAACTTTATTACAACAATTGTCGTAAAATAAAAATAACAACAACACATATCTTTGTGAGTTTGATACAAATATATACCAACTCAGAGTACGTCACAATGACACCTTACATAAAGGTATAGTCAAAAACCTGCTTTTAGAAATTAGAATCTTTGGGAAGTGCTCAAGGAAACCTTCGTACATGGGAGGCCATGCTTTTAGGTTATGGTAGATATCATATGGCCACAGAATTATCCTTGGTTGACCCAATAAACCCCAAAGAAAAACGAGAAGATTACTATCATATTCTTCCCAATGGTGAGTCTTCTCTTGACATATCATTATCTCCACTGTCTCTAATTGGGTATTATACTCCAAACAAACACCAAGATTATATAAGTAGTGCTTGTAAATATACTCAGCAAGTGGATGAGCACAACCTTGTCTTATGATAACACGAGTTTGTATGTCATTAGACATCTTGTATAATAGTGGCAAAACACCCTTCCAAAGTTAAATTCACCTCACCCTCAACATCTATAGACCACCACTCTATTCCCTCGCTATTCCCCGTCAATTCACCCGGCTACACTTTTATTTCCCGAAAGAATTGTGAAACAAAAGGGTGAGCACAACTAGCTTAGAAAGAATATTATGACTAAAGATAAATAAATTATCAATAGTCTTCATCGATGAATAAATCGAGATTTAGAACATATGGTAGATGATAAAACTTTTCAACCATAGTTGCGGTACGAACGAGCAATCCATTAAAAGAGTCAAATAGACTATAAAGTCTATTGTCTTCTCCACGTTAAAAGTCCACCAACAATGTTTTATCCTCAGAACATCAATCAACAGCCCTTTCCACAATCATATGAATAACTCATAATCATAATTGTGATTCTAAATTTCTCTTCTCATCCGGGACGGGATAATTTCATCACCGCCTTTACACGAAACATCAAATATCATGGTTATACCAAATCACAGCCTCGCTCATAATCATACTAATAAATTCATCTTTGCACCACTACCAAAGATATTCATCAACAGCTCATCTTTACACTACAAAGCTAAAGATATTCAACAACAGTCATCTTTGCATTATGAGCCAAAGATATTCATCAATAATTCATCTTTGCACTACAAAAAGCAAAGATATTCAACAACATGTGTCATCTTTGCATTACAAGCCAAAGATATTCATCAATAATTTATCTTTGCACTACAAAAGCAAAGATATTCAACAACAGGTCATCTTTGCATTACAAGCCAAAGATATTCATCAATAATTCATCTTTGCACTACAGGCTAAAGATATTCAACAACAGGTCATCTTTGCATTACGAGCAAAAGATATTCATCAATAATTCATCTTTGCACTACAGGCTAAAGATATTCAACAACAGGTCATCTTTGCATTACGAGCAAAAGATATTCATATCTCAAATAAATACATAATCATTTCAGAAGTTATATAACAATAATTATAACCATGTTGATCAATTCACCTTTGCACTTAAGCTAAAAATATTCAATTGTAAATTCAATGGTCATGATCATACCAAATCCAACAATTCAACTTTTGCACTCATCGCCAAAGAGAACCTATGGTCACGATCATACCAATAATCTACCCATCTTTACACTCAAGTCAAAGAGAAATGTCATCATTAGGGTTATAAGAATGTTAAATAAAAACAATATAATCAAAACATAGTTTTAATTTCAAGAGTAAGATTCATAAATCAACGATAATTTGGTCAGAGAAGAAACCAATTTGTTGTGAATAGTACCCCGTATTCGTACATAGTACCGTATACGTGCATAAGTAACCTCCCGATACACGAAAAGATAAAGTTTCATAATAAAATTCATATCCATATTTATAACACCTTAATCCAAATGTTATAAATCACTTAGAAATCTCATAATCTAATATTATTAATATTATAATAATATTTTAATCATTTCTCAAACTTATAAACAATTTAATTAAATTGTTTACACTTTACTAATTAATGCATTTAATCATCATAAAATGCCAAACTCATAAAATTTCATCACCAATAACCAAAACCTCATCAAAAATCAGATATACCTCATATATGATTCTCAAACCATAAAATCATATTTTCTAATTTTCTTACTTCACATAACATATTTAATTCATTTACTCATAACTAGAACATTTTCATGAAAAATACCAAATCGGTTCCAAAATATTTCTTTTCCGGGATTTAGCATAAAATAGTCCCATATTGAACATATATTTTTCTCGAAATTTTAAAATTCATTTACTATTTTTCATATGGCCAAAACCACCTAATATTTAAACATTTATCATAAATTGTACTTTTATCCAAAAATTCCGAAATTCACAGTACAATCGATATTATATAGATGTACTCTCAATAAAAATTTCATCAATTTTGGAGTTAACCGCAAGAGAGTTATAAATAGTTACTTTTAAAATAGTCTTTTCTCATAAAATCCATAACTCCTAATCTATACATCCAAAAATACCTCAAAATAGTCATAGTGGTGTAAAATTCAAGAATGATCAAAACATGGATACAATCAAAGCTAGTATCCAGAATAGATATTTTAGACTTAAAAGAAAAATTTTCATTTTTCTAAATTGAATAGTCTTATTCGTGAATAGTGTCAGATACGTGAATAGTCTTCGTATACGTGAATAGTAACTCCGACACCAAAAGATAGAAATTCCACAAAAAAAAAACATCTTCACGTTTCATGAATAGTACTCGTGAATAGTAACTCGTGAATAGTAACTCATGAATAGTAACTCGTGAATAGTAACTCATGAATAGTAACCCCGACATGAAAAAGTTCCAAATTTGATAAAAACTTCAGATCAACATTTCAGCATAATGATATTGAAGAAATAATATCATTACGAAAAATAATATCCCTTACTATCCCTTACCTCAAAAGAGCAGCACTTCTGACAGGATATCGGATATGACGCTGAAGAAAACTTGCACTGATGAATATCAACTCACCAAGTATCTGAATACTCACAAATTACACTCAATAATCTAGAGAGAGAAAGAGAGAAAACTTATGTTTCTGGTGTGATTTTCAATTCTAACTTAGCCCTCTATTTATAGGAAAATGTTAGGACGTCAAGCAGACTTAACTCCGCAACTTTGATGGCTTTACCGCTACTATTCCACCCACCAAAAAATCATCCATCTTCCCCAACAACCAAGAGTGGGGCCCACTCAATTCTAGAATTTTCCACCAAAACCTAATTTCCGAATCGAGTTACCTCTTAAAATTCATAACAAATCATACGCTCATTTTTAACGGTTCAAAATTTGTGGACATATACTCAACTTATATATGTATAACATATCCAAAATTACAACGATCCAACTATTTGATCAAAATTTATAACTCACTTAATAAAGCTATAATAACACCGATTTGATCTTTTAATACCTCCAATCCGGCAAAATACAAATAAAACATCTCAAATTAATTCCTTCATTAATAACCACATAAATAAATCCATCATTTATATTCATATAAAATAAATATTTCCTTATCATATGAATCAATAATTAATTATTCACAAATAATATTACGTAATCACAATTATGATAACCAAAGTAGCTCCTCAGAAAGAGGGGCTTTCAATAAGGATCTCTCTCATCTTGGCGCAATTAATTAGGTGACCAAACCTCTCCTTAGATGTAACTTTCTAGACATTGCCAATAATGTTATCTAATAATATTATTCAAATAATATGAATTATTGATCCGATAATGGGAAATCGTGCGTTGACAATTATTGAACAACAATAATATAAAATATCAACCCAAAGAATTATCAAATCAATAAAATAAAATATTGAACAATAAATTCATCGTGAAAATTATTGAGTAGTGCCTTTTACGTAGGAATCAATAATTCAAAATATTGTGTAATACCGTGCCATCTTCAACAACAACGCGTATTTACTTTATTTTACCAACCGGGTATTCCAACAAGTGTTAATTCAGTAACGATTACGTCGTTATTTATAAAAACTTAATTTTATCATTTTCTTCATCCGAAGCGCTTATTCTCATTATGGGGCCCACAAATAGTCTACTGCGTCAGCATTTAATATTCCCTGAAGCGGAAAGAATATTCCACGACCAAACGAATATTCCCAAACAATAATGAATACTTTATACCCCTTGCGTATTTTGAAAAAATTTCATATATCACCCTTAACTTTAACTTTTATCAATTTAACCATTTACTAAATAGAAAAATTGAATACTTTTATTTCATAAAATTCGGGGTCTTACAATAAATATAAAACATATAACTGATATCAGTTATTCAATTTTTGAAAACCAAAAGCCATAAGGCTTGTTTGGTTACTTACTAAAAATATAATCATTTATTCTTTATGCATTGTTTGGTAAAACATAATTAGATTAAAGACTTAATAGGCATTAGGCCTTGTTTGGCAAAACTGAATTAAAACTCCTTTAAGTTATTTTAATAACTACTTTATAAAAGGTTATTTGTCACACTTTAAGTTCAATTAATTCTAAAAACAATTTATTACATCACTTTAACACATAACTCAAATCCCACAAAATTATAATTTTCTATATAATTATAACTTTATTTAATCAACTAACACATCCTTTTTAATTACAAATTCCAATAAAAAGAATAGTAATTCAATTAATCAAAACTTTCTAACTTAATAATTAAATTAAATTAGCATAAAATAATTAATTTCCTTAATTATTTATTTAACAAATAGCTAACCAAATTGAATCAAATTTGAATAATTATTTATTTAAAAATAAACACATCCATTAAATACTTAAATATTTTAATAAATATTTAATATAACAATAAAAGTTCTGGAATGTTACAGCGACGATAGAACGAACTGAAGAATCCTGTAAAGTACACTGACAAGTTGATAGGTGCCATTATGAGGTTCTTTGGTATAACCAAGAGCGTTACAAGTTAAAAAAATCAAACCGAGTCTTGTAAATATAATTGGTTAAACTTTTACGTATCTGTTGTGGCGGTTTAAAGTCACACTTATAATTATGAAAAGAATAATGTAATTATCCTTATTTGTATGTAATGAAGATTTTAAGGTAAAAGAATATGGGATTTCAAGAAATATATTGTTATATTTGGATTTTTAAATAATATCTTAATGATATTTAGATGTATGTATGGAATGAGAAGCACTTACTTTGCTAATCCGTAACTTCTTCGTTATAACTCCGGAATCTAATCCATTCCAAAGCTATTTTTTTTGCTTTCATTACATACTACGCTTTCCCACGAACATAATATTTTTCCTCGAATCCATTAACAAGCCTTTTCATTAGCTCAAATTCACCATTTGTTCATTTTATGTTCTTAACATTTATCGCTCGTTAAATTCAGAACTTACTCATCCAAACCCTAAATGAGTTTGTTCTTGAGACCAAGACTCATGTTTTTCTTGTTCTTTGACATTATTATGAAACCTTAATTATTTAGGTTCATTATCTAACATTACAATTTCTTTTGGAAATCGTGAATCGAACTACAATTTTAACTATTCACGCCTTTTACTAAAATTTTCGCCATAACTTCGTTATAACGTATTTTTAATCCGCTCTTAAGGGAACATTTACACAACTTTCTCAAGTTTAAAATCTCCTAACCAGGCATATAACAACTAACTTATACACGATGGTTTTAAACTTTTCCATCAACAACAAGCTTTAGTTAAGATGGTTTTAAATTTGTCCATCAACAACTTTTACCATGTTCTTCGTGTTCTCCATTCTTTCTTCGCTTTTTAATCGTTATTTTGATTATGATTCCACATTAACATACATATTAGTGTTTTAAGTCCAAAATTCTTCCTTATTTCTTCTTACCATTCTTATGATTCATTTGAATCATCCATTACTAACAAGCACTTCATAAATCATATGAAATCTTAAAAAATAGATAAAGACAAGATTTAAGTTCTTAGTACTTACATATTTCTATGGTTAAACCATATTCATTGTCATTTTCTACCATCTTATACTTCCATAATCCATAAGTTATATAATTTTATATATGAAACCTAAATAAAGATGGATTAAAGCTAGGTTTTGGTATTACCTTTCTTCTTTAATTAGACTTGGTGAATGATTAACTTGTTAATCTTCTTCTCCCTCTTGATAAAGCTTTCTAATTGCTAGCTTTTTTTCTACCTTCTCTTCTCCTTCCATCTAAAATTTATCTCTCCATCTCTCTATATTTGTCTTTGCTCTTGAATGTGTTAGTTAAATAAACTAACTCATTCAAGCAAATGCTTTGCTATTTATAGAAAAACCAAGAGCTAGGGCACTTTGGTTATTAAATCAACTTTTCTTTCCTTACGAATTGGTCACTTACCTTAGGGTCTTGATTAGTTAACACCCTTATGTAACGACCCCAAAATAGGTCCATTTCATCCAACCCATTCTGAGTCGCCAAATATATGGTACGTAAAAACAACTACAACTTTATTACAACAATTATCGTGCAAAATACAACAACACATATGCTTTGAGTTTGGATACAAATATATACCAATCAGAGTACGTCACAATGACACCTTACATAAAGGTATAGTCAAAACCTGCTTTTAGAAATTAGAATCTTTGGGAAGTGCTCAAGAAACCTTCGTACATGGGAGGCCATGCTTTTAGGTTATGGTAGATATCATATGGCCACGTAATTATCCTTGGTTGACCTAATAGACCCCAAAGAAAAACGAGAAGATTACTATCATATTCTTCCCAATGGTGAGTCTTCTCTTGACATATCATTATCTCCACTGCCTCTAATTGGGTATTATACTCCAAACAAACACCAAGATTATATAGGTAGTGCTTGTAAATATACTCAAAGAAGTGGATGAGCACAACCATGTCTTATGATAACACGAGTTTGTATGTCATTAGACATCTTGTATGATAGTGACAAAACACCCTTCCTAAGTCAGGTTCGCCTCACCCTATTTAATTCACCAAAATAACTCTTAAATGATGTATAAAATACAACACACTAAAGTCCTCAATAAAATTATTTCTATACTCTTTAGGGAGAACCTCAACAACTATAGACCACCTTTCTATTCCTTGTTATCCCCCGGCCAACCCAAATACACTTTTTATTACACCGAAGGAATTGTGAAACAAAAGGGTGAGCACAACTAGCTCAAGAAAGAATATTATAACTAAAGATACATAAATTATCAATAGTCTTCATCAATAATAAATCGTAGATTTAGAACATATGGTAGATGATAAAACTTTTCAACCATAGTTGCAAATGAACGAGCAATCCATTAAAAGAGTCAAATAGACTATAAAGTCTATTGTCTTCTCACGTTAAAAGTCCACCAACAATATTTTATCCTCGTAACATCAATCAACAAATTCCCTTTCCACAATCATATGAATAACTCATAATCATAATTGTGATTATAAATTCTCTTCTCATCCGGACGAAGATAATTTTCATCACCGCCTTTACCGAAAAACATCAAATATCATGGTTATACCAAATCACAGCCTCTGCTCATAATCATACTAATAAATTCATCTTTGCACCACGGGCCAAAGATATTCATCAACAGCTCATCTTTACACTACAAAACTAAAGATATTCAACAACAGTCATCTTTGATTACGAGCCAAAGATATTCATCAATAATTCATCTTTGCACTACAAAGCAAAGATATTCAACAACAAAATCAACTTTGCATTACGAGCAAAAGATATTCATCAATAATTCATCTTTGCACTACAGTAAAGATATTCATCAACAAGTCATCTTTGCACAACGAGCCAAAGATATTCATATATCAAAGAAATACATAATCATTTCGTAAGTTATATAACAATAATTATAACCATGTTGATCAATTCACCTTTGCACTTAAGTTAAAAATATTTGTGAGACCCAGATTTTATCAATAAAGATTTAAATTTTGTCAAATAATTTTTAATATTATGGTGTGAATTTGAGATAATATTATAGTTGTGGGTAGTATTTATAAATTTTGCAAAGTATGCAAGTGGTTATATTATATTCGATTGGTCGGGAATATTCGGTTTAGTAGGGGAATATTCTTACAACTACTCAATCATTGGTGGACCCTACAATGTAATTATTGTTTGGATTGAGAAAATGACAAAAATATTTTATTGAAATAACTACGGAAGTTTTACCGTTGATACTATTGAACTACTTCTAGTAGTAAAAGTACAAGAATACGTGTGGTTGCATAAGAAATACACCAGATTGATTATCGATGCTTATGTGAGAAGTCACTCATTTGATTCCATTATTGTCGATTAATAATATGAATTATTATAATGATAATGACGCTTTTGTTTTATTCAGTATTATTAACGTAATAAAATGTAAACATCTTTTTATATAAAACATAATACTTTATTAAAGTTATTCTATAAATAGAATATATTATATTTTATTATGCATAGTGTTGCATAGTATAATGTTGCATAAAGTGTTTGCATAGTAAAATATTTTTATATAAATAGAATATATTATATTTTATTTAAAAGATTTTGCTTTAAATATGGATCACGATTAAAGTAAATCAATCTGACCGCTCATGGATTAATTACTATGCATTCTATTTTCCTATAAATAGAAGCTTATTCCTTCATTATTTTCTTATGAATTCACCGAAACTCTAGAGAGAGAAATTATAGAGAGAAGCTATAGAGAGAAAATCTATAGAGAGAAAGAAGAAGAGTATTCGGTACTTCACTACTTTGATATCCAAAGGTCTTTTACTTAAGAGGGGTATTATTTGTTGTACCTGTAAGGGGTGTTATTCTTTCTTATTCATGAAGAGAACTTCATTATTTCATTCATTATTATTCTGGTTGAATAACCTATAAAAGTGGTATACCCTATACATAACCTGTATATGCGGCATACCCTATACTTGGTGAAATCCTTATGTTATTCCATTCTTATTTATTCTGTTGAATAACTCATATACGCTAATCCCCTATACTTGGTGATCTTCTTCATTATTCCATTCTTTATTATTCTGTTGGAACATCCTCGTCTCGTAGGTTTTTACAATCGACCGGGTTCCGCCTTTATCATTCTCATTGAATATCCTCATCGTGTGTTTTACACCGGATCCGGTTCCATTGTTTATTAATATTCAAAGATTTATTATTCATTGGATCATCCTGCTTGCGATTGTGAATTTCACCCGACCGGTTCCGTTATTATTATTCTGCTGGAATAACCTCGCCTATGAGAAGTACCGCATACATGGTGATTTCTTTTGTTATTCCATTCTTTATTATACCCAAATGGTTAAAACTTTGACTTCTATACTCCATGAAATTAGTAGAATATCCTCGATATTTGCGTTTCATCCAAAGATCTCTTTCATGGAAATATTCTTCCGATCATTCTTGAATTTTACTCTACAAAACAAGATTCTTGTTGACAATTTGGACGTTAATAAATCCTAGAGAAATTAATTCTTGAACTTGTTTTATTGAATTCTTATATCATTGTCATCATCCTCATGTTTATATTATTATGTTGAAAGTTATCTTTGGCTTACGTGCATAGATGAACTTAGTATGATTATGACCGGGTTCATTCGGTATAATCATGGCTTGATATAAATGATGTGACAAAAGTCCTCTGTGGTCTGTAGAATGCAAAGATGGATAGTTTGTGGTATGATTATGACCAGGGGGGTGATTCGGATAGTCATGACCATTGATAATTTGATGAAAATCCTTGACCGTGGTACAGGGATGATTAGATATTGTGGTTTATTCATTAAAGCTGAGTCTCAGCTATAACAGTGATGAAAAACCTTTAAAATCATAAAAGATAGTAGATTTTATTTTCTACTTGATTCTTTTAATGGATTACTTATTCCATCAGCAGTTAAACCGGTTGTCTATTGTATTTTATCGCTTTAACATCGTTGAAGGCTAATGATAATTTATTCTCGCATTATCTTAGTCATAATATTTCTTCTTGGGCTAGTTGAGCTCACCTTTTTTCTTTCACCGTTCTCTTCGTGAAATGAGAACATAGCCGGGACGAAGTCTGGAACGGAGTAATGGTCCGTAGGATAGCATTAGTAGTCCTCACTATTCGTGAAATAGTGTGATAATAGTTGTAATGAGGACTCCTTTTGAGTTTGTATAATATCTAGTAGACAATATTTGTATTCAAACTCACGCTTTATGTCGTATTGTACACCTACAGCTTATGTTTGTAAGTTGTATTTGAATTTATGTACCATGTAAGTGGCGACCCAAGATGGGTGACGATACCTAATTTTGGAGGCGCCACAGCTTGGTATCGTAGCTTAGGGATATGATCCTTGGTCGAGATGTGAGATAAGAACTAGGAGGGAGAGACGGGAATTCCTTCGCTAGTATGACCTACCTAAATTTATTTGGTATTTAATTGGTTGGCTCACGTCGAGTATAGGGATAATATGTGATATGTTAATTAACCCTTGTTTTGTGACAAGTTTGAGAATGACATCTAAAAATGCTTTGAGATAAGCAATGAAGCACATGAGAGTGTTGATTCACTCAAACAAAAAGGTAACGACCAACAATACGATAATAATCATACCGGTGGCAACGACTATCGTAACAATGATAACCATCGTGGGGAAATTATCATGCTAAGAATGGTAACCACTTGATGGTAATCATGGCAAAGATAATAGAAGTGGAAATTACAAGAAGAAAAGGTCATTTAGCTCAATTTTGTGTTGTGCACCAAAGTCAAGTCTAGTCGGGACGGTGGCACCAAAGGTGGATATGGACAAAACAAAGTCGTTGGTTTAAGGAAGTGCATTTTTCATGACTTCTCAAAAGAGAGTAAACCAAACGGTTAGCACGGGTTAGTTAATTATAAATTGCATGAAGTCTATACCTTATAAGATACCTCTGCCTTCTACCCATTATTTTATCTCTCTTGCTTGCGTTCAACGCTTAAATTTGACTCCTAGAAGTTAGACTTTGACTTATTGGTTGAAACTTCGTTAGTAGGAGCCTTCGTTACGCTTACTATTTTTAAATCTTGTTTGATTCAAATAAACACTTTCACGCTACTTCGTCGATCTTATCTTTTTGAAAATACTTGCCTTTGATGTGATTTTTGGAATCAATTGGTTAACTACTCATCATGCTTTTCGTAAGGTTGTTAGCTTTTATATTCATAACCATCCTGTTATGAGAATTCAAAGTAACCAAACCACTAAAGTCAATCATCATCATATCAAGCCATAAGTAAAGAGCCCCATCCTTTTGTTGTTGACTTCCTTGTGTGGAATGCACCGCCGCACTTTCACGAGAGGCTAACGTCGTGATCAAGATGGCAAGTTGATAGGTATCATTGTGAGGAGCTATCCAGTGTTAAGGGATAGAAGTCACAATTGGTATTAATGTGACGTACTATCCAAGTCTTGGATGAGAGTCACAGCTTTTTGAATGATATTTCTATTATTAATAAATTTCTGGCGTATTCTTGAAGACTTCTTACCTACTTAGAGAGTGAAATCAATTTTGTATTGACCCCAAAGATAAAAAAACCCATTTCTTAAACCTCACATATTTTTTTTTAACTAAAAGGATCTGCATTTACGTGGATTATGATGAAAGTCATAATAAAAGTATAGAACTGATGAAAATCATGGGTATATGAAGTATTAGTAAGTTTTATGATGAGTTATGTTGGTTAGTATATGAAAACATGAAAGTTTCTTAGAAATCACAAAGAGTTGAAAATCGATTTTGGTGAAAAACGTAATATGAAATTCAATTGACCATATCTCCTATTATATTTTGAATTTTGAGTGTGGTCAAGTCCTAGAGTTAGATCTATGAGTTACCTAACTAATCCAAGTGGAATTACTGGAAAAGGTGTTGTAGATTTTTGCGTGGACTGATTTTAGCAAAGGAGTACAAAAGCTGCAAAAACCGAAAAAAGTCACTGCCATGATTTTAGAGGGCTGTTTCGGCTACTTAAATTATGAGAAAAATTCTGGCCTTTTGGTACATGAAGGTATATGGTATAAAGTACCTCCTGTCCAAAAATGAGCTCATTCTCGACTTAAAATGAGCAAGTTATGACTATTTCAATATTTAGGTTTTTCCGACAAAAAAAACGCTATAACCCGGAGTTCTATAACTCCATGACCATGAAATTTAAATCGAAGCTCACATTAACATGTGTAAGGTCCTGCCAAGGTTTGGGAATTTTGGAGTTAAACTTGAGGTAGCTAATTTCTTAAGGAATTAATTAGAAATTGATTTTGAAAAATAGTAAATGAATTTTAAAATTCGAGAAAAATATATTTTCATTATGGGACTATATTATGCTAAATCCCAGAAAAGAAATATTTTTGGGACTGATTTAGTATTTTCATGAAAATAGTTTAGTTACGAACATATGAGTTAAATATGTTATGTGAAGTAACAAAGTTGAAAATAGGATTTTATGGCTAGAGAATCCTATATAGAGTATATGCATATTTTGATAAGGGATTTGATCATTGGTGATGATATCTTATGAGTATGACATTTTTGAATGATTAAATGCATTATATGGTAAAGCGTAAACAATTGAAATAAATTGTTTATAAATTTAAGAAGTGATTAAAATATTGTTATAATATTAATGATATTAGATTATGAGATTATTAAGTGATTGATAACATGGGGATATTCTTGAATCTGGATAAATTATATTATAAATGTTTAATATTTATCCTTTATCTCATTTGATTGATTCTTTATATCATTATCCTCATGTTTATATTATGTTGAAAGTCATCTGGCGTCTCAGAGTGGTGCATAGATGGACTTGGTATGATTATGACCAGGATTGTTTCTAATAATCATAACCGTAATTGAAAATACGATTATCTTTGGTAGTAGTGCATGGATAATTTGTGGTCGTGATACTAATGAATACACGATTATCTTTGGTAGTAGTGCATGGATAATTTGTGGTCGTGATACTAATGAATACATGATTATCTTTGGTCAGAAGTGCATGGATAATTTGTGGTCGTGATACTAATGAATACACGATTATCTTTGGCCAGTAGTCAGTAGTGTATGGATAATTCGTGGTCGTGATACTAATGAATATCCTTGGCAGAGAAAAGCGTGGATGATTCTATGATATGGATTAATTATTGAAATGAGTCTCAAAGAATGAAATATTAATTCATGGATGTGGTAAAAGTCATCTTTGGTCAGTAGTGCATTGATAGACTTGGTATGATTATTATGACCACGGATTATTCGGTATAATCATGATCAGATTGAAAACACGAATATCCTTGGCCAAGAAGTGTGCATGGATAATTCGTGGTTGTGATACTATTAAGTCGTCTGCCTCAAAGATTATTGGTTTTACAGCTTGTATATCTTTGGCCCAGTAGTGAAAAAGATGAATTGTTAATGAATATCTTCGGTGGGATTGCAAAGATGAATTTAATGTTTTCAACGATAAGGGTATTCAAGGTATCCTCACCTCTTATCATACCAGTGTACGCACTTCTAATTTCGAGGGCAAAATTCCATAAGGAGGGAGATTGTGAGACCCCGTGATTTTATCAATAAAGATTTAAATTTTGTCGAAATAATTTTTAATATTATGGTGTGAATTTGAGATAATATTATAGTTGTGGGTAGTATTTATAAATTTTGCAAAGTATGCAAGTGGTTATATTATATTCGATTGGTCTGGGAATATTCGGTTTAGCAGGGAATATTCGCATAACTACTCAATCATTGGTGGACCCTACAAATGTAATTATTGTTTGATCGAGAAAATGACAAAAATATTTTATTAAAATAACTATGGAAGTTTTACCGTTGATATCGTTGAACTACTCTTAGTAGTAAAAGTACAAAGAATACGTGTGGTTGCATAGTAGCACACCCTGTATTGATTATCGATGCTTATGTGAGAAGTCACTCGGTTTGATTCCATTATTGTCGATTAATAATATGAATTATTATAGCGATAATGACGCTTTTGTTTTATTCGTATTATTAACGTAATAAAACGTAAACATCTTTTATATAAAACATAATACTTTATTAAAGTTATTCTATAAATAGAATATATTATATTTTATTATGCATAGTGTTGCATAAAGTGTTTTGCATAGTGTTGCATAGTGTTTTTGCATAGTAAAATATTTTTATATAAATAGAATATATTATATTTTATTTAAAAGATTTTGCTTTAAATATGGACCGTCGATTAAAGTAAATCAATCTCAGACCGCTCATGGATTAATTACTATGCATTCTATTTTCCTATAAATAAAGCTCATTCCTTCATTATTTTCTTACGAATTCACCAAACTCTAGAGAGAGAAATTATAGAGAGAAGCTATAGAGAGAAAATCTATAGAGAGAAGAAGAAGAGTATTCGGTACTTCACTACTTTGATATCCAAAGTGTCTTTTACTGGTAAGGGTATTATTTGTTGTACTTCGTAAAGTGTTATTCTTTCTTATTCATGAAGAGAACTTCATTATTCCATTCATTATTATTCTGCTTGGAATAACTCGTAAAAGTGGTATACCCTATACATAACCTCGTGATATGCCAGATACCCTATACTTGGTGAAATCCTTATGTTATTCCATTCTTATTTATTCTGCTGAATAACTCAGATACGCTGAATCCCTATACTTGGTGATCTTCTTCATTATTCCATTCTTTATTATTCTCGCTGGAACATCCTGCTCATGTGTTTTACACCTGACCGGGGTTCCGCTTTTATCATTCTCTGCTGGAATATCCTCGTCTGTGTGTTTTACACCTTAACCGGGTTCCATTGTTTATTAATATTCAAATTTATTATTCTCGTTGGATCATCCCGCTTGCAGAATTTCACCGACTTTGGTTCCGTTATTATTATTCTCGTTGGAATAACTCGCCTATGAGATGTACAAAGATACACGGTGATTTCTTTTGTTATTCCATTCTTTATTATACCCAAATTGGTTAAAACTTTGACTTCTATACTCCATGAAATTAGTAGAATATCCTTGATATTTGCGTTTCATCCAAAGATCTTTTCATGGAAATATTCTTCCGATCATTCTTGAATTTTACTCTACAAAACAAAGATCTTGTTGACAATTTGGACGTTAATAAATCCTAGAGAAATTAATTCTTGAACTTGTTTTATTGAATTCTTATATCATTGTCATCATACTCATGTTTATATTATGTTGAAAGTTATCTTTGCTTACGTGCATAGATGAACTTAGTATGATTATGACCGTGGTTCATTCTTGATAATCATCGACTTGATATAAATGATGTGACAAAAGTCCTCAAAGTGGTCCAGAATGCGTTGATGGATAGTTTGTGGTATGATTATGACCAGGGGTGATTCTAAGATAGTCATGACCATTGATAATTTGATGAAAATCCTTGACCGTGGTACAGGGATGATTAGATATTGTGGTTTATTCATTAAAGTTTGAGTCTCAAATATAACAATTGATGAAAAAACCTTTAAAATCATAAAAGATAGTAGATTTTATTTTTTCTACTTGACTCTTTTAATGGATTGCTTATTCACCGCAGCTTAAACCGGTCAGTCTATTGTATTTTATCGCTTTAACATTTGTTGAAGGCTAATGATAATTTATTCTCGCATTATCTTAGTCATAATATTTCATCTTGGGCTAGTTGAGCTCACCCTTTCTTTCACCGTTCTCTTCGTGAAATGAGAACATAGTCGGGACGAGTCTGGGAACGGAGTAATGGTCCGAGAGAATAGCATTAGTAGTCCTCACTATTCTCGTGAAATATAGTGTGATAATAGTTGTAATGAGGACTCCTTTTGAGTTTGTATAATATCTAGTAGACAATATTTGTATTCAAACTCACGCTTTATGTCGATTGCACACCTACGCTTATGTTTGTAAGTTGTATTTGAATTTATGTACCATGTAACTAGCGACCCAAGATGGGTGACGATACCTAATTTTGGGGGCGTCCACAATATTCAATTGTAATTCAATGGTCATGATCATACCACCAACAATTCAACTTTTGCACCATCGCCAAAGAGAACCTATAGTCATGATCATACCAATAATCTACCCATCTTTACACTCAAGTCAAAGAGAAATATTATCATTAGGGTTATAAGAATGTTATATAAAACAATATAATCAAAACATGGTTTTAATTTCAAGAGTAAGATTCATAAATCAACGATAATTTGGTCGAGAAGAAACCAATTTGTCGTGAATAGTACCCGTATTCGTGATATAGTACCGTGATACGCAGCATAAGAATCCTCGATACGAAAAGATAAAGTTTCATAATAAAATTCATATCCATATTTATAACACCTTAATCCAAATGTTATAAATCACTTAGAAATCTCATAATCTAATATTATTAATATTATAATAATATTTTAATCATTTCTTAAACTTATAAATAATTTAATCCAATTATTTACACTTTAATAATTAATGCATTTAATCATCTAAAAATGTCAAACTCATAAGAATTCATCATCATTAACCAAAACCCTCATAAAAATCAGATATACCTCATATATGATCTCAAGCCAATAAATCATATTTTCAATTTTCTTACTTCACATAACATATTTAATTCATTTACTCATAACTAGAATATTTTCATGAAAATACCAAATCAGATCCAAAATATTTATTTTCTAGGATTTAGAAGAATATAGTCCCATATTGAATATATATTTTTCTCAAAATTTTTAAAATTCATTTACTATTTTCTATATGGCCAAAACTACAGAATAGTTAGACATTTATCATAAATTGTACTTTTGTTCAAAAATTCCAAAATTAATACGGTATACTGATATTATATAGATGTACTCCCAATAAAAATTTCATCAATTTTGGAGTTAACCACAAGGAGTTATAAATAGTTACTTTTAAAATAGTCTTTTCTCATAAAATCCATAACTCCTAATCTATACATCCAAAAATCGCCATTTTTGGACACACTCTACAAAACTCATCAAAATATCATTTCAAATTTTTCCAAAATTTTTGAAGGTTCAGAAAAATTTCGAAACTAAAAACATAATAACCCTTAAAATCCCTTACTATCCCTTACCTCAAAAGAGCAGTACTTCTAATTAGAATAACGCTGAACGAACTTGCACCGTATAGCAACACTCAAAGTATACTCAAAATACTCACAAGAATACGCTCGATAATATAGAGAGAGAAAACTTCAGTTTCTGGTGTGATTTTCAATTCTAACCTAAGCACCCTATTTATAGGAAAATGCTTAGAACACCAAAGCAGAAAATTTATTAAATATTATTATATTTTTTCCAAAACTTCATACGCATGTTTTACCATCTGAACTCAGCCCCTATCACATGTTAAATGAGGAAAACAAAATGAAAAACACGTTTTTGTAAATAAAAATAATTAAAACTTTCAAAAATCAATTATTTTAACTTTAGAACTTCAATAATTCATAATAAATAGCCCTTTTATCAGAAAATTCGAATCTCGCGAGTTTTATAGGAAATTCAATTCTCTACAACTTCACGTAAGAAAGTTTTTCCAAATTCCAAACAAAAATTTACCGTAATCCATAAACGGGTGATTTTACAAAGTTATAATCAAATTTCTACTAATAATTGTGTCCACCAACACACAAAATATGTGTTAAACATTTATTACCACAAAATACTCTTCCTCCTCATATACTCATATATCCCACATTCATTATAAAAATATCACCATTAATATATTATTAAAATAATATATTTAAATAAATTATTTTATCGAAAAAGACAAAATATTAATTTTCAACAATTATCACATTAAAAATTTTCTCCATCTATGTCCACATAAAATAAATATTTTCCTCATCATAAAAATCAATAATTAATTATTCACAAATAATATTACATAATCACAATATTGACAACTGCATAGCCTCCTGGAAAGAGGGGCTTTCCAATAAGGTCTCTCTCACTCTTGGCAAGAATTAGGTGACCAAACCTCTCCTTAGATGTAACTTTCTAGACATTGCCAATAATGTTATCCAATAATATTATTCGGATAATATGAATTATTGCTCCAATAATGGAAAATATTGTGTAATGACAATTCTTGAAACAACAAAGAATATAAAATATCAACGCAAAGAATTATTGAATCAATAAAATATAATATTGAATAAAGAATTACTCGTAATAATTATTGAGTAGTGCTTTCTTACGTAAGAATCAATAATTCAAAATACTGTGTAATACCGTGTTCTACTTGTGCAACAACGCGACATTTTACTTTTTACCCACCGGTATTCCAACAGTGTTAATCAGTAATAATTATTACCATTATTTATAAAAACTCCTTTTGTCATTTTCTTCATCCGAAGCTTATTCTCATTATGGGGCCCACAAATGGTCGCGCACTGTCGCATTTAATATTCCCGACGTAAAAAGAATATTCCACGACCAAACGAATATTCCCCGACAATAATGAGTATTTTATAACCACTTGCTTATTTTGAAAAAATTATATATTTCACCCTTAACTTTAACTTTTATCAATTTAACCATTTACTGAATAATAATTATAAGAAAAATTGAATACTTTTATTTCATAAAATTCGGGGCCTTACAATCTCCCCTCCTTATGAAATTTCGTCCCCGAAATTTACGTACCTGGTATTTCAAAGAGTTGAGAATACCTTGCTTTCATTTCAAATTCTATCTCCCCAGTCATCATGATTTCTCCATTACACATCTCCTGTATTTCAGATATCATTCTAGAATACAGCTTCAAAACAAGGGTTAATTTAACAAATTAACATATCACATAATATCCCGATATTATGACTGACCAACAAATAAGCTTAGGTAGGATACACTAGCGAAGGATTTACTCATCTCTCCCTCCTAGTTCTAATCCCGATCTCCGCCAGAGATCATATCCTAAGCTCGATACCAAAATGTAACGACCCCAAAATAGGTCCATTCCATCCAACCCATTCTCGAGTCGCCAAATATATGGTACGAAAAAACAACTACAACTTTATTACAACAATTGTCGTGCAAAATACAACAACACATATATCTTTGTGAGTTTGGATACAAATATATACCAATCAGAATGCACGTCACAATGACACCTTACATAAAGGTATAGTCAAAAAGCTGCTTTTAGAAATTAGAATCTTTGGGAAGTGCTCAAGGAAACCTTCGTATATGGGAGGCCATGCTTTTAGGTTATGGTAGATATCATATGGCCACGTAATTATCCTTGGTCAATCTAATAGACCCCAAAGAAAAACGAGAAGATTACTATCATATTCTTCCCAATGGTGAGTCCGAAAGTAGTATGCACACAAGCCAATCATGTTTGATGATAAAGCATATACTTTGTAACAATCTTATTCATTTATTAATAAAAAGTATTAATTTATTAAAGGCTTTTAATTATCTACATGATCTTTGTTTTATAATATGTGATAAACCCATAGTTTTAAGCAATGCTTTTAGAATAATGATGATGATCATTCTAATGAGATCTAAATTCTTAGAAAGCTTAAAACTAAAATAGTTCCCAATCGTTGGATTACTAAATTGGGATTAGTGAATCCGGATAGATTGGTACATACGTTGTCTTGCTCATTGGATGAGGATGATTGATCTCATGATCATTTGTGTGGAGACACTAAAGCAAGTATGTAGGTGCTTATTGGAGAATAAGTTCACCGAATGTGGCTCGCTAAGGAATACCTAATGGAGTTTTACTTGCTCATCAATAGGAATTCTCAGTAGTGATAGTAGTATAAGTAATCCTTGGACTTGAGATCATCATAGTATCTTGTGTATGATGAGTTATACTTTGACTTATTCCTTAAGACCCTTAGGGTATATCAAAGGGTATGCTTGGGTATAACAAGTTGTACATGGAGATAATATATGATCAATAAAGAATCTACCACTTCTAATAAAGAAGAGAAATGTCCTATGTGATTCGATAAATGATAACCCAAAGAGTCCTCCTTGGCGGCGGCGAATGAAATTAGAAAGGATTTCTAATTTGCATTATTTGAGTTGTGCATTTAAGGATCGAAATACATATAATTAAATAAAATAAGACTTGACAATAATTTCATGTCTTATATTTAATTGGGACATTGTATGGTGGAAGGATTGAATTGTCACGGTAACTATTTACTCAAAGGTTCTTTTATGATTAATGTTGAAATCTATATTATCTGGAAAGTCGCTGATCGCTAGGGAGGCTTATCCCTATTGTAGAATAAATATTATTTATTTAAATAAATTAATTGTTTAATTTATTTATTTAAATAAGATTAGAATTGTTCTAATTGATTTATTCACAACCTGGGTTTAATATGTAGAACCTAAAGGGTCACACCATAAAATGAAGAATAATTATTTAAGAAGTTAATGGCATAATCGTAATAATATGTTAAGTATATTTAATTTAATATATGGTGATAGAATAAATTAAATAGCTTAATATTTATTATTTAATATTTTAAAAATATTAAATATAAATTAATAAGAGGAATCTTATTAATATTATTACAATTATTATTATTATTTTAATTTCTAAAAGAGTTTAGGAATTAATTTAATATAAGTACTCTTATTTATTCCTAATTGGATTAGGAAGGAAAATTAGTTAAAGGAGTTTAATTAATTATCCCTAATAAGATTAGGGAGCTTAATTGATTAAAAGAATTTAATTAATTAAATAAAACCCAATTCCTTAATTGTTAAGGTGGGTTGCCCACATCTATAAATAAGAGGAGTCTTATTATGGGTGATGTGGTTGTTGACTTTTACAATATACGTAATAATTCCAATGGTTGGGAGAGTACGCCTTTTCTATAGAGATAGAAAAACCAGGGTTTAGCCAACCACCCATCTTCTTGAATCTTTATTTTTCCTTGGTGGATCACCTCTAGAGGCCAAACAATTGGGTGACTAACGTTGATCAAAGGAAGGAACCAAACCCGGTGGATTCAAGTTGAACGCGAAAGGATTTGGAGGTGAACTTGTACCTGAGGAAGCTCGATCTTCAAGGGTATGATTTTATTCTTTATCTTTTCATTTAATTAATAATTGTGCATAAAGGGTGATCCGGGTATATGGTTTATAAAATTTTAAACTCTGATTTTTACTCGCTTCCGCTTATTTATGCAATTTGATTGCGTTCATGAATATTACAAACCTAACAGAGTCTTCTCTTGACATATCATTATCTCCACTGTCTCTAATTGGGTATTATACTCCAAACAAACACCAAGATTATATAGGTAGTGCTTGTAAATATACTCAGCAAGTGGATGAGCACAACCATGTCTTATGATAACACGAGTTTGTATGTCATTAGACATCTTGTATGATAGTGACAAAACACCCTTCCACAGTTGGGTTTGCCTCACCCTATTTAATTCACCAAAAATAACTATTAAATGATGTATAAAATACAACACACTAAAGTCCTCAATAAAATTATTTCTATACTCTTTAGGGAGAACCTCAACTACTATAGACCACCGCTTCTATTCCCTTGTTGTCCCCACCAACCCAAATTACACTTTTATTACCTTAAAGGAATTGTGAAACAAAAGGGTGAGTACAACTAGCTTCAAGAAAGAATATTATAACTAAAGATACATAAATTATCAATAGTCTTCATCAATAATAAATCGTAGATTTAGAACATATGGTAGATGATAAAACTTTTCAACCATAGTTGCGGTGAACGAGCGATCCATTAAAAGAGTCAAATAGACTATAAAGTCTATTGTCTTCTCCACGTTAAAAGTCCACCAACAATATTTTATCCCTGTAACATCAATCAACAGTTCCTTTCCACAATCATATGAATAACTCATAATCATAATTGTGATTCTAAATTCCTCTTCTCATCCGGGACGAAGATAATTTTCATCACCGTCTTTACTCAAACATCAAATATCATGGTTATACCAAATCACAGTTCTGCTCATAATCATACTAATAAATTCATCTTTGCACCACGGGCCAAAGATATTCATCAACAGTTCATCTTTATACTACAGGCTAAAGATATTCAACAACAGGTCATCTTTGCATTACGAGCCAAAGATATTCATCAATAATTCATCTTTGCACTACAAGCTAAGATATTCATCAACAAGTCATCTTTGCACAACGAGCCAAAGATATTCATATATCAAAGAAATACATAATCATTTCAGAAGTTATATAACAATAATTATAACTATGTTGATCAATTCACCTTTGCACTTAAGTTAAAAATATTCAATTGTAAATTCAATGGTCATGATCATACCATCAACAATTCAACTTTTTGCACTCATCGCCAAAGAGAACCTATAGTCACAATCATACCAATAATCTACCCATCTTTACACTCAAGTCAAAGAGAAATATTATCATTAGGGTTATAAGAATGTTATATAAAAACAATATAATCAAAACATGGTTTTAATTTCAAGAGTAAGATTCATAAATCAACGATAATTTGGTCAGAGAAGAAACCAATTTGTCGTGAATAGTACCCCATATTCGTACATAGTACCGTATACGTGCATAGTAACCTCGACACGAAAAGATAAAGTTTCATAATAAAATTCATATCCATATTTATAACACCTTAATCCAAATATTATAAATCACTTAGAAATCTCATAATCTAATATTATTAATATTATAATAATATTTTAATCATTTCTTAAACTTATAAATAATTTAATCCAATTATTTATACTTTAATAATTAATGCATTTAATCATCTAAAATGTCAAACTCATAAGAATTCATCATCATTAACCAAAACCCTCATAAAAAATCTGCATATACCTCATATATGATTCTCAAGCCAATAAATCATATTTTTCAATTTTCTTACTTCACATAACATATTTAATTCATTTACTCATAACTAGAACATTTTCATGAAAAATAACAAATCAGATCCAAAATATTTATTTTCTGAGATTTAGAAGAATATAGTCCCATATTGAATATATATTTTTCTCGTAATTTTAAAATTTATTTACTATTTTCTATATGGCCAAAACTACAGAATAGTTAGACATTTATCATAAATTGTACTTTTGTTCAAAAATTCCAAAATTAATACTAAGATACTGATATTATATAGATGTACTCCCAATAAAAATTTCATCAATTTTGGAGTTAACCACAAGGAGCTATAAATAGTTACTTTTAAAATAGTCTTTTCTCATAAAATCCATAACTCCTAATCTATACATCCAAAATCACCATTTTTGGACACACTCTAAAAAAACTCATCAAAATATCATTTCAAATTTTTCCAAAATTTTGAAGGTTCAGAAAAATTTCGAAACTAAAACATAATAACCCTTAAAATCCCTTACTATCCTTACCTCAAAAGAGCAAGATTTAATTAGAATAACGCCAACGAACTTGCACAATAATAGCAATACTCAAAGTATACTCAAAATACTCACAAGAATACGCTCGATAATATAGAGAGAGAAAACTTGATTTAAATTGTGATTTTCAATTCTAACCTAAGCACCCTATTTATAGGAAAATGCTTAGAACACCAAAAGCGTAAAATTTATTAAATATTATTATATTTTTCCAAAACTTCATACGCATGTTTTACCATCTGAACTCAGCCCTATCACATGTTAAATGAGGAAAACAAAATGAAAAACACGCTTTTGTAAATAAAATAATTAAAACTTTCAAAAATCAATTATTTGAACTTCGTAACTTCAATAATTCATAATAAATAGCCCTTTTATCAGAAAATTCGAATCTCATGAGTTTTTATAGGAAATTCAATTCTCTACAACTTTACAGAAAGAAAGTTTTTCCAAATTTCAAACAAAATTGACCGAGAATCCACAAACAGTGATTTTACAAGCTATAATCAAATTTCTAATCCAATAATTATGTCCACTAACACACAAAATATGTGTTAAACATTTATTACCACAAAAATACTCTTCCTCCTCATATACTCATATATCCCACATTCATTATAAAATATCACCATTAATATATTATTAAAATAATATATTTAAATAAATTATTTTATCAAAAAAAGACAAAATATTAATTTTCAACAATTGTCACATTAAAAATTTTCTCCATCTATGTCCACATAAAATAAATATTTTCCTCATCATAAAAATCAATAATTAATTATTCACAAATAATATTACATAATCACAATATTGACAACCAGGCAGTTCCCAGGAAAGAGGGGGCTTTCCAATAAGGATCTCTCCTTACTGGCGCGCAATTAGGTGACCAAACCTCTCCTTAGACAGAACTTTCTAGACATTGCCAATAATGTTATCCAATAATATTATTCAGATAATATGAATTATTGCTCCGATAATAGAAAATACTGTGTAATGACAATTCTTGAAACAACAGTAATATAAAATATCAACGCAGCAATTATTGAATCAATAAAATATAATATTGAACAGTAATTACTGTAACAATTATTGAGTAGTGCTTTCTTACGTAAGAATCAATAATTCAAAAATACTGTGTAATATCGTGTTCTACTATGCATGTAACAACGCCAGATTACTTTACTTTACCCACTGGTATTTCAACATAAGTTAATTAACAATTACTGTTATTATTTATAAAAACTCCCTTTTGTCATTTTCTTCATCCGACGATTTATTCTCATTATGGGGCCTACAAATGGGCTAGCATGTCAAATTTAATATATTATTCCGTGAAAAGAATATTCCACGACCAAACGAATATTCCCCGACAATAATGAGTATTTTATAACCACTTGCTTATTTTGAAAAAATTATATATATCACCCTTAACTTTAACTTTTATCAATTTAACCATTTACTGAATAATAATTATAAGAAAAATTGAATACTTTTATTTCATAAAATTCGGGGCCTTACACTTAGGTTTGCATAATTTATAAACCACCCCCTCATCAACCACCACACATTTAACTTTTGAGTCACCATTTACTATTTCCACCTCCTTACATGTTAGATCTTTATTAACATAACCATACCTAACTTAACCATGGTTAAATATTAACCACCTATAGTTAAATGGTGGGAAAGTGAAAAAGCTAGCCACTTTTGTTGACTTGACTTTTGACTTTGAGTTTTCATATTTAAACCGTATAATTTTCGTATTATACTCCGTATTATTTTCTTATTATACATCGTATTTTTTTCGTAATATACTCGTATAATAATTCATATTATACTTGTATTCTTCTTGTATAATAATTTATATTATATTAATATTCTTTTCTTTAATTTTCATCAATTCATTACATAGTTGAAAAACTGCATTTATCGTTCTTCAAATTTTATTTGACTTTCCGTCTTTCTTCGTCATTCTAACATTAACGCGTTCTTCGAAAAATCAAAAAAATGAAAAATATTTTTTAGTGAATAGTATTTTCGGCGACTTTTTCCCAAAACATGGTTAAACAATCGAAAAGTCGATAAAAATATTTTACGTTGTTTTTATTTTGTCCAATTTCTACACGTTTTGTTTTTTAAAAAAATATTGGCTAATATGATTTTCCACGACATATTATCATCAGATCTTGAAATAGAATGTCATTATGACATCCCAATCTTAAAGACTTGGGGTTAAACCCTAACTCGAATTGTTCTTTGGGTGAATAGTGTTTTTATACAAATTTTTTAGGAAAATTTTTATTTTCATCTTCGAAATTCTTACTCATTTATTCTTGCACGTAACTAAAATCTTAACGTTTAATAACCATCATAGGTTATAAAATGATCTTCAAACAAATAACAAATAATATTATTAATAAAAACTTATTTTATTAATTAATATTTCTTTAAACTTAATTTATAAAACTATCTGATTTCTCGGGTTGTCACATTTTTCCCTCCTTATAAGGATTCCCTCCCCGGAATCACTACTACAAAATTACATCCATACCTAGATTTCTTCTTCTTACAACCTTTATCAAAGGTATTATCTTCTTCTACATATAGTCATCGAGTGTTAATCTCCATTCTTAACTTATCAACTTCCTTTTTCTAAGGATCATCATCTGTCACAATCATCTTAAGTTAAATATCATAATTAACTATACTTACAATTATTCGGGATATCACATTCACCTCTTTTTCTAAGAATTTCTTTCTCAAATTTTTAGCATACTAATCTTCTTAATTAATTAAGTTTCTTACTCTTTCCTCTTTGAAGAGTAAGAAACTTGTCATCACATTGTACCACAACTTCTCTTTGAAGAAGAATAACTAGGAAATAAAAATATTCCTTTAAAACTTTTTATATAATGCTGAGGGGTTATAAAGATCATGAACTCTTCACTAGGTTTAACGGTATTCCACCGTAAACATTCTTTATTGGTATGTTTACGATTATAGAGAAAGTAAACTACCTCTTCTAATACGATAAGTGATCGGCCTATTATATAACGACTATATGCGTTAATAGATTCCCCTTTTTTATGGGGTTGTTCACCTCAGACTTAGTACAAGATTCCACACCAAAATAATTTGGTTTGACATAATTTTCAAAGAAGGCTCGATTTTCATAAACATGATTTCATATTCGTCTAGCCAAATCAAATAGCTTAGACTATACCAATAATTTGGACATCAACCGAAACATTTGTCTAGCCAATTCATTTGACATCAACTAATCTTTAAATAGTTTTAAAACACCATAAATCATTTTATAACGTGATGATACCACATTGTCTTAACAATACATTAAGAATTCCGTCATTTGTGACTTTGTCATCCTACATCATACCATAATGGGTTGACGATCCTATGATCACCTCCACACTAGGTTAGATTGCATTGATATCTCCATCTTTTATCATCTCTGCACCAAGTGCATTAATGATATAAAAAATACATTTTTATATTTCAAATCAATTTTGTCTAGCCGAAATAATTAGCATAAATATATAAATAATAGTTCTTTTAAAACTTATTGGTTCAATCATTTAAACCTTCATTTTTCTTTCTAAAGATGTACATATCAGCACAAGGTCAATAAATTTCGATTTTAAGCATAGCTAGAAGATTTGGAATATCCATTTTTTAACTTCCTTCATTGTCTCACTTGCGATAATTCTATCTTTCTCTAGCACTATCAATGCTCAATATGCTGAAAATGACTAGTCCTCAGTCTACAACATTTCTATACCCTAGTATGGTTCATCAAACTCACACACTTTATGTGTTCAGTAACTTTCTATAATAATATGAGTTTAGAAACTTGTCCTAGCAATATGTAATCCAAGAACTAATCAAGGACTATCCATACACTTATAGGCTCAAAACATTCCATATAATTATGAGTCACAAACTTTTCAGAAGCATGAGTTTCAAAAACTTGCACCTAAACGTAGTACTTTCTAACTATCCAATATATGTATGAGAAAAGATTCACCTCTTCAACATATACATATTGATAGCGTAATATTAATATTTCAATGATTAACACTGTAATAAACTAAGTAGTCGTTAAACCAAACACAAACCTTTGCCCCTACAAAGGTTTATACAACCTAGCTCTCACATGAGTCCTCAATTGAAATTTCATAAAATTCTAGCTTTCTCTTTACTTAATACAAATTTTCTTTAATTTGTATTTCATACTGTACAACTTTTCTGAGTTCTTTCTCGTACGAATTCATAGTACCATTTCTTCATAGCGTCTGTCTATATCTTCTCAATTATTTAACAAAAATTTTGTCATTTCATTATTCAATGTGATCACATCGTGATCTTATCTTATAATCGTTTTACATTATGATTTTCTTTACCCTATAATCGCCTCATTCTATGATCTTCTTTCTTTTCTCATTATATAGATTCTTCTTTGAATCCTTTTATTCTTTATTATCTCTACATTTCTTTTCTATGATTATAACCTAAGGTACTTCCACCTAAGCTTTATTATAACCTATCAGCTCTGATACCAACTTGTAAAGCCCCCAAATTCGGGTTTGAAGATAGATCGGATTTGGGGGCATTACACGAAGTGATGGCATGAGCGAAAAAAACATATGCGACAAAATGTACAAGAACTAGAGCTGTAATGCCATGAAGAATGTAGAGATGTGCCAAAGTGCAAAAGAGCCAATTCTAAGGAGCTAAGAACCGAAAAGCTAAAGAGATGAAAAGCACAGAGCCAGATAGCCAAGGTGCCAAGGAGATTAAAGTCGAAGAGACAAGAGCCAAAGAGCTGAAGAGGCAGAGAGCTAATGAGCTTAGAGCCAAAGTGTCGAGACGATGAAGAATATGACAGAACTGAAAACAGAAGTGCCTAAAAGCTATAGAGTTGATGTAGGTGTAGTAAGAATGGCATATAATAAGGCCAATTTCAAATACCACTCTACAACTCACCAAGAACACTCAGAGCTGAAAAAATGAAGACGTAGAACAAAAGTAATCTATTATCCAACGAGTATTCAAAGCTACTATGCACAAGAGTATGACAAGATGAATTGCTTATCTTAACAACACATCAACTATGATCATTAGTAGTTGTTGAGCACCAGAGAAAGTAGGGCATCAACGACAAAGATCAACAACACCAAGAAGATGATCCCAACCAACTACTAAGTACTAAAAGATGAAAAGCTTAAATGTTATCTTAACAACACCTCCAACAAACATCATCAAACAAGAAGTGAGGTCGGAGGATCCTGGTGTAAGAGCCCAAATTTCGCCCTCGACATTTACGTACGTACCTAATATGCCAAAGAGATGAGAATACCTTGCTTTCTTTTTGGATTATACCTTCCCGGTTATTTCCTCTGTATCATGATTTTCCCATTGCTCATCTCCTGTTTTTCAGATATCATTCTAGAATATAGTGTCAAAATAAGGGTTAATTGACATGCAACATATTATCCCTATACTCTGACCGACCAATTAAATACCAAATAAACTTAGATAGGTCATACTAGCGAAGGAATTCCCCGCCTCTCCCCTACTAGTTCTAGCCTCACATCTTAGCCAGGGATCATATCCCTAAGCTTTGATACCAACTATGACGCCCCTAAAACAGGTATACATCACCCATCTTGGGTTTCCAGATACACACTACATAAATCCAAATATAACTTAATTATACAACTGTCGTGTACAATACGACAAAACATAGCTGAGAGTTTAAACAAGAATATTGCCTTCTAGACAATATCCACTCTCAATGGAGTCCTCATTACAATTATTATCACACTATTTCAATGGAGGACTACTAAAGCCACTTATCCTCGGACCATCACTTCATTTCTGACTTTCGTCCCAAATATATATTCTCATTTCACAAGAGAACAAAGTTGAAAGAAAAGGGTGAGCTTAACTAGCCCAGTAAGAAATATTATGACTAAGATAATACAGAATAAATTATCCTTAGCCTTCAACAGTATAACAACCGAAAGAATATAATCGACAACAAGTTTTAGATCTACAACTATAGTGGAATAAGCAATCCATTAGAAGAGTCACGTAGAGCATAAAATCTACTAGCTTCTATGATTTAAAAAGTTTTTCATCAACTTCATCGCTGAGACTCAGCTTAATAAATAAAATCGAGTCATCCCTGCGCCACGACCAAGGATATTCATGTAATCATCAATGGTCATGATTATACCGAATAATCCCTGGTCATAATCATACCAACAACTGTCCATCAATGAACTACAGGCCAATGAGGACTTTTACCACATCATTCGTTACATTACGGTCATGATTATACCGAATAATCCCTGGTCATAATCATACCAAGTCCATCTATGTACGTAATCCAAAGATGACTTTCATCACAATATAAGCATGATGATGATGACAATTGTGACGCCCCCAAAATAAGTCCACACGACCCATTCCGAGTCGCCAGATATCACACTATAAAAATCATTTATAAACTTCATTTATACAACTGTTGAACTGTCGTGCAGAATACGACCACAGTTAAAGTGTGAGTTTTAATTCAAATGTATGTAACTCTCATGGTTCCTCGACCACAACCTTACAATGGTACTTTACATAAAAGTACAGTCAAAAACTATTTTAGAAATTAAAATATTTGGGAAGTGCTCAAGGAAACCTTCGTACATGGGAGGCCATGCGTCAAGGTTATGATAGATATCATATGTCCACAGAATTATCCTTGGTTGACCCAGTAGACCTGAAAATAAAAATGAGAAGATTACTATCATGTTCTTTCTAATGGTGAGTCTTCTCTTGACATATAACTATCTCCACTTTCTGCAATTGAAAATTATATTTCAATCAAACTCCAAGATCATATAGGTAGTGCTTTCATAGATATACTCAAAGAAGTGGGTGTGCACAACCCTATCTTATGATAACACGAGGTTGTATGTCATTAGACATCTTGTATGATAGTGGCAAAACACCTTTCAAAGTTGGGTTCACCTCACCCTATTCGGTTCACTAAAATTAAATATCAAATGACGTATACAATACGACACACACTTATCTAAAGTTCTCAATAAAATTATTTCCATACTATTTAAGGAGAACCTCAACACTATAGACCAACTGTTTTATTCTTCTATTACCCCCGCCAACCCAAATTTACACTCTTATTACACGAAAAGGAATTGTTAAGCAAAAGGGTGAGCATAACTAGCCTCAGAAAGAATATCATGACTAAAGATAATTTACATCATCAATAGCCTTCATCAAGAATAAATCGTAGATTTAGAACATATGGTAGATGATAAAACTTTTCAACCATAGTCACAGTGAAACGAGCAATCCATTAGAAGAGTCAATTAGACCATCGATCTATTATCTTCTATGTTAAAAGTCCACCAATAATGTTTTATCCTCGTAACATCAATCAACAATTCCTATCCCCAATCATATGAATAACTCATAATAATAATTGTGATTCTAAATTCCTCTTCGCACCTGTGACAAAGATAATTTTCATCACCTATCTTCACCAAACATCAAAAATCATGGTTATACCAAATCACAATTCCTCGCTTCATAATCGTATTAATAAATTCATCTTTTGCACTCACCGCAAACATATTCATTATCAATTCATCTTTGTACTACAGGCCAAAGACATACAACTGTATTTTAAAAGAGTCAAGTAAAGCATGATATCTACTATCTTTTACGAATTAAAAGTGTATAATCAATATTTTATCACTGAGACTCAGCTTAATAAATAATTCACATAATCGAATCATCCCTCCACTACGGCCAAGGATATTCATGTAATCATCAATGGTCATGATTATAATTGAATAATCCATGGTTATAATCATAACAATAATTGTCCATCAATGCACTACGGGCTAATGAGGACTTTTACCACATCATCTATAACATTACGGGTCACGATTATACCGAATGATCCCTGGTCATAATCATACCAATAAATAGTTCATCTACGCACATAAGCCAAAGATACTTATCAATCAATAGTTCATCTTTTGCACGTAAGCCAAAGATATACAACTATAAAACCAATAATCAATGTATCCATCTTTGCACGTAAGCCAAAAGATATACAATTGTAAAACCAATAATCAATGAACCAAAGATGACTTTCATCATAATAATATAAGCATGAGGATGATGACAATGATATAAGCATTAATCAACGAAATCAAGGATAAATATTAAAGACTTTAAATTTATCCAAAGTTTAAAAATATCCAAATTGTCAACACGATATCGCTTTTTGGAGTAAAATTCAAGAATAATATTCATGTACCAAAAATAATTTGGACAGAAAAAAATATATTTTTCGGGTAAATAGTACCCATGATAGTAATTTATGAATAGTACTTGGAATAAGACCGTGAATAGTACCCCTACGATGAAAAGTACCCCAAATACCGAGTGAATAATATTTAGGTGAATAGTAATTTGGGTGAATAGTAACCGTGAATAGTAACTCGTGAATAGAACTCCAAACACTAAAAATGCCCCTAATACCCGAAAGTGAATAATACTAGAGTGAATAATGAACTCGGGTGAATAAGAACTCAGTAAATAGTAACTCAGAAAAAAATACCAAAGAAAATGATATTACATGACGAGTAAAAAAGAAATGATATCTAATACGAGTATAATAGATTATACGAAACTACAACTGGATTTTCACCCTCCATGCGGTAATCCACGTAGACAGATCATTTCCACAATTTAATAAGGAATGAATAAAAAGGATCATTCACCATGCATGCGGTAATCCATATAGACAGGTTATTCCAACAGAATAATAAAGAATGGAATAACAGAAGAATTCACCATGCATGTGATAGACCGCATGCATGATGAGTTATTCCCAATGTAATAATAAAAATGGAACCAGTCATGTAATCCGCATACGAGGATATTCCAACGTAATAATAAAGAATGGAACCAGTCATGCGTAATCCAGCATGCATTTTGATATTCCAATGTAATAATAAAGAATGGAATAACAACGAAATTCACCGGGCATATGATAGATCCTTGCATGATAGGTTATTCCAACAAAATAATAAAGAATGGAATAACAGAAGAATTTCACCATGTATGCGGTACTTCGCATAGTGAGGTTATTCCAACATAAAAATAAAGAATGGAATAACAACCCTTATGAGTATTGAAAGAAAATAATTCTCTTCATGAATACGAAAGAATAAT
The DNA here is from genome assembly GCA_020205615.1 of Panax quinquefolius. Lineage (NCBI taxonomy): Eukaryota > Viridiplantae > Streptophyta > Magnoliopsida > Apiales > Araliaceae > Panax > Panax quinquefolius. The sequence continues at coordinate 71,522,971 of CM035152.1, read as the reverse complement.
ACCCCTTACTATAATAATAATATCCCTTACCTCAGAAGAAGACTGGATACTGGAATAGTGAAGTAGCAGACTTTGCTTCTTCTTTCTCTCTATAGCTTCTTTCTCTATAATTTCTCTATAATAATTGCTCTTGTGAGATTTAGTGAATTGGTGAAAAATAATGAAGGAATGAGCTTCTATTTATAGGAAAATATAGTTTCGATAATTGTGTGTTTCGGGGCTCGAAATATTATAGTATAATACCTTCCTCTTTTTCTTCATTTTTAATTTAGTCCTGCAAGTATTATCAATCTTGCACCACCTCCCCTAATAGTACAAGAATGTGAATCAATAGTACACATATGTGGACAAATAGTTATAATCATATGAATTAATAGCAATTAATTCCTAATTTATCCGACATTAATTACCGTTTGGTCAAGATAACTTCCGGACATCAATTATTATTGAAATAAATGTCTATTTCCACTAACACTAATAATCCCAACACAATGGAACTATCAATTTCATCTTTAATCAACACGAACTTATTCATCATTAATATTATAACTCACAATATTTAACAACCGTGTCGTTCCCGTGAAAGAGGGGCTTTCCGATAAGGATTTCTCCTTATTGGCAGCGCAATTAGGTAACCAAACCTCTCCTCGATGTAACTTCTGATATTGTTAATATTGTAAATAATAATATGAATAACTTTGTCGTCTCAATTATTGATTTAATAAAATATCAACAATAATTGAATCAATAATATGAGATATATGATGCAAAGAATTACTTTAGTAATAATTGAGTATAACCGAGTGACTTCTTACGTAAGCATCATAATCAATACCGTAAATGCTACTATGCAACCATGCAGATTCTCGTAATTTTATCAATTTAACCATTAACTAAATAGAATAATAATTATAAAAATTGAATACTTTCATTTCGTAAAATTCGGGGTCTTACAACAATGACATAATAATTCAATAAAACAAGTTCAAGGATAAATTTTAAAGATTTATAATCTAATTTATCCAGAAATCAATAACGTCCAAATTGTCAATATGATACTGCTACGTGGAGTAAAATTCAAGAATAATATTCATGTACCAAAAATAATTTGGACATAAAAGAATATATTTTTTGGGTAAATAGTACCCCGTGAATAATACCCTGTGAATAGTACCTCGTGAATAGTACCCCGACATGAAAAAGTACTCCAAATACCCAAGTGAATAATATTCGGTGAATAGTAATTGGGTGAATAAAGAACCTATGAATAGTAACTCGTGAATAGTACTCGACATAAAAAGTGCCCTCAATACCGAGTGAATAATACTAGAGTGAATAGTAACTCGTGAATAGTAACTCGTAAAAAGAAATATATCAAAGAAAATGATATTTCATGATGAGTACAAAAAAGAAATGATATCTCATACGAGTATAATAGAATATACAAAACTGCAAATGGATTTTCACCCGCCATGCGGTAATCCACGTCAACAGATCATTTCCACAATTTAATAAAGAATGAATACGAAGGACCATTCACCATGCATGTGGTAATCCACATAGACAAGTTATTCTAACAGAATAATAAAGAATGGAACCAGGTCATGCGTAATCCACATAGACATGATATTCCAACATAATAATAAAGAACAGAACCAGGTCATGCGTAATGCACACAGACAGGATATTCCGACAAAATAATAAAGAATGGAATAACAACAAAATTCACCGGGCATGCAATGTAGCCGCATGATATAGGTTATTCAAATGTAATAATAAAGAATGGAATAATGTAAGAATTTCACCATGTATGCGAGATTTAGATGTATGGGGTTATTCCAACATAATAATATAGAATGGAATAACAACCCTTATGAGTATTGAAAGAAAATAACTCTCTTCATGAATACGAAATAATAATACCCCTTACCTTAGAAGAAAACTGGATACTGAAATAGTGAGGTAGCAGACTTCTCTTCTTCTTTCTCTCTATAATTTCTCTCTATAATAATTGCTCTATAGCTTTAGTGAATTGGTGAGAAATGAAGGAAGAATGAGCTTCTATTTTATAGGAAAATATAGTTTCGATAATTGCACGCTTTTGGGCTCGAAATATTATAGTATAATACCTTCCTCTTTTCTTCATTTTTAATTTAGTCCTGCAAGTATTATCAAACATGCACCACCCCCCTTAATTGTAAATCATGTGAATCAAAAGTAAATCATGTGAATCAATAGTTCTAGACATGTGAAAATATGAATTACAGTATAGTATCTCCATCTATACCTCCATTTTTAACTTAGTCATGCAAGTATTATCAATCTTGCACCATCTCCCCTAATAGTAAATGAATGTGAATCAATAGTACACACATGTGAACAAATAGTTATAATCATGTGAATCAATAGCAATTAATTGCTCATTTATCCTAAGCAATTACCCGATTGATCAATAGAACCTCCAGACATCAATTATTATCGAAATAAATATCGATTTTCACTAACACTAATAATTCCAACACAATGGAACTATCAATTTTATCTTTAATCAACACGAACTTATTCATCATTAATATTATAATTCACAATATTTAACAACCAGTGTCGCTCCTGTGAAAGAGGGGCTTTTCGATAAGGATTTCTCCCTATTGGCGCGCAATTAGATTATCTAACATCTCCTTAACAGAACTTCTAGACATTGTCAATATTACAAATAATAATATGAATAACTTTGTCGTCTCAATTATTGATTTAATAGTATAAAATATTGACAATAATTGAATAAAACTGAGTGACTTCTCACATAAGCATTAATAATCAATATCGTGTGCTACTATGCAACCATGCGTATAACTGTACTTTTATCACCGATTATTTTATGACAACTTGTTTACTTTGAAAAATTTTCACATATCACCCTTAACTTTAACCTTTTATCAATTTAACCATTTACTAAATAGAATAATTATAAGAAAATTGAATACTTTCATTTCATAAAATTCGGGGTCTTACAAATATTTTATTTTAAAATATTAAAATAATTGTTATTTTTAAACTTTTATTTTTTTTAAAGAAAAATTAATTTATGAAATTTAGGTCTGGTCAAATTAGGTCAGGTTGGGTCAAAATGGTTCGGGTTGGGGTAAAATCGGGTAAAAAGAATAAAAACGCCAAAAAATGTCATTAAAGACTTAATTGATGAAAAATGAGCTTTAGGGGCAATTTTAAAAGTGGGTGACAACTTAGACGGACATAAGTGTCATTCAGCCTTTAGCTTTTTACTTTTATAGTTTTATTTTATATTTTGAATTTTCTTTTCACATTTAATAATTTTTTTTATTCCAATTGTACCCTACATCTATTTACATATATTACTATTTTGAACAAAAAAAGTCAATAGGATCTCGCTTACTATTTATTCAAGTTGGAGGGTGTATTATGGCCAAAAAAAAAAAAATTGAGCAATGGGTTTATAAAAGGGTTAGCCTTGCATTTCAGCCTGTGTGCAGAAAGATTAATTTAGGCATTCACTTTGGCTACAAAATACACTCTTAAAAATGACATTTTTAATGTATTTTTTCAAATTAACTTGAAAAATAATGGGGTTTATCAGTTTTATATTTCTATGTAATTTGATCTATTTATTGAAACTTCATTGATCTATTTATTGAAATTTCAATATAGATTCAAAAAGTGACATAATGATTTATTAATTTTGTGATTTTATATAACCTCGCCTTGTATCATAAATATATATATGGGAAAATAATTCATAATGTATTTGTTATGGGTGAAAATGGGAAAATAACATCATAACCATTCATTACATAAATTAAGGGAAGTTTATCCGCTTATTTTGGGGAAGTTGGTTAATTGACTAATAGAATCTTGACATGCATGCGAGGTTGTATGTGTGTCAATATTCTAATGACCAATTGACCAACTTACCAAAAAAATAACTTTATGCTAACTGGATCCAAATTAAGGACTCATATTTAAAACACAATCAAGTTATCCGCTAGTTGAACTAGCGGACGCATTAAAAAAAATTCGCCCCAAATTACCCCTAGTCCCATTTATGTAACACAGAGGTTTCTCATTTATACTCTGTAACTTAGACAAATATTTTTTTATGGAGTTTAAAATTGATTTATCTAGACTTTGTTTGAGACTTCATTATGTCTTCCGCGTTTCCATTTCTCCTAACTTTGAATTTCATCATATTGCTACTTAATTTACAGACTGCAAATCTGGACGGCGAAACAAATTTAAAGATCAGAAAAGCCATTTATTTAAAGATCAGAAAAGCCATTTATAGATCTGGTTTAGGGAATTTATAAATCTGCTAGTTCAACTAGCGGAACTCGAAAAATTATCCCAATCTGCCAATCAATAGCATTCTTCTTCCTTGGTAGTGTTTTACTTCTTACTGATGTTGCCACGCGTAGTGGTGCGGAAGCGAATATGGTGTTTCTGAGCTTTTGGAACAAGTCTTTTTCGGTGTGAAGATGACGTCTGTCTTCTTGGTACAAAAGGGTACCCCATGATATATGGGTTCAATGGGATTATAATTCGTTCATAGATTTGGTAAAAACACTTAATTTCAAGCTTTCTATCAGGAATGAATAGATGAGTATAGGAGCTAGCCGTTGCAAGTGACCATCAAACGCAGCGTTTCAATCTATATCGGTAGTAGTTATGCATTAAAGTTAGCAATAAACACGTGTAAGAAGCTTATTGGTGAGGGTTGTTAGATGACAGATTGCTCTGGTGATAGTATATATGTCATGAGAATTGTCCTTGGATGCCATGAAAAAAGTTATATGAAATTTAGTATTTTATTTTCTCTTCAATTTCCTTGTTTTCTCTGTCATTTTATATCTGTGTTGTGTCAAGTGGTATCAAAGCATCTCCTGGGCCATTCATGGCGGATGCAACCACCAAGGTGAGCCTTCAAAAGCATGAGAAAGAACTCAAAAGCTTAGAAGGCAGAATCGAACAAATACAAGAGCTGATGGCTAAGAATCTCGAACAAAGAACCGCACAAATGGGGGAATTTTTGGAGAGAAAATAACCCAGATCAACCAAAGGTTATAGAAAGCAAAGAAGAAGAGATTACACGTAAAATTACAGAGGCCGTGGCGGCGTTCCACCGATCGTAGAGAGGAGAATATGGCCACAAGTGCTAGTCACACACTTCCAACTCGTAGATTTACCATCCCCTCTGCACTCTATCGAACCACTACCACCATTTCCAACAAAGCAGATCTCTACAACCGTCACTATAATTTGGGACAACCACTACTCTTATTTCGCGTCCACCAAAACGAGGTGTGCTCGCCTCTAAACATCCAGTATGAGTTCGGTACCAACCACCAAAACTCTTATTGTGCCTCAATACCTTCAATTACTCAACCTCCTTCCGTAATATCCACATTAGACCCGGTCGGTAGAATCCAAGTTATGTCTCTCAATAACTCTAGCACAAATAGAATAATACCTTACACCATTCCTATGTTAGGATGGTACTCAAAACTCGACCCACTCGGAAATACTAGTACAACGATCGCCTTTGATTTGACTACTGAGCCCGATTCATCGCAACATACACCTATAGCCCCTCAACACAACATATACTAACTCACACCACCAACTATGGATAAACTCACTTAAATACCACATACTCATCCGCAATTCGACATAATCCACACTTTGCACAAATACCCCACAATACCAATACCCGACTACCAAGTACCTAATCATTCTCCTTCGCCTTAATGGACCTTATCCTTGGTATCCATCGCCAGGTAAGTACATCAACCTAGAAATTTCTCCAACCCCTTTCTACCATTTCCCATTCCTAAAATGGATTTTCCCACTTTGAAGGTAAGGATCCCGGAGGTTGGCTAAAAATGTGAGAAATTCTTTCAACTCAACTCCATGATAGACCCAAAATTGATCTAAAGTGTTGTATGCTGCACTATATTTAGAAGGAGAAGCTGATGTTTGGTATCAATCCTTACAAGATGAGAAACCTTGGCTATTGTGGGAGGAATTTGCTTACTACATCTGTCAAAGATTTGTTAAAGGAGGACATGAAAATTTGATAGGACAGTTTAACAAATTGGTTCAAAGAGGAAGGGTAGATGACTATATGAAGAGATTTGAGGAATTGAAGGCATATATGGTTAACTAGAATAAGGGATATACTGAAGAATATTTCATTGAGAGTTTTCTAAGTGGCTTAAAGGAGGAGATATCCGGTGCCTTGTACATGCTGAGACCACCCACTTTGAGAGAAGCTATCAACCAAGCTAGAGAGAGGAAGTTTATGTAGAATCCTTGGAAAAAAGGGCTCATGATGCATTCAAAACTGGAGGGGAAAGTCAAATCCGAAGGAGTAAACCATATCCTACAATGCACAAGGAACCATTTCAAGCTAAGGAAGAAGCAGGACACAGGTCATTTCCAATCAAGAGACTTACCACAACTGAAATGACTGAAAGGATAAATAAAGGCTTATGCTACCACTGTGATGAAGTGTACACCCAAGGGCATGTGTGTAAAAAGAAGCACATCTACCTTGTGATAACCGAGGAAGAAGAGCAAGTACCTGAAACAGAATTAGATCAGGAATTAGCAATTATCATACAAGGAGAAGAGGAAGAAATATTACAGCTTGAAGACAGTGGTGTAGTTTCACTGCATGCAATCACATGAACTCATGAGGTTCACACCATTAAGTTACATGGCTAGGTTAAGAACACATCCATTACCATGTTGTTAGATAGTGGATCCACCCATAATTTTGTATCACAAGTGTGACGCCCCCAAAACAGGTATACATCACCCATCTTTAGTCGCCAAATACATGGTACAAAATTCAAATACAACTTAATTATACAACAATCGTGTAAAATACAACAAAACATAACCTAAGAGTTTTAATAAGAATATTGTCATCTAGACAATATCAACACTCAATGGAGTCCTCATTACATTTATTGTCACACTATTTAATGTAATAGTGAGGACTACTAATGCTATCATCCGACCGCTACTCCGCTCCCCGACTAATCCCGGCTATGTTCTCATTTCCTAAAGAGAACAGTGAAAGAAATGGTGAGCTCAACTAGCCCAGTAAGAAATATTATGACTAAGATAATGCAAAATAAATTATCATTACTCTTCAACAATGTTAAACTGATAAAATACAATAGACATCAAGTTTAACTGCAGCGGAATAAGCAATCCATTAAAAGAGTCAAGTAGAGCATGATATCTACTATCTTCTATGATTTAAAATATTTTCATCAATTTTTATCGTTGAGACTCAGCTTAATAAATAAACCACATCACTGAGTCATCCCTGCACTATGGGCCAAGGATATTCATTAAATCATCAATGGTTATGACTATACTGAATAATCCCTGGTCATAATCATACAAAAAATCATCCCATCAATGCACTACAAAGCTCTCGAGGACTTTTACCACATCATTTATAACATTACAGTCATGATTATACCGAATAATCCTCGGTCATAATTATACCAAGTCCATCTATGCACGTAAGCCAAAGATGACTTTCATCACAATATAAGCATGAGGATGATGACAATGACATAATAATTCAATAAAACAAGTTCAAGAATAAATTTTAAAGATTTATAAGTTAATTTATCTTGAAATCAATTACGTCCAAATTGTCAATATGATCTCGCTTTGTGGAGTAAAATTCAAGAATGCTCGTAAGAATATTTCCATGAAAAGATAATTTGGATGAAGCGCAAATATCCGGATATTCTACTAATTTGATGGAGTATAGAAGCCAAAACTTTAACCAAATGAGTATCATAGAATATATGAAACTACAAATAGATTTTCACCCGCCATGCGGTAATCCACGTCAAATGCATTATTTCCACAATTTAATAAGGAATGAATACAAAGGATCATTCACCATGCATGTGATAATCCACATAGATGTGTTATTCCAATGAATAATAAAAAATGGAACCAGTCATGCGTAATCCGCATATATGACGATGATATCCCAACAAAATAATAAGGAATGGAATAACATAAGAATTCACCATGCATGCGATAGGCCCGCATGACATGTGTTATTCAAACAATAATAATAAAGAATGGAACCCGTGTCTAGCGTAATCCGCATGCATGTGATATTCCAAATGTAATAATAAAGAATGGAATAACAAAGAATTTACCATGCATGCGATGGGCGCATGCATGTGTTATTCCAATAGAATAATAAATAATGGAACCAAGTCTAGCGTAATCACACATGCATAAGATATTCCAAATGTAATAATAAAGAATGGAATAACAAAGAATTCACCATGCATGTGATAGACCACACGCACATGTGTTATTCCAATGTAATAATAAAAAATGGAACCGGTCTAAGCGTAATCACACAGACGTGATATATTCCAATGTAATAATAAAGAATGGAATAACAAAAGAATTTCACCATGTATGCGGTACGTCGCATAGACAGGTTATTCCAACATAATAATAAAGAATAGAATAATAGAAGCTCTCTTCATGAATACGAAAGAAATAATACCCTTACCTTAGAAAAGAAACCGAATCTTTGGAGTTGAGAGGTAGCAGGACTTCTCTCATTCTTTCTCTCTATAATTTCTCTCTATAATAATTGCTCTAAAGCTTTTGTGAATTGGTGAGAAATGAAGGAAGAATGAGCTTCTATTTATAGAAAAATATAGTTTCGATAATTTCACATTTTGGGGCTCGAAATATTACAGTACAATACCTTCATCTTTTCTTTCATTTTTAATTTAGTCTTGGAAGTATTATCAAACTTGCACCACCTCCCCTAATAGTAAATAATGTGAATCAATAGTTCAATCATGTGAATCAATAGTTATAATCATGTGAAAATACGAATTACGGTAGATAAGACCTCCATCATACCTCTATTTTTAACTTAGTCATGTAAGTATTATCAATCTTGTACCAACTCCCTAATAGTACAAGAATGTGATTCAATAGTACACACATGTGAACAAATAGTTATATAAGCATGTGAATTAGTAGCAATTAATTGCTCATTTATCCGATTAATTACCCGATTGGTCAATATAACCTCCAGACATCAATTATTATTGAAATAAATGTCGATTTTTACTAACACTAACAATCCCAAAACAACGAAAATATTTTTCTCAAAAATTTCATTTTTAAAATTTCAAAGTTTGACTTTTTCCAAAAAAGTCAACCCCAGCAAATTTTGTGTTTATAGTCTATTTCTACTAATTTCATTGTTCCGGACTCAAATATCACGTCCGCGTCTCCAAATTCAACTCCGAACTCAACTTCAATTTTTAATAACATTCATCATTAATATTATAACTCACAATATTTAACAACAAGTAGTTCCCAAGAAAGAGGAGGCTTTCCAATAAGGATTTCTCCCTATTAGCGCGCAATTAGGTGACCAAACCTCTCCTTGACAGAACTTCTAGACATTGTAAAAATTGTAATTTAATAATATGAATAACTTTGTCGTCTCAATTATTAATTTAATAATATATCATATTATGCAGATGATACTGTGATAATAATCGAATCAATAACATGAGAAATATAATGCAGCAATTACTGTAGCAATAATTGAGTATAACGAGTGACTTCTCACGTAAGCATCAATAATCAATACCGTACTTACTACTATGCAACCACGTGTATTACTATACTTTTACTAACGAGTAGTTCAACAGTTTTAATTGGTAACACTTTCGTAGTTATTTTTATAAAAAGATAATTCTGTCATTTTCTTACTACGACAATACTTACATTGTGAAGTCCACCAATGATTGTCTTGTCGCATTTGGATATTCCCCAACCAAACGAATATTTTATAACGACTTGCACACTTTGTAAAATTTATAAATATTACCCACAACTATAACATTATATCAAATCCACACCATAATATTAAAAAAAATATTTCGAGAAATTTAAATCTTTATTCATAAAATTTGGGGTCTCACAACAAGCCCTGGTAAGGGAACTCAACATATCCACTAAGCCCTGTACTCCCATTAGTATCACAAAGGGAAAATGGGGACCAAATAAAGTGTAACAGGAAAGTGGAACAATTAAAATGGAAACTGACTCAAGGAGAGTTCCAAAGTCCCATGTATGTTATTCCTTTGGGAGGATATGATGTTGTGTTGGGAGTACAATGGATGCAGGTTGTCAGTCCCATAAGTTTTGATTATAAGAAGAGGGAAATTATCATACATTGGAAGGGAGAAAAGGTGGTGTTATGAGAGCAAGGAGATCCTAAGCAATTCTACTCAGTACAAATAGAGGAGAATTTCAGTTTGAAACCTAAAGAAGAGACCTACTTTCTAGTTCAGTTAACTGCAGTGGAAGGAAAGATAGAGGCAAAAGGTCAGATTCAAAAAGCTATAGAATAGATGGTGACAACTTATGGAGACCTATTCCAAGAACCACATGGGTTGCCTCTAGTGAGATGGAAGGATCACCATATACCCATTATGACAGGCTGCAATCTTGTCAATACCAACCCATATAGATATCCTTACATACAAAAGACTGAGATTGAAAGGATGGTTAAGGAAATGTTAGATAGTGGCATTATCAAACACAGCACATCTCCCTATGCTTCTCCAGTCCTGCTAGTCAAAAAGAAAGATAACACATGGAGATTTTGTGTAGATTATAGAGCTTTAAACAACATGACTATCAAGAACAAATTTCCCATTCCTATTATAGAAGAGTTGCTCGATGAACTAAAGGGAAGAAAATTTTTCACCAAGTTGGACTTAAGGAGTGGCTACCACCAAATTAGAGTCAAGACTGAAGATACTCATAAAATAGCCTTCAAAACTCATCAAGGACACTATGAGTTTATGGTCATGCCATTTGGTTTGACCAATGCCCCCGCCACTTTTCAATGCCTAATGAATGAGGTATTTACTCCATATTTAAGAAAGTTTTTTTTGGTTTTCTTTGATGACATTTTGATATATAGCCCCTCTATGGAAAGTTATGCCAGTCACTTACTACAAGTGTTTGAGATCCTAAGGAGAAATAAATTTTGTGTTAAGAGGAACAAATGCACTTTTACTCAAACTCAAGTAGAATACTTGGGACATATTATCAATGAACAAGGAGTAGCTACGGATGAAGACAAAGTGGTCGCTATGAGACAATGGAGCGAGCCCAAAACATTGAAGTCATTAAGGGGTTTCTTGAGTCCGGATCACTCACTATAGGAGATTTGTCCAACATTATGGTATCATAAGTAAACCCTTGACTAATCTTCTTAAGAAGGGGGCTTTTAACTGGGGAGAGGAGGCTGAACAATCCTTTCAAAAACTCAAGGAAGTTCTATCAAACACTCCGGTCCTAGCCCTACCTGATTTCTCTAAATCTTTCATTGTTGAAACGGATGCTTGTCACTCAGGTGTAGGAGCAGTCTTAATGCAGGAAGGCAGACCCTTAGCCTTTATGAGTAAAGCATTATCAGCAAAACATTTGGGCCTCTCAACTTACAAGAAAAAACTGCTAGCTATACTTATGGCAGTGCAAAAATGGAGGACTTATTTATTGGGGCAGCAGTTTGTCATTAAAACTGACCATGAGGCATTGAAGTACTTCTTGGAGCAGAAGTTAACAACATTAGTGTAGCAGAAATGGATCTCAAAAATGTTGGATTTCGATTATGTTATCCAATATAAGAAGGGTAAGGATAATATGGTAGTAGATTCGTTGTCTAGAAAACATGAACTAGAGGGCAGCTGTATAGTAATGCAATCAGCTATCCCAACTTGGAGCACTGAAGTGGCCGAAAGCCTTAAAGATGACAAGGAAGCACAAGAACTAATGGCCCAATTACTCATCCAACCAACTAGTTGTCCTGAATACAAAGTGCAAGATGGAATTATCGAAAAAGAGGGAAAAATCTATGTGAGACCCCAAATTTTATGAATAAAGATTTAAATTTCTCGAAATATTTTTTTTAATATTATGGTGTGGATTTGATATAATGTTATAGTTGGGTAATATTTATAAATTTTGCAAAGTAAGCAAGTGGTTATATAATATTCGATTGGTTGGGGAATATTTGTTGTAACAGGGAATATTCGTACGACGGCACAATCATTGGTGGACCCCACAATGAAAGTATTATCGTAGTTAGAAAACGACAAAATTATTATTTTATAAACGACGAATGTGTTACCGTTAAAACTGTTGAACTACCCTAGTAGTAAAATGTACGATGAATAATGGCGTGGTTACATAGTAGCACAGATTGATTATTGATTCTTACGTAAGAAGTCACTCAGTTATACTCAATTATTGCTACAGTAATTGCTGCATCATATCTCTCATATTATTGATTCAATTATTGTCATAGTATCATCTGCATTATATGTTATATTATTAAATCAATAATTTAGACGACCAAGTTATTCATATTATTATTTGCAATATTGACAATGTCTAGAAGTTCTATCAAGGAGAGGTTTGGTCACCTAATTGCACGCCAATAAGGAGAAATCCTTATCGGAAAGCCCCATCTTTCCTGGGAACGACCTAGTTGTTAAATATTGTGAATTATAATATTAATGATGAATAAGATCGTGTTGATTAAAGATGAAATGGATAGTTGCATTGTGTTGGAATTATTAGTGTTAGTGAAAATTGACATTTATTTCGATAATAATTGATGTTTGGAGGTTATATTGACCAATCGGGCAATTAATCGGATAAATAAGCAATTAATTGCTATTAATTCACATGATTATAACTATTTGTTCACATGTGTGTACTATTGATTCACATTCCTGTACTATTAGGGGAGGTGGTGCAAGATTGATAATACTTGCATGACGAAGTTAAAAATGGAGGTATAGTTGAAGGTACTATACTGTAATTCGTATTTTCACATGATTATAACTATTGATTCACATGATTGAACTATTGATTGACATTATTTACTATTAGGGGAGGTGGTGCAAGTTTGATAATACTTGCGGGACTAAATTAAAATGAAGAAAAGAGGAAGGTATTATCTTGTAATATTTTGAGCCCCAAAACGTGCAATTATCGAAACTATATTTTCTTATAAATAGAAGCTCATTCCTTCATTATTTTTCACCAATTCGCTAAAGCTATAGAGCAATTATTATAGAGAGTAATTATAGAGAGAAAGAAGAAGAGAAATCTGCTACTTCACTATTCTAGTATCCAGTTTTCTTCTATGGTAAGGGATATTATTTCTTTCGTATTCATGAAGAGAGCTTCTATTATTCCATTCTTTATTATTATGTTCGAATAACCTGTCTATGCGAAGTACCACATACATGGTGAAATTCTTCTGTTATTCCATTCTTTATTATTATGTTGGAATAACCTGTCTATGCAAAGTACCGCATACATGGTGAAATTCTTCTGTTATTCCATTCTTTATTATTATGTTGTAATAACTGTCTATGTGCATTATCGCATGCATGGTGAATGACCTTTCGTATTCATTCTTTATTAAATTGTGGAAATGATCGGTCTTCATGGATTACCGCATAGCGGGTGAAAATCCATTTGCAATTTCGTATATTATATTATACTCGTATGAGATATCACTTCTTTTGTACTCTTCATGGAATATGTGGCGCCCCCAAGCGATTATACATCACCCATCTTGAGTCGCTAGATCATGGTACATAAATTCAAATCTGACTTAATTATCTGACGATTAGTATATAAAATCGACAAAAACATAGAGTGGGAGTTTAAACAAGAATATTGTCATCTAGACAATATCCACACTCAATGGAGTCCTCATTATAATTATTATCACATTATTACGTAAAATAGTGAGGGACTACTAAAAGCCATTTATCTGGACCATCACTCCATTCCACAGACTAAGTCCGACTATATTCTCATTTCTGAAGAGAACGATGAAAGAAAAGGTGAGCTCGACTAGCCCGATGAAATATTATGACTAAGATAATGCGGAATAAATTATCCTTAGCCTTCAACGATATAACAATGATAGAATACTGATGACAACAAGTTTTAGATCAACAAGCTGCGGTGAAATAAGCAATCCATTAGAAGAGTCAAGTAGAGCATAAAATCTACTATCTTCATGATTTAAAAGTTTTCATCAACTTTATCATTTGAGACTCGACAATAAATAAAATTAAATCATCCCATTACGACCAAGGATATTCATGTAATCATCAATGGTCATGATTATATCGAATAATCCACGGTCATAATCATACCAACAACTGTCCATCAATGAACTACGGGCCAATGAGGACCTTTATTATATCATTACGTTACATTACGGTTATGATTATCTGAATAATCCTGGTCGTAATCATACCAAGTCCTTCTACATACGTAAAAATCGAAAGCGACTTTAATCACAATATAAGCATGAGGATGATGGCAATGACATAATAATTGATAAAACAAGTTCAAGGATAAATTTTAAAGAATATATTAATTTAATTTATCAATCAATAATGTCCAAATTATCAATGATTATTCTTTGTGACAAGTAAAATTTGAGAATAATATTATACCAAAATAATTTGGATATGAGGAAATATATTTCACGGTATATTTCCTTTTTTGTGTCCAATTTTTAATCATAATTCGGATAACTTGATGAATACTACAAACGAAATATATTTGACATGATATGACAAGTTAAAAAGTCTCTATCGCTTATATATCATTATATATTTCCTTGAATTTGATCCAAAATGAATATCCTTGGTAAAGGTAGCGTAGATTATTCGATATTATCTGATAATGTCTGAACTTAAAATCATGGCACATATTTTACATTATGAAATTGATAAATTGGTCTATTCATCATTCTTAGATGACAATCTAATTTATTCCATATTATGTTATTCATAATATTTTACACGATCGATATGAATATAGTATTTTGTATTTGAATTTAAGTACCATAGTATCCGCCACTCAAGATGGGTGATGTATGAGGACTATACTTGATAGTGTTTGGGGGGTGTCACAATTATCGTATCGAGCTTAAGGATATGATCCTGGCCGAGATGTGAGACAAGAACTAGGAGGAGAGCAGGGAATTCCTTTGCTAGTATGACCTACCTAAGTTTATTTGGTATTTAATTGGTGGCCGAATATAGGGATAATATGTGATATGTCAATTAACCCTTGTTTTGTGATGTTTTGAAAATTGCATCTGAAAATGTTGAGATCGTGAATGAAGCACATGAGGCCGTTGAGTCACCAACGATCAATACCGGATAATGTGCAACAGGAAGATAATAATCCTCATGTAAATAACAACCCGTCGGATGATGAATGATGGGATGTTCGGAGGCTTTATGCATTCATGCAACATCGGTGAGAGAGACTCTGCTTCAAAATGCGGTGGAAACACTTGGCAACCCACGGTTGGTCACCGCTAAGCGATTCAAGGAGCTGGGACCATTGAGTTTTTTGAAAAGCGAGAACCACTTAAAGCGAGAGCGTGGTTAAAGCGGATCACTAAGATATTTGATATCTTCGGATGCTCAGGAGCAAAAGGTTCCTTTTGCCACCTATATGTTGCGTGAAGAGGCGATTCTTGGTGGGAATCAGAAAAAAGCGTACTCACTGGCCTTTTCAAGATGTCTTGGGAGAAGTTCGAAGAGTTGTTCAACGACAAGTACTTTCTCGAAAGTATTAAATCACGGGAAGGAGGTGGAGTTTATCAAGTTAGAGCAAAACAATATGGCCGTGTCGCAATACGAGGCTAAATTTGCGAGTTATCCGGTTTGCATCCCATTTGGTCGATAATGAGGAGCGAATGACACGAATATTTCTAAGAGGTTTGAAACCCGAAATACATCAATACCTCATTTCTCACAAACTTTGTTTGTATTCAGATGTAGTGAATAGGGCTCATTTATTGGAGCGCGATAATGAGCCAGCCCAACCAAAAGGCAACGACCAACATCACGATAATAATCGTACCAGTGGCAACGGCCATCGAAATAACGATAACCATCGTGGAGGAAATTATCATGCCAGAAATGGTAACCACTTCGGTGGTAATCATGGCCAAGATAATAGGAGTGGAAATTTCAAGAAGAGAAGGTTCAACAACGATGGAAAGATAGCAACACCAACACCCGTTTTCAAGGAAGGAGAACGACCACCAATTGTATGCTTCAAATGCGGAAAGGAGGGACATATCAGTCCAAACTGCGTGATGCAGTCCAAAGCATGTTACAATTATGGAAAAGAAGGTCACCTAGCCCAATTTTGTCATGCACCAAAGTCAAGTCCAGCTAGGGCGGTGGCACCAAAGGCGGATCTGAATAAAAACAAAGTCGGTGGTTTCAATGAAAGCATTTTTTGTGACTTCTCAAAAAGTGAGTAACCCGAATGAAGTTATTACAGGTAAGTTAATTATAAACTCTTGCGAAGTCTATACCTTATTAGATACCGTTCTACCCATTCTTTTATCTCTCTTGCTTGCGCTCAACATTTAAATTTAACTCCGGAGAAATTAGACTTTGACTTATCGGTTGAGACTCGGTTAGGAGAAACCTTCGTTACCTCCACTATTTATAAATCTTGTTTGATTAAAATCAACACTTTCACGTTACCTGTCAATCTTATCTCTTTGAAAATACTTGCATTTGATGTGATTTTAAGAATCGATTAGTTAACTACTCATCATACTTTTCGTAAGGTTGTTAGCTTTCATATTCCTAACTAACCTATTATGCGAATTCAAGCAACCAAACCACTAAAGTCAATCATTGTCATATCAAGCCATAAGTAAAGAGCCCCAAGCCTTTCGCTGGTGACTTCTAAGTCTTGGAATACACGAAGCCAGACTATCCTCAGGGGACGCCGTGAATAACGGTGGCAAGTTGATAGGTATCAATGTGACGTATTATCCAAGTCTTGGATGAGGGTCACAGTTTTGAATGATATTTCTATTGTTAATAAATTTTCTGACGTATTCTTGAATACTTCTTAGCCTACCCCTAGAGCGTGAAATCAAATTTTGTATTGACCCCAGTACAAAACCCATTTCTAAAACCCTTAAATATTTCTTCAACCAAAACGAACGTATAATACGCCAAAGACGTTGGCTCGAGCTGTTGAAGATTACGACTATACCATTTAATATCATCGTGAAAGAATGAACGTGGTAGCTGACGCGTTGAGTAGAAGATCGTATTCGTTTACGAATGCGATGTTGTTAACACAAAAACCCATTTCGTATAACTTACAAATGATGAAGATAGAGTTAAAGACTCTAGGGACCCACGTGAAGATAACGAATATACGAATAGAATCGACGTTAACTGATAAAGTTAAAACCGCTCAAGCTTCACACCCGGAGCTGATGAATGTGAAGAAGAAGGTTCAAGAGGGCGTTATTCTAGAAGCAAGAATCGATGAAGAGAGGAAATCTCAACTCTTAATTTAATTGGCCCATTTGAAATCCTCGATCGAGTAGGAATTGTGGCCTATGGACTACTTTATCGCTAAGTATATGTCGCGTGTTCATAACGTTTTCACGTGACGATGTTATGTAAATATGTGGACGACCTAAACCACATTATTAAATTAGAACTAGACGAGATAGCGGAAGATTTAACGTGTGAGGAGATACGTGTTAAAATCTTGGATAAGAAGGATCATATTCGACATCAAAGGTTATACCTCAAGAGTTGGAATCAAAATGAAGTGAAGATACTGCCACATCTTCTAAGATACCAGTGCGTGCACGTAAATTTTGAGGCAAAATTTCATAAGGAGGGGAAATTGTGAGACCCCAAATTTTATGAATAAATATTTAAATTTCACAATTTTTTTTTAATATTATGGTGTGGATTTGATATAATGTTATAGTTGTGGGTAATATTTATAAATTTTGCAAAGTAAGCAAGTGGTTATATAATATTCGATTGGTCGGGGAATATTCGTTTTAATAAGAAATATTCGTACGACGACACAATCATTGGTGGACCCCACAAATGGAAGTATTGTTGTAGTTAAGCAGCAAATTATCATTTTATAAAATCGGCGAATGTATTCTGAATTAAAACTGTTGAACTACCCGGTAGTAAAAAATGCGATGTCATGGCATGGTTGCATAGTAGCACATGGTATTGATTATTGATGCTTACATAAGAAGTCACTCAGTTATACTCAATTATTGCTACAATAATTGCTGGATCATATCTCTCATATTATTGATTCAATTATTATCATAGTATCATCGCATTATATGTTATATTATTAAATCAATAATTGAGGCAAAAAGAAAGTTATTCATATTATTATTTGCAATATTGCGATGTCTAGAATTTCTATCAAGAGAGGGTTTGGTCACCTAATTGCGCCAATATAAGAGAAATCCTTATCGAAAAAGCCCTCTTTCACGGAACGACACGGTTGTTAAATATTGTGAATTATAATATTAATGATGAATAAGTTCATGTTGATTAAAGATGAAATGGATAGTTCCATTGTGTTGGAATTATTAGTGTTAGTGAAAATCGACATTTATTTCGATAATAATTGATGTCTGGAGGTTATATTGACCAATCGGGTAATTAATCGGATAAATGAGCAATTAATTGCTATTAATTCACATGATTATAACTATTTGTGCACATTTGTGTACTATTGATTCACATTCCTATACTATTAGGGGAGGTGGTGCAAGATTGATAATACTTGCATGACTAAGTTAAAAATGGAGGTATAGTTGAAGGTACTATACTGTAATTCATATTTTCACATGATTATAACTAGTGATTCACATGATTGAACTATTGATTCACATTATTTACTATTAGGGGTGGTGGTGCAAGTTTGATAATACTTGCAGGACTAAATTAAAAATGAAAAAAAGAGGAAGGTATTATATTGTAATATTTTGAGCACCAAAATGTTCAATTATCGAAATTATATTTTCCTATAAATAAAAGCTCATTCCTTCATTATTTTTCACCAATTCACTAAAGCTAAGAAGCAATTATTATAGAGAGAAATTATAGAGAGAAAGAAGAAGAGAAGTCTGCTACCTCACTATTCCAGTATCCAGTTTTCTTCTAAGGTAAGGGGTATTATTTCTTTCGTATTCACGAAGAAAGCTTCTATTATTCCATTCTTTATTATTATGTTAGAATAACTTTGTCATGCTGGCAATCTGCATATCATGGTGAAATTCTATTGTTATTCCATTCTTTATTATTATGTTGAATAACTTTTATGCCTACGCAATACTGCATACATGGTGAAATTCTTCTGTTATTCCATTCTTTATTATTTTGTTGGAATAACCTGTCTATGTGGATTACCGCAAGCATGGTGAATGACCTTTCATATTCATTCTTTATTAAATTGTGAAAATGAACTGTCTTCGTGGATTACCGCATAGCGGGTGAAAATCCATTTGCAGTTTCGTATATTATATTATACTCGTATGAGATATCATTTCTTTTGTACTCGTCATGGAATATCATTTTCTTTGGTATTTTCTTTTACGATTTACTATTCATAGGTTACTATTCACCCAGTTACTATTCACTCTAGTATTATTCACTCGAGTATTCGGGGCACTTTTCGTGTTGGAGTACTATTCATGAGTTACTATTCCCGGGTTACTATTCACCCAAATTACTATTCACCTGAATATTATTCACTCGGGTATTTGGGGTACTTTTCATGTCAGGATAGTATTCACAAGGTACTATTCCCAAAGTACTATTCACGGGGTACTATTCACCCAAAAAATATATTTCTTTTCTGTCCAAATTATTTTGGTACATGAATATTATTCTTGAATTTTACTCTACAAAGCAGACTCATGTTGACAATTTGGACGTTATTGATTTCTGGATAAATTAAATTAGAAATCTTTAAAATTTATCCTTGAACTTGTTTTATTGAATTATTATGTCATTATCATCATCCTCATTATATTGTGATTAAAATCATCTTTGGCTTACGTGCATAGATGGACTTGGTATGATTATGACTAGGGATTATTCGGTATAATCATGACCGTAATGTAATGAATGATGTGGTAAAGGTCCTCATTGGCCTGTAGTTCATTAATGGACAGCTGTTGGTATGATTATGACCAAGGATTATTCGGTATAATCATGACTATTGATGGTTACATGAATATCCTTGGCCGTGGTGCTGGGATGATTCGATTTTATTTATTAAGTTGAGTCTCAGCGATAAAGTTGATGAAAAACTTTTTAAATCATAGAAGATAGTAGATTTTATGCTCTACTTGACTCTTCTAATGGATTGCTTATTCTACTGCAGCAGTTGTTGATCTAAAACTTGTTGTCTATTGTATTCTATCGGTTTGTTATACTATTTGAAGGCTAAGGATAATTTATTCTGCATTATCTTAGTCATAATATTTCTTACTGGGCTAGTTGAGCTCACCCTTTCTTTCATTGTTCTCTTTAGGAAATGAGAATATAGCTGGGACGAGTCGGGGAATGGAGTGATGGTCCAGGAAAAATGGCTTTAGTAGTCCTCACTATTCTACGGAATAATGTGATAATAATTGTAATGAGGACTCCATTGAGTGTGGATATTGCCTAGACTACAATATTCTTGTTTAAACTCTCAACTATGTTTTGTCGTTTTTTTACATCGTTGTTGTATAATTAAGTTGTATTTGAATTTATATACCATGTATCTGGCGACTCAAGATGGGTGATGTATACCTATTTTGGGGGCGTCACAATCTACCTGGGTTGTTCTGGAAATTTGAGGGAGAAAGTTATGGAGCAAATTCACAGCAGCCCTGAAGGGGGACATTCCGGTATCAATGCATCAATCAAGAGGGTGAGATGATGTTCCCATCGGCCCAACTTAAGGAAAGATTTAGCGAGTTAATTACAAATTGTGAGGTGTGTCAAAGGAGCAAAAGAGAACATGTTTCCAGTCCAGGACTCCTGCAGCCTATACCCATTCCCTGCCAAGCATGGGAAGTGATAATCATGGATTTTGTGGAAGGATTGCCCAAATCTGATGGTAAGGATACAATATTGGTAGTGGTGGACAAGCTTACCAAATGATGTCATCTTATGGCACTCACTCATCCCTTCACAGCATCTCATGTGGTACAAATAGTATTAGATTCAGTGGTCAAATTACATGGACCTCCAAAAACTATTATCTCTAATAGAGATAATATTTGTGAGTACATTTTGGAAGGAGCTATTCAGAACATTAGGGACCCAAGTAAAGTTAAGTATAGCATACCACCCTCAAACGGATGGTCAAACGGAAAGGGTCAATCAATGTATTGAGATGTACTTAAGGTGTATGACTAGTACCAAACCCACACATTGGAGTAAATGGTTACCCATGGCCGAATGGTGGTACAATACTTTGTTCCATACTGCAACAGGAATGACAACATACAAAGCCCTCTATGGCACTAATCCTCCAGTGGTCAACTACCACCAAGTGGGCATAAGCGAAGAATCCTTTGGTAGCGATTTTTTTAAAAAGAAAGGGAGGCGACCTAACAATTCTTCGAGAGAGAACTCGCAAAGTCTCATGAAAGGATGAAGTTCTATCACGAGATAAAAAGAGGACAGAAAGGGAATTCAAGGAAGGGGATGAGGTGTATCTGAAATTGCAACTTTATAGGCAGATGTCATTGTCACAAAGAAGGAACTTCAAACTATCTGCTAAGTACTATGGCCCCTACACCATAATTCAACGAATAGGTAAGGTGGCCTACAAGCTGCAGCTTCCTTCAAGTGCTAAAATCCACAATGTTTTTCATGTGTCACTACTGAAAAAGAAGATTAGAGAGACAAAGGTGGTACAAACTGACCTACCAGAGACCAACCATGCAAGGGAATTAAGGCCAGTACCAGTAGCAGTTCTGGACAGGCGACTGATCAAAAGAAGCCAACGTCCAGCAACCATGGTGCTAATTCAATGGTCCCATAGTATTCTAGAAGATGCAACTTGGGAAGAGTGGGGCAAACTTAGTGGACAATATCCAAATTTTAATCCTTGGGGACAAGTAACTCTTCAAGAAATGGGGATTATCAGGAATGAATAGATGAGGAGAGGAGCTAGCCGTTGCAAGTGACCATCAAACGTAGTGTTTCAATCATGTTCGTAGTAGTTATGCATTAAAGTTAGCAATAAACACGTGTAAGAAGCTTATTGGTGAGGGTTGTTAGATGACAGATTGCTCTGGTGACAGTATATATGTTATGAGAATTGTCCTTGGATACCATGAAAAAAGTTATATAAAATTTAGTATTTTATTTTCTCTTCAATTTCCTTATTTTCTCTGTCATTTTATATCTATGTTGTGTCACTTTCCTTTCAAGCCTCCAAATATGCAGGAGGTGGTGGTACCACGAGATCTTGATTGATGATCGGCTTAGTTGCCTTGGTTTATGTCTATTATTACCAAAAGCTAATTTTAGAATATGGATCTGAAGTGTTCATGTCCATGTGAACTTGTATGTTATACTTGTGCTCTAGAAATATATGAAGATTTTTGTTTGTTCACTTCCCACTTGGATCTCTTCAACCTAATAATGAAATCGAGTAGAAAAGTATGGAGCAAAGCGATCGAGATTCCGCTAGTTCAAGGGCAATTTGATCTGAAATGTTTTTTTTAATGCGTCCGCTAGTTTAACTAGAAGATGACTATGACTTGATTGTATTTTAAATCTGAGCCATTAATTTATGTAATAGATGGTTATGATGCTATTTGCCCATTTTTTACCCATAACAAATACATCATTTCCCATATATATATATATATATATATATATATATATATATATATATATATACTGCAAACATGGCCCAAGCCTGGTAAGTAGGGTTATTACTTGATTATAAATGAGAGTTGGGTCAGTAGTTTTTAGCCCAATAAAATTCAGGCCTTTTTTTCCCGCTCGTTTTTGGTCCGACCTGTTTGTGCCAAATTCAAAAAAATTGCATAAAATAGGCACACAATAGTCTCGGCACCAAGGTAGAAGCTTTAAATTAGAAATTTTGGCCCAAAAAAACCGACCTTTTGCCCATCCATTTTGGCACACCTTACCACTCGCCTTTGACGTTTAGTCGGGCCCACCTCTACCATTCGACAGTCTATATACATATATATATGAGAACTGATTCATAGCATGTATTTGCTATGGATGAAAATTGGGCAAATATCATCTCCACCATATATTACATAAATTAAGGGCTGGGATTAAAAATGGTAATACGTCGTCCGCTAGTTCAACTAGCAGACGCAAAGATCATAATTTTTGGATAGATTTGACCCCACTGCTTAACACGCCTTGGCTTTATTTCAGTCCATCAATCCGCTAGTTGAACTAGCGGAACCCTTAAATATTATTCAAAACTAGCCTGTAATATGGTAAGCCCAAATATTATGCGAATGAATGACTGATCCAAAGCAAAATATGGTATGCCCAAATATTATTCCCAATGACTAACTGACCTGTAATATGGTATGCCCAATGACCTGTAATATGACTGGCTGGCCTGTAATATGGTATGCCCAAATATTATGCGAATAAATGACTGATCTAGAATATTAAGCATATCTCGAATATTGAATGATTTAGAGCTTGTATTTTCAAATACCAATCATACGGAGAAAATAATATTACAAAAATATAAAAATAATATTTTAAATTGAATATATTAATATGTAATATTACAAAAAGAATTTGTGTAAGTATTACAATGATCCATGGCAAGCATAATTCGACAAGCCAAATCTATTTTTGAAATCCACATTGTCAGGTTGCATGAGTTGCACCAATTTTTCAACCCCTACAAAATCTATAAGCTCACCTCTATTTGAAACAATTATATAATCTACAAATAGTGTAATTGAGTAAACAAGCAATTAGCACTTGAATTCTGAAACTTGCGCAATGACATCAGCTACAGTTATGGTTGAAGTAAACAAGCAATTAGCTCGTTGAGCAAACTGAAACAATTCCTTCAAGTTATGGTTGAAGTCAGAGGTCTTTTCTCAAATTTGAATCGATGTGTGTCATCCTCCTTGGAGATCTCTTACTTATTTGCAAGTTAAGTGGCGGTCTCCATATCGAGATAGGAAAATCCACTTGAAGAAAATTTAAAGCACTATTCCTTCTTAACACAAGCAATGCACTGGAATCGAAGATTGAAGCTTGAGAGGTGTAGGATCACCGCTCACCTCATACTCAAAATCCTCAAATTGGTCAACTAGGTTAGAAATTCCCAAATTCTGACACCCAAATTATCATCCTCAGGAAGACCAGTTGTGAGAAAGCTTTGCATAGAATGATCCACAATATAAGGCTGGTCCCAGCACTGAAAACAAACACTTCATAAGCACAAGTTAAAAGGGACCTAAAAGTGTGAAAAATATGACTAATAGGAGGTTAAAAGAAAGAAGAAACCAGTAAGTAGTGGACCTAAAGGTGTGAAAATGCGCTTTGAGCTAGATCCGAAAACCACAAAAGGTTTACTCATATGCAGCAAAGTATCTATAAAAGGTTTACTCATATGCAGCAAAGTATCTATAATATCCTTAAATAAGTTCTAGTCATCACGACATTGGTCCCTTGAGAAAATAAGAGACTGCAATGTATGTCACTAATATTGTTACTATATATGAACTGCACGGGGAAAAATTCTTGTACATACTGATACAGGCATATTGAATATCCTATTCAAATTTTTAGCTATTTACCAAATAAGTCAATTCATGAGCACAGGGAATGGCATGGCTGTTTGTTGATGATGAATTCATTAATCTTTTCGCACGTAATAGTTCTCGCATATATAGAATGAACAAAAACTTTAGATAAAATGGATTAATTTTTTTTGATTTACAAAAATGCGCATCAACAATAGAATAAAGCTTTATAATTTCCCTACTTACAAAACTGCTAGGATACAGATACAAGTCTCGAACTACACAAGTAAACAAGAACAAACAGATGCAAGTAAATGATTGTGTTGCTAGGGGAAGGGAAACTATAATCATATAAGAACAACAACTACAATCATGTTAGAAGAATAAAGGTCACCACATTAACTAATAAGTTTCAAAAAGTCTTTACTTTTCAATTAAGAATAACTAAATTACAAGGTGAAATTCATGGCATACTACAAACTATTTTAGTACCACAAGTTGTATTCAGCAAACCAGGGTGCCCTCCAAGCAGAATTTATTATGATGTTGTCAATGCATCACTTTATAGTATACTACTAAACTAATTGAGTTCCCCTAGCTATTTTCAGCCAATCCAGACCCCCCCATTTCCTAATAAGCATTTCAAGTTCATCCATCTTTGCTTTTGTTTCACTACATGATTTAATAGCCTTTCGTTTTCTCTGCTCTTCAAGATATATATTAAGAAGTTTCTTCAATTTCTCATTTCCTGGTCCTTGTGATAGATGATTCAAAGGAGTCATGCCTTTATGCATTCAAAGGTTTACTAATTATAACATTTATAGAAGTGAAAAAGATTAAGAAAATAAAGTAGTTGCACCAATAACTACGTTGTCTTTGGCACTGCAATCCACATTATACTCAAGCAATGTCTTGACAGTGGAGTAATCTTCAGCTCTGAGTGCCAAACTGCAAGGTGCAATGGAGTCATTCCATTTTGAATCATAAATTAGTTTCTCTATGTCAATCCTAAATTACAAATTCCAACTAAAATGACAAGAAGATAGCAAGAATGCATACATTTTCTTTGGCTTCAACAAAAGCACCATGAAAGCGAAGAAGCATTTATGCAAAATCATTCTTGACATTCTTAGTTTGCCATATGAAGTGGAGTTTCTCCATATTGCAAAAGCTAAATATGTTATAATACCATAGCAAAAAAAAATGTCAAATAACAGACTTAGTTTAATTTAGACAGTAAGTAATGAATAGCTTATTACAATGTCAAATAATAGACTTAGTTTGACTTAGTTTGAGGCTTTCCAAAATTAAGAAATTCCAAAATTTGAAAACAAGTTCCTCCAATGCTATATAAAAAGCCGTAAGACTAGACAAATCTCCACTAAAATCGATCTTAGAACAATATTATCTCAATCCTAATATCGTGCCTATTACATTTT
>CM035152.1:69783060-70008058 GCA_020205615.1 Panax quinquefolius | reverse complement strand
ATATTCTCCATATTTATTTTAATAAATAAAAAAAAAAATTATACTGTAAAATTTCTAATTTATTTGTAGAGAAAATATCTGGTAGTTACAAGGAAAGCCCTAATTACTATTTGAAAATCCTAATTAAAATAAAAATCCTAATTATTATTTTAGTAAATTGAATTATTAAATTGGGAACCCTAATGATATTAAGGAACCCTAATTATTTAAAACCCTAATTTCTATTTAAAAACCTAATTTTTTAATTAGTGTGTTTTAATTTAAATTTTATTAAACTATAACTTTAATATTTTTAAACAATAGAAATTAATTGAGAAACTTAAGGTTTAAAATCTACTGATTAAACCCTAGATTCAAGTACCATGGACAAGAATACCATTAAAATTGATAACCAAATTACCATTATACCCTTTTTGTCCCATTTGGTGAATTATTGCTAGAAAATCTAGCAAGATCTTGGCAAGCCACCCTAGTCTACCTAGGAGCTAAAGAATTCCAGCACATCAGCCATGATTAACATCTAAATACATTGCATACAAGTTTTATATAAGATCAAGAGAGAGAAATTGCATTACTTTCCCCCATTTGTTCACTTTCACTTAGCCAAACTCTCCCAAGCTCAAACCCACGAATTTTACTAGCATTTCTGTCACTAAAACCAGCCACACTAACACCCCTAACCAAATCAGTAGCCAAGAATCATAAATTGTTCATCAAGGTATAAAACCCTAACCTAGAATCTGATCATGCTTGCTATGTTAGATGTTATGATTTTATGTTAAAACTTGTTATTTGTAGTCTATTTAAGTGATCTGGGTTGGTATCTTGTAGATCCATAATGTCTAAGTACTCAAAATTGAAGTTTTTGAAAATCTGGGAAAAGTTGAAAAAGTGGTCTGACAATGAATATCAGACCTCATAGATCATTTTATGATAGGTATTTTTGTTGTTTAAATGTTTGGTCTTGTATTATGCTAGGAGATCTATGTTCTGGAACTGATATCATGACCAGATCATGCATAGATAGCAAGCTATTAGTGGTCAAATGCTGTTGACCGGCCATGACTGGGCAAATCTGGGCAGCCCAAAAGCTTCTGACAATATATTTGCAGCCTCTGATCTATCAATTTTTATGAGTTATGAGTTTGTTGTTGAAACCATGTTGTAGTATGTTAGTTCAAGTTTAGATCCATGCTTTTATAACGTCTAGATATCATATATTCTCGATTTGGTGGTCGTCAAAGGAGGTCGGGCGTTCACGAAATCGCTTTTACGTGTAACCTAGAAAATCGATGATGATCACTATTACTAATGACTTTGGCCAAGCATAGATCCGCTTTACGTAATGTTGTTATGGTGATATTTTGTATTAGATATCTTCACCTACATGTTGACTACACACTGGATCCATTAGATTACAAAAACATCACACAAATCACAAGTTGTGGAAGCCCAAAGTAGGGCAGTCGAACTATTCTTCATTCCTGGGTAACCGAAAAATGAAGAACACCCTCTGACAGCCACTTTGATGGCTTAGATCTCCCTCGATTTATGCTTGTTGGTCATAATTGGTGTTGTATCATGTATTATTACATTAGTTCTGCAAACAGTGATCAATAAATAGCCTAGAAGCTTTGTGATCTGTCAGATATTTTTGGTCAAACTAAGCCGCTTGAAACT
This sequence comes from Panax quinquefolius, assembly GCA_020205615.1. Lineage (NCBI taxonomy): Eukaryota > Viridiplantae > Streptophyta > Magnoliopsida > Apiales > Araliaceae > Panax > Panax quinquefolius. The sequence continues at coordinate 70,006,378 of CM035152.1, read as the reverse complement.
GCCTATGAATGTTCTAAGTTTAGCCAAGAACATGAAGAACACCTATAGCGACGTTTCTGTCGCTATAGGCAGTCTTTAGCGATGCTTTATTTCTAAAATTAATTATTTTATTTAATAATTAGAGAAAATTAGTTTTTAATTATTAAAAATACAAATTAAATTACTAAAAATTATTTTAAAGTCTAAAAATTAGTTTTTCATAATTTTCAATATATTTCATAAATATTTAATATTTTTGAAATATTAAAGGTATTTAATTTATTTAATTATTATATTAAATAAATTATTTAAAAATGATTTTAATACTTGAAAAATCATTTAAAATTTTAATATGATATTAGAAAATATTTTAAGTAATTTTTAATGACTTTTAATATTTTGTGATAAATTTCATTAATAATTTAATATTAATGATAATTAAGTTATTAATAAATGCATTAAATAAATTAATTAAAAATGATTTTATTATATTAAAAAATTATTTTAAATAATAATGAGGTGTTTAAAAATATTTTAAGTTATAAGATATAACTTTTAATATTTAAAGGATAATTTCATTAATAATTTAATATTAATGATATCAAATTTATTTAAAAATAAATAGTTTTAAAATAATTTTATTGATTTAAAAATCATTTAAAAAGGATATAAATGAATTATAAATATTTTAAGTTATAATTAATGACTTTTAATATTTTGATAAATAGTACATTAATATTTAAATATTAATGGTAATTATTTAAAATGATTTTAAATATTTTAAAAATCAATTAAGGGTAATATTAATACTTTAAAAATATTTTGAGTTATTATAAATAACTTTAATATTTTGGCAATGGTTTCATTAATAGTTTAATATCAATTAAATATTAATGATAATAGAATTATTTAATATTTAAATCATTTGATAATGATTCCTGTTTAAAAATCATGATAAATTATAATAATTAATTAAAATTATTATAAGTCATTTAAAATAATATGACCGATAATTACAATTATCGAACTACTGAGATAGAGTTTTAGACTCGATAATTACCCGATAAAGTCGCTTATTAGATCAAATGTTTCGAAATTGATCCAACATTGATAATTTGACTAGATATGTGTTTGTTAGTAAATCAATGAATCGCTAAGCCTATGTAACAATGTGATTAGGTAATGTCTTTAATTGCAAATAGCGATCTTATGTGATATGATATAATATTCTAATCGAATCGAATCTCGTAAAGATTGATAGGTCATTGTATAAAAGATTAATCTAAGTTGCGTTATTGTAAGCAGCAGCTCAGGCAAGTATCTTACCTTTGCATTTATTTTATGCAGTGGACATGAGTAAGAAAGCTTCAGAATCATATTATTGTGCCAGATTATTAACTCTATTATTATTGATTATGTATCCAATTATTCATATTCATACAAATTCTTAAATTATCTGATCATTGTTTATCAACATAGTATTAGTGCATAATCCAAATATTTATTCTGTTCGTTAGTTTCTAAATATGGTTATACAAGTGTCCCCACTTGGATAATCATTGTATTTAATCACATGTTGATACATACTTATTAATTTCCAGTATGTATACGTCGACTTAAAAGCCGTCTAAGCTATTTGATTTGGCTAGACACAAACATAAAAATATTGTTGGACAAGATAGAACTTTATTGTATCCAACCAGACTATTTTGGTTTGGATTCCCAACTACGTATTAACATCCCGAATATGGGAAAACTTTTGTGCACCTAAGGTGGATAAGATGAACGATAATATCGTTCTTGCATGTAGTATTGATCAATATAGGGCATAACGGGCTGATCAACCCTGTGCCAGTAAGTTATGACGGTTTACAGATGAAGTTCTGTTTAACCTTTTCGAAAATAAAAAATAATGTTCATAGTCTGTCAAATGATCTCCAGTTATAGTCAGTACGTAGTTTCAAAAATTTGATAAAGAATTGGTATGTTGTTATTATTGGTTCAGCTTACTTCACAACTGTTGATTCGTTGTAGAAGTATCATTCAAAGAAAATAGTTAATCCTTTCAGCTAATATCAATTATTTTTATTACTTGTTAGGCAATCAAATGCTCATTCTTGCTTTAAATTTAAATGTTTTCAGCTAAGTATGATCAACCCGAAGGATCAGGCGAGAACAAGGGGAAAGAAAAGCTATTCGAATGAATTTTTATAATATTCTGTGTAATAGTTAAAGTTTATTAAGATAATGATACTTATTATCTATGATGTAATGAATGTTTAAAGGTCACGTGCACAGGAGTAGACTTTGATGCATATGTAAATTAAATTTGGTATCTATATTATTATTATTATTATTAGTATTATTCCGCTTTCATAGAAATGGTATCCTCAAGCATTTGAGTTCGTGTTTCAAGTACACGAATTTAGAAGCGCCACAGTTAGTATCAAAGCTTTAGGGTTAGAAACCTTAGGTGGGGTAGACCTTAGGCTATAACCTTAGAACAGAGAGAAACGTTGAAAATATAAATAACTCATATAGAGTTTAAAAGGAGATGAATTAAATAAATTCATCGTTAAAAAAATAAAAGATTACTTTTATAAAACTATTATTTGCTCTGTGTATATACTATTTGCTCATCAGGATAATTTGTGTGTAGATGTCATGAGGAAAAAAGTTAGGATACCCTCAGATCGTAAAGAAGGTGCCAATATCAAAGCCAATAGCTGAAATAGAGACTCATAGTGCAAGCAACCTTGATGAGGTGGTGGTATTGGAAAACTTAGTACCAGATCTAGAAATGGTGGAACTGACAGATAGTGATTCAGACACCGAAGTTGGTGCAGATCAAGCATCAACATAAGTGAAAAATCTGAGGAACCAGGTTTCTTCTCTGGAAAAGTTGTGGGAAATAGAAAGGCTATTAAACAGTCAGTTGTGAAAAGCGTTAATAGAAACAATGGAAGAACATGATAAGCTTAAAATCTAAATTGATCAAATGGGAGCCAATATCAACAAATCGTGCGCAGCTCTGAGCAAGAAAGGGAAAAGAAATATGAAAGACCGTGACTTAGGAAATAAGTAGGATTAGTAGTTGATTATGTATGTTTGATAAAGTACATGTGTAATGTAATATTCCCAACTTTTGTGTAAGTTATTGCAGTAATTCCCGACTTTTGTGGTCACAAAGGGATAGCAGTATGTGCTACGTTATGTAAAGTACTTTGAATTAATGAAGACGAATCTATGTTTAATTAATGGAATAAGTTTTGTATAAAACTTCATGTTACATGTTAAACTTATACAAAAAGGTTTAGAATGTAAGTTAAATTTATAATTTTATGTAACGGATAATGCCACCAAGACGTCGAACACGAAATCAAAGGCGTAAGAATCATCAACAAACGCTGGGGACAACAAAGAAGACCCGATGCAAAACTTTGCAAACATGGTAGCTCAAAGCTATGCAACAGGGAATACCAAATTGCATGGAACCAACCGGATAATCGCTATAAAATTTAAAGACTTCAAGTGCGTGGATCACCGAATTCGAGGATCACCGACCTATATAAAGCCAGACATGGGTTAACGAGATAGAAATGGCCTTCATAATTGCTAGGGTAAATGAGGGGCAAAAGACCACTTTTGCCACTTATATGATGAAGGGGGAGGCTAACTTTTGGTGGGAGGCAAATCAAACTAGGGCAGGAAAAGGAGTAGTTACACGGGCTAGGTTTAAGACTTTATTTTTCAAAAACTATCTATCAGCTAGTATGTAGGCTAGGATGGAGTTGAAATTTCTGGAGTTGAAGTAGGAGAACATGACTATTGCGTAGTATGCAGCAAAGTTTAATGATTTGGCTAGGTTCGCTCCGCCTCAAGTTGATACGGAGGCTAGGAATGCAAGGAGGTTTGAGCTGGGCTTAAAACCCTGACTCTACAATAAGGTGGCGGTGTTGCATATCAATACTTTTGCAGCACTCATGGAAAATGCTATCATAGTTGAGGAGGGAAGTGAGGCCATGAGCCTCTACAACAAGGAGAAGAAGAACAAAGGCAAGGCAGTAGGAACTGTGAAGGTGGAAGGTAATAGTTGAAATAGGGTGAGAAAAGAAAAGGGAATTTTTTTAGGAATGTTCAGGTGAAACAGGAAGGTGTGAAGAAGCAGGTAGTTCAGTGTGGGAACTGTGGGAAGAATCACTCTGGTGAGTGTCTGAAGGGTAAGTTTGTATGTTACAAGTGTGGGCAGGAGGGCCATATTTCTCCCAACTTCCCCAACCCAAGGATGAACAATGGGTGTTTTCTATGCGGGTCTATGGAGCATAAGGTGAAGGATTTTCCAAAGAAAAAAATGGAGGCGAGAAGTGTAAGCACGGAAAAAGGCAGCGGGACTCTGGCGATCACAGGACCGACTTCAACCAATAAACCTACAAAAGCAACCGCGAGAGTCTTCAACATGACGGTCCAGGATATTGTGGCAGCTGTGAATGGAACTCCAGGTATTATTCGAATAACTTTTATTTTCATATATATATATGATTTTCCTATATATAGCAAATTATTTTATAAAGAAATTTTGAAGGGGAATTTGAGTTCTTTTAGAAATCAAATTTCCGTTTAATCAGATATACAAACTTTATGTTGAATAGTTAAAGATCGGTTCAATCGAATCTGATCGAGATTTATTTGAAATGACAGTGTATGCTATGTACCCTTGTATGTATGAGTTTTAAAACGGTGATTCCGGGGGCAGAATCCTTATTAGAGAGGGTGAATGTAATAACAAGATATTTTCTATATAAATAAATGATGAATTTTGCATAATTTTTTTTTTATTTTAAAAATGGGAATATGTGCCAAGTAATTTGTATGCATATATGTGATAAATAAAATTTATTTATTACATGAATAATTTCAAATAATTTTATTTTAGAATTATTGATCATTATAAATTATATTCTTATAATAATTAATTTAGTAGTAGAAATGTTTTATTATTTATTTTCCATGAAAATATGATTATATATTATTTAAATAATATATGAAATGATTATAAATTATTATAATAATTATATTATTTTATTATATGAATTTTAGTTGATTCTTTAAGTAAATTATTTTTAACTTAATTAATAATGTTATATATGAAAGATAAATCGGATATGGAATCCAAACCCTTATTTAGATTTTGAGCAATGAATGAGAATAATAATATGATATTAAATATGATATTGTTTTTCAAAGTTATAAACATATATAGTGTGAGACCCAGATTTTTTATCAATAAAGATTTAAATTTTGTCGAAATAATTTTTTAATATTATGGTGTGAATTTAAGATAATATTATAGTTGTGGGTAGTATTTATAAATTTTGCAAAGTATGCAAGTGGTTATATTATATTCGATTGACTCGGGGAATATTCGGTTTAGCAGGAATATTCGTATAACAGCTCAATCATTGGTGGACCCTACAAATGTAATTATTGTCGGGATTGAGAAAATGACAAAAATATTTTATTGAAATAACGGCGGAAGTTTTACTGGGTTTGATCTTGTTGAACAACTTCGGTAGTAATAAATACGATGTCGTGTGGTTGCATAGTAGCTACAGGTATTGATTATCGATGCTTATGTGAAAGTCACTCATTTGATTCCATTATTATTAGATTAATAATATGAATTATTATAGCGATAATGACATTTTGTTTTATTCAGTATTATTAACGTAATAAAATGTAAACATCTTTTATATAAAACAGAATACTTTATTAAAGTTATTCTATAAATAGAATATATTATATTTTATTATGCATAGTGTTGCATAGTGTTTGCATAGTAAAATATTTTTATATAAATAGAATATATTATATTTTATTTAAAAGATTTTGCTTTAAATATGGACCGTCAGATTAAAGTAAATCAATCTGGACCGTTCATGGATTAATTACTATGCATTCTATTTTCCTATAAATAGAAGCTCATTCCTTCATTATTTTCTTACGAATTCACTGAAACTCTAGAGAGAGAAATTATAGAGAGAAGCTATAGAGAGAAAATCTATAGAGAGAAAGAAGAAGAGTATTCTGGTACTTCACTACTTTGATATCCAAAGTCTTTTACGGTAAGGGATATTATTTGTTGTACCTGTAAGGGTGTTATTCTTTCTTATTCATGAAGAGAACTTACATTATTCCATTCTTTATTATTACATTTGGAATAACTCAGTATCACGCATACATACCCATACATAATCAGTATCGTGGTTTTTACCCTATACTTGGTGACATTCTTCTATTATTACATTGGAACATCACATGCATGTGTTTTACACCGACTGGTTCCGTCTTTTATTATTATTCTGCATTGGAACATCCCATCTCGTGTGTTTTACACCGACTGGTTCCGTCTTTATCATTCATTGGAATATCCTATACATGTGTTTTACAGGATGTGGTTCCATCTTTATTATTCTGTTGAACATCACGCTTGGTGTGAATTTCACCCGACTTTAGTTACATTATTATTATTACGTTGGAATAACTTTGCCTATCTGAATCTTTAGCATGCATGGTGATTTCCTTTGTTATTCCATTCTTTATTATACCCGGTTAGTTAAAACTTTGACTTATACTCCATGAAATTAGTAGAATATTCTTGATATTTGCGTTTCATCCAAATCTTTTCATGGAAATATTCTTCCGATCATTCTTGAATTTTACTCTACAAAACAAGATCTTGTTGACAATTTGGGCGTTAATAATTCTGGATAAAATAATTCTTGAACTTGTTTTATTGAATTATTATGTCATTATCATCATCCTCATGTTATATTATGTTATCTTTGGCTTACGTGCATAGATGAACTTAGTATGATTATGACCGAGGATCATTCGGTATAATCATGGCTTGTTATAAATGATGTGACAAAAGTCCTCGATGGCTTTGTAATGCGATGATGGATAGTTTTTGGTATGATTATGACGGGGGTGATTTGGTATAGTCATGACCATTGATAATTTGATGAAACTCCTTGACCAAGTAGTACGAGGATGATTAGATATTGTGGTTTATTCATTAAACCTGAGTCTTAGTGATAAAAATTGATGAAAACCTTTTAAAACCTAAAAGATAGTAGACTTTATTTTCTACTTAACTCTTTTAATGGATTGCACATTCATTCTGCAGATTAAACTGGTTGTCTATTGTATTTTATCGGTTTAACAACATTGAAGGCTAATGATAATTTATTCGCATTATCTTAGTCATAATATTTCTTCTTGGGCTAGTTGAGCTCACCCTTTCTTTCACCGTTCTCTTGTGAAATGAGAATATAGTTGGGACGAGTCGAGGAACGGAGTAATGGTCCGAGAGGATAGCATTAGTAGTCCTCACTATTACGTGAAATAGTGTGATAATAGTTGTAATAAGGACTCCTTTTGAGTTTGTATAATATCTAGTAGACAATATTTGTATTCAAACTCACGCTTATGTCGTCTTGTACCACAGCTTATATTAGTAAGTTGTATTTGAATTTATGTACCATATAAGTGGCAACCCAAGATGGGTGACGATATACCTAATTTTGGGGCGTCACATATAGTATATATGTAGGCCGATAATGGTCGAGCAATTATGGTGTATCACAACAAACCTAGTATTACTATCATAAACCATAATTGGAAACTCAAAACTGAGTTTAAGATCTATCGAAAATTGTGTTATATGAATTATGTTGCATATTATAGAATTTACATTAATTAGAAAACCTAATTACTATTTAAAAATCCTAATTAAAATTAGAAATCCTAATTATTATTTTAGTAAACTGAATTGTTAAATTGGGAACCCTAATGATATTAAGGAACCCTAATTATTTAAAACCCTAATTTTAATTCTTTGTGTTTTAATTTAAATTTTATTAAACTTTAATTTTAATTTTTTTTAAACCTAGAAATTAATTGAGAAACTTTAAGGTTTAAAATCTAGTGATTAAACCCTAGATTCAAGTACCATGGACAAGAATACCATTAAAATTGATAACCAAATTATCATTATACCCTTTTGTCCCATTTGGTGAATTATTGCTAGAAAATCAAGCATGATCTTGGCAAGCCACCCTAGTCTACCTAGGGCTAAATAATTCCAAGACACATCACCCATGATTAACATCCAAATACATTGTATACAAGTTTTATATAAGATTAAGAGAGAGAAAGTGCATTATTTTCCCCCATTTGTTCACTTACACTTAGCCAAACTCTCTCAAGCGCAAACCCACGAATTCTACTAGCATTTCAGTCACTAAAACCAGCCACACTAACACCCCTAACCAAATCAGTAGCCAAGAATCAAAAATTGTTCATCAAGGTATAAAACCCTAACCTAGAATATGATCATGCTTGCTATGTTAGATGTTATGATTTTATGTTAAAACTTGTTGTTTGTAGTCTATTTAAGTGATCTAGGTTGCTATCTTGTAGATCCATAATGTCTAAGTACTCAAAATTGATGTTTTTGAAAATCTGGGAAAAGTTGAAAAATTGATCTGACAATGAATGTCATACCTCATAGATCTTTGTATGATAGGTGTTTTTGTTGTTTAAATGTTTGGTCTCTTGTATTATGCTGGGAGATCTGTGTTCTGGAACTGGTATCATGACTGGATCATGCATAGACAGCAAGCTATTAGTGGTCAAAGGTCGTTGACCGACCATGACAAGGCAAATCTGGGCAGCCCAGAAAATGCCCAGAAGCTTCTGACAACATATTTGCAGCCTCTGATCTAGCAATTTTTATGTGTTATGAGTTTGTTGTTGAAACCATGTTGTAGTATGTTAGTTTAAATTTAGCTCCATGCTTTTATAACGTTTAGATATCATATATTCTGGATTTGGTGGCTGGTCAAAGGAGGTCGATTAGTTCGTGAAATCGGTTTTAGGTAACCCGTAAACCGATGATCATGACTTCTTGACATACTTTGACCGGCATAGATCCGTTTTCTGTAATGTTGTTATGGTGATATTTTGTATTAGATATCTTCATCTACATGTTGACTACACACTGGATCCAATAGATTAAAACCATCACACAAATCACAAGTTGTGGAAGCCCAAAGTAGTAGGCGATCGAGTCTGTTCATTTTGGGTAACCCGAAAATGAAGAACGACCTCGGCGACCCACTATGATGGCTTAGATCTCCCATGATTTATGCTTGTTGGTCATGATTGTTGTTGTATCATGTAATATTACATTAGTTCTATAAACAGTGATCAATAGATAGCCTAGAAGCTTTATGATCTGCCAGATTTTTTTGGTCAAACTAAACCACTCAAACTGCTTATGAATGTTTTGGGTTTAGCCAAGAACATGAAGAACACCTATAACGACGTTTCTGTCGCTATAGGCAGTCTTTAGCGATGCTTTATTTCTAAAATTAATTATTTTATTTAATAATTAGAGAAAATTAGCTTTTCATTATTAAAAATACAAATTAAATTACTAAAAATTATTTTAAAGTCTGAAAATTAGCTTTTAATAATTTTCAATATATTTCATAAATATTTAATATTTTTGAAATATTAAAGGTATTTAATTTATTTAATTATTATATTAAATAAAATATTTAAAAATGATTTTAATACTTGAAAAATCATTTAAATTATAATATGATATAAGAAAATATTTTAAGTTATTTTTAATGACTTTTAATATTTTATGATAAATTTCATTATTAATTTAATATTAATGAAAATTAAATTATTAATAAATGCATTAAATAAATTAATTAAAAACGATTTTATTATATTAAAAAAATCATTTAAAATAATAATGAGGTGTTTAAAAATATTTAAGTTATAAGATATAACTTTTAATATTTAAAGGATAATTTAATTAATAATTTAATATTAATGATATTAATTTAATATTAATGATATCAAATTTATTTAATAATAAATAGTTTTAAAATGACTTAATTGATTTAAAAATCATTTAAAAGGATATAAATGAATTAAAAATATTTTAAGTTATAATTAATGACTTTTAATATTTGGATAAATTGTACATTAATATTTAAATATTAATGGTAATTATTTAATATTAATGATAATTAAATTATTAATAAATGCATTAAATAAATTAATTAAAAATGATTTTATTATATTAAAAAAATCATTTTAAATAATAATGAGGTGTTTAAAATACTTTAAGTTATAAGATATAACTTTTAATATTTAAAGGATAATTTAATTAATAATTTAATATTAATGATATTAATTTAATATTAATGATATCAAATTTATTTAATAATAAATAGTTTTATAATAATTTTATTGATTTAAAAATCATTTAAAAGGATATAAATGAATTATAAATATTTTAAGTTATAATTAATGACTTTTAATATTTTGATAAATAGTACATTAATATTTAAATATTAATGGTAATTATTTAAAAATAATTTTAAATATTTTAAATATCATTTAAGGGTAATATTAATACTTTAAAAAAAATTGAGTTATTATAAATAACTTTAATATTTTGGCAATGGTTTCATTAATAGTTTAATATCAATTAAATATTAAGGATAATATAATTATTTAATATTTAAATCATTTGATAATGATTTGATTGTTTAAAAATCATGATAAATTATAATAATTAATTTAAAATTATTATAAGTCATTTAAAAATAATATGACTGATAATTACAGTCATTGAACTATAGAATAGAGTTTTAGACTCGATAATTACTTTCGATAAAGCCGTTGGTACAATCAAATGTTTTGAAATTGATCCCAACTTAGATAGTTTGACTAGATATGTGTTTGTTAGTGAATCGATATCGCTAAGCCTATGTAACAATGTGATTAGGTAATGTGTTGACTGCAAATAGCAGTATTGTGTGATATGATATAATATTCTAATCGAACGAATGCTATTATTACTGATAGTTCGTTGTATAAAAGATTAATCTAAGTTGCGTTATTGTAAGCAGTAGCTCAGGCAAGTATCTTACGTTTGCATTTATTTTATGCAATGGACATGAGTAAGAAAGTTTCAGAATCATATTATTGTGCCAGATTATTAACTCTATTGTTATTGATTATGTATCCAATTATTCATATTCATACAAATTCTTAAATTATCCGATCATTGTTTATCAACACAGTATTAGTGCATAATCTAAATATTTATTCTGTTCCTTAGTTTCTAAATATGGTTATACAAGTGTCCCCACTTGGATAATCACTGTATTTAATCACATGTTGATACATACTTATTGATTTCCAATATGTATACGTCGACTTCAAAGTTGTCTAAGCTATTTGATTTGGCTAGACACAAATTTAAAAATATTGTTGGACAAGATAGAACTTTATTGTATCCAACCAGATGGTTTTGGTTCGGATTCCCGACTAAGTATGAACATCCCGAATATAGGAAAACTTTTGTGCACCTAAGGTAGATAAGATGAACGATAATATCGTTCTTGCATGTAGTATTGATCAATACAGGGCATAACGGGCTGATCACCCCCGTGCCTGTAAGTTATGACGGTTTATAGATGAAGTTCTGTTTAACCTTTTCGAAAATAGAAAATAATGTTCATAGTCTGTCAAATGATCTCCAGTTATAGTCTGTACATAGTTTCAAAAATTTGATATAGAATTGGTATCTTGTTATTATTGGTTTAGCTTACTTCACAACTGCTGATTCGTTGTAGAAGTGTCATTCAAAGAAAACATTTAATCCTTTTCACTAATATCTATTGTTGTTGTTACTTCATTTGGCAATCAAATGCTCATTCTTGCTTTAAATTTAAATGTTTTCATTAAGTATGATCAACTCGAAGGATCGAGCGAGAACAAGGGAAAGGAAAGTCGTCAATGATTTTTATAATATTACGTGTAATAGTTAAAGTTTATTAGAATAATGATACTTAATATCTATGATGTAATTAATGTTTAAAGGTCACGTACCTGGGAGTAGACTTTGATGTATATGTAAATTAAATTTGGTATCTATATTATTGTTATTATTATTAGTATTGTTCTGCTCATAGAAATGGTATCGTGAAGCACTGAGTTCAGGTTTCAAGTACCTGAATTTGGGGGCGTCACAGAAACAATTACCATAAACATACCAAGAATAGTTCTTTTAAAAATCTATTGGTTCCAAAAGTTGAACCAATTCTTTCCTTTTTCAAATGCACACATAAGCACGATTTCAATATATTTCGAAATCTAGCATAGCTAGATGACTTGGAATATCCTATTCTCCATCTTCCTTCATTGTCTTACTTGCGATAGTACTTAATCTTCTCTAACACCTTCAAGGCTAATTCTCTTTTTGAAAATACACGTTTTCGTCTAAACATCCCTATACCTTAGTACAATCCATCAACTTAGCATACATTATGAGTTCGGAACTTGCCACAATAATATGAGTTTAAGAACTATCCTAGACAGGACTATAGGTGTGGCCCAAAATAGGTATACATCACCCATCTTGAGTCGCATGGATACATGGTACATAAATTCAAATACAACTTAATTATACAACGATCGTGTAAAATACGATAAAACATAGTGAGAGTTTAAACAAGAATATTGTCATCTAGAAAATATCCACACTCAATGGAGTCCTCATTACAATTATTATCACATTATTCCATAGAATAGTGAGGGACTACTAAAGCCATTTATCTGGACCATCACTCCATTCCCCGACTCGTCCCGACTATATTCTCATTTCACGAAGAGAACAATGAAAAAGAAAGGGTGAGCTCAACTAGCCCGATGAAATATTATGACTAAGATAATGCGAGAATAAATTATCCTTAGCCTTCAACAATATAACAACCGATAGAATACAATAGACAACAAGTTTTAGATCAACAATTGCAGTGAAATAAGCAATCCATTAGAAGAGTCAAGTATAGCATAAAATCTACTATCTTCTATGATTTAAAAAGTTTTCATCAACTTTATCGTTGAGACTCGACAATAAATAAAATTGAATCAAATCATCCTGCATCACGGACGAGGATATTCATGTAATCATCAATGGTCATGATTATACCTAGAATAATCCTGGTCATAATCATACCAACAAGCTGTCCATCAATGAACTACAGAACCAATGAGGACTTTTACCACATCATTCGTTACATTACGGTCATGATTATCTTAGAATAATCCACAGTCATAATCATACCAAGTCCATCTATGCACGTAAGCCAAAGATGACTTTCATCACAATATAAGCATGAGGATGATGACAATGACATAATAATTCAATAAAACAAGTTCAAGGATAAATTTTAAAGATTTATAATTTAATTTATCCGAGAAATCAATAACGTCAATTATCGACATGATCTTGCTTTGTGGAGTAAAATTCAAGAATAATATTCATGTACCAAAAATAATTTGGATGGAAAAGAAATATATTTTTTGGGTGAATAGTACCCGTGAATAGTACTTGAGAATAGTACCCGTAATGATGAATAGTACCCAAGTGAAAAAGTGTCCCAATATATATCCGAATGAATGATACTAGAGTGAATAGTAATCGGGTGAATAGTAACTTATGAATAATAACTTGTGAATAGTACTTACAAACACGAAAAAGTGCCTCGAATACCCGAGTGAATAATACTAGAGTGAATAATAACCGGGTGAATAGTAACCCGTGAATAGTAACTCGTAAAAAAAATACCAAAGAAAATGATATTCCATGACGAGTACAAAAAAAATGATATCTCATACGAGTATAATAGAATATACGAAACTACAAATGGATTTTCACCCGCCATGCGGTAATCCACGTAGACAGATCATTTCCACAATTTAATAAAGAATGAATACGAAGGATCATTCACCATGCATGCGGTAATCCCACATAGACGAGGTTTATTCAATGAATAATAAAGAATGGAATAACGAAAGAATTCACCGGCATGCGATAGATCGCCATGCAGACGTAGTTATTCCAATAGAATAATAAATATTCCAATGAATAATAAATAATGGATATTCCAGCGAATAATAAAAAAGAATGGAACCCGTGTCATGCGTAATCCGCCAGATAGATATTCAACGAATAATAAAGAATGGAATAACAACAGAATTCACCGTCATGCGATAATCCGCATACGAGACGGATATTCAACAGAATAATAAAGAATGGAATAACAAAAGAATTTCACCATGTATGCGGTACTTTGCATAGATAATTTATTCCAACATAATAATAAAGAATGGAATAACAACTCTTACTCTATTGATGAAAATAACTCTCTTCATGAATGAAATAATAATACCCTTTACCTCGAAAAAAATTTGATACTTGGAATAGTGAGGTAGCGACTTCTCTTCTTCTTTCTCTCTATAATTTCTTCCTATAATAATTGCTCTATAGCTTTAGTGAATTGGTGAGAAATGAAGGAAGAATGAGCTTTTATTTATAGGAAAAAATAGTTTCGATAATTGCACGTTTTGGGGCTCAAAATATTACAGTATAATACCTTCCTTTTTTTCTTTATTTTAATTTAGTCCTGCAAGTATTATCAAACTTGCACCACCTCCCCTAATAGTTAATAATGTGAATCAATAGTAAATCATGTGAATCAATAGTTCTAGACATGTGAAAATATGAATTACAATATAGTGCCTCCATCTATACCTCCATTTTTAACTTAGTCATGCAAGTATTATCAATCTTGCACCAACTCCCCTAATAGTAAATGAATGTGAATCAATAGTACACACATGTGAACAAATAGTTATAATCATGTGAATCAATAGCAATTAATTGCTCATTTATCCGATTAATTACCCGATTGGTCAATATAACCTCCAGACATCAATTATTATCGAAATAAATGTCAATTTTCACTAACACTAATAATTCCAACACAATGGAACTATCAATTTCATCTTTAATCAACACGAACTTATTCATCATTAATATTATAATTCCTGATATTTAACAACCGGTCGTTCCCGGGAAAGAGGGCTTTCAGATAAGGATTTCTCCTTATTGGCGCATGATTAGGTGACCAAACCTCTCCTTGATGAACTTCTAGACATTGTCGATATTTCAAATAATAATATGAATAACTTTGTCGTCTCTCAATTATTGATTTAATAATATAACATATTATACGAGATGATCTTGTGACAATAATTGAATCGAATAATATGAGAGATATGATGCAACAATTATTGTAGATAATTTGAGTATAAGCGAGTGACTTCTCACGTAAGCATCAATAATCAATACCGTGTGCTACTATGCAACCACGCAGCGTATTCTTTGTACTTTTACTACGGGTAGTTCAACAGTTTTAACGGTAACACTTTCGTTATTTATTTTTATAAAATAATTATTTTGTCATTTTCTTACTACGACAATACTTCCGTTGTGGGGTCCACCAATGATTGTGTCGTCGTATGAATATTCCCTATTAAAATGAATATTCCCCGACAAATCGAATATTATATAACAACTTGCTTACTTTGCAAAATTTATAAATATTACCCACAACTATAACATTATATCAAATCCACACCATAATATTCAAAAAATATTTCGAGAAATTTAAATCTTTATTCATAAAATTTGGGGTCTCACTATCTCCCCTCCTTATGAAATTTCGCCCTTGAAATTTACGTACGTACTTGGTATGATGAGGATACCATGACTTCATTTCAGATTCTAACTCTTGAGGTACCTTTGAGTGTTGAATACGATCCTTCTTATCCAAGATTTTAACACGTATTTCCTCACACGTTAAATCTTCTTCTATCTCGTCTAGTTCTAATTTAATAATGTGGTTCGGTCATCCACATATTTATGTAACATCGATCGTGAAAAAATGTTATGAACACGCGACATACATACTTGGCGGTAAAAGCAAGTCTATAGGCCACAGTTCCTACTCGATCGAGGATTTCAAATGGGCCAATTAAATCGAGGGTTGAGATTTTCTCTCTTCATCGATTCTTGCTTCTAGAATAACGCCCTCTTGAACCTTCTTCTTCACATTCATCAGCTCTGAGTATGTAGCTTGCGCTTTTAACTTTATCGATTAAAGTCGATTCTACTCGTATATTTGTTATCTTCACGTGGGTCCTTAGAGTCTTTAACTCTATCTTCATCATTTGTAAGTTATACGAAATGGGTTTTTGTGTTAACAACATCGCACTCATAAACGTATACGATCTTCTACTCAACCACGTCAGCTACCACGTTCGCTCTTCCACGATGATATTGAATGGTATGATCGTAATCTTCAATGACTCGAGCCAACGTCTTTGGCGCATATTACGTTCGTTTTAGTTGAAGAAATATTTGAGGGTTTTAGAAATGGGTTTTGTCTTTGGTCAATACAAAATTCATTTCACGCTCTAGGGGTAAAGCTAAGAAGTCTTCAAGAATACGTCGGAAATTTATTAACAATAGAAATATCATTCAAAACTGTGACCCTCATCCTAGACTTGGATAACACGTCACATTGATACCTATTAACTTGTCATCGTCATTCACGACGTCGCCTATAGAAAGTCTAGCTTCGGTGCATTCCACACAAGGAAGTCAACAACGAAAGGATCGGGGCTCTTTACTTATATCTTGATATGACAATGATTGAATTTAGTGGTTTGGTTGCTTGAATTCACATAATAGGTTGGTTAGGAATATGAAAGCTAACAACCTTACAAAAAGCATGATGAGTAGTTAATCAATCGATTCCTAAAATCACATCAAAGACAAGTATTTTCAAAGAGATAAGATCGACAGGTAACGTGAGGGTATCGATTTGAATCAAATAAGATTTATATACAATGGAGGTAACGAAGGTTTCTCCTATTGGAGTTTTAATTGATAAGCCAAAGTCTAATTTCTCTGGAGTCAAATTTAAACATAGAGCGCAAGCAAGAGAGATAAAATAATGGGTAGAACCGGTATCTAATAAGGTATAGAATTCACAAGAATTTATAATTAACTAACCCGTTCTAACTTTGTTCGGGTTACTCACTTTTTGAGAAGTCATGAAAAACGCTCTCCCTGAAACCGCCGACTTTGTTTTGTTCGTATCCGCCTTTGGTGCCACTGTCCTAGCTGGACTTGACTTTGGTGCATGACAAAATCGAGCTAGGTGACCTTCTTTTCCACAATTGTAACATGCTTTGAACTGCATCGTGCAGCTTGGACTGATATGTCCTTCCCCTCCGCATTTGAAGCATACAATTGGTGGTCGTTCTCCTTCCTTGAAAATGGGTGTTGGTGCTGCTTATCTTTCCATCGTTGTTGAACCTTCTCTTCTTGAAATTTCCACTCTATTGTCTTGGCCATGATTACCACCGAAGTGGTTACCATTCTTGGCATGATAATTTCCCCCACGATGGTTATCATTGTTCCGATGGCCGTTGCCACCAGTATGATTATTATCGTGTTGTTGGTCGTTGCCTTTTGGTTGTGCTCACTCATTATCGCGCTCCAATAACTGAGCCCTATTCACAACATCTGAATATAAACAAAGTTTGTGAGAAATGAGGTATTGACGTATATCGGGTTTCAAACCTCTTAGAAACATTCGCGTCATTCTCTCCTCATTATCGACCAAATGGGATGCAAATCAGGATAACTCATAAATTTAGCCTCGTATTGCGACACGGTCATATTGTTTTGCTCCAACTTGATAAACTCCACCTCCTTCATGTGACGAATACTTTCAAGAAAGTACTTGTCGTTGAACAACTCTTGGAACTTCTCCCAAGACATCTTGAGTGCGTCAGGCTGGGTACATTTTACAGATTCCCACCAGTAATCTGCCTCTTCACGCAACATAAAGGTGGCAAAGGGAACCTTTTTCTCCTCGGAGCATCCCAAGACATCAAATATCTTGGTGATCTTCTTTAACCACGTCTCCGCCTTAAGTGGTTCTGGCTTTCCCAAAAACTCCGGTGGTCCCAGCTCCTTGAACTGCTTAGCGGTGACCAACCGTGGGTTGCCATTATTTCCACCTATATTTTGAACAGGAGTCTCTCTTACCTGATGTTGCATGAATTGCATAAAGCCTCTGAACATCCCATCGTTCATCATTTGATCGGTGTTGTTATTTACCTGAGGATTATTGTCTTCCTGTTGCACATTATCCTGGGTATTGATCGTTGGTGACTCAACGGTCTCATGTGCTTCATTGCTGATCTCAACATTTTTAGATGCCATTTTCAAACACTGTCACAAAACAAGGGTTAATTGACATATCACATATTATCCCTATACTCTGACCAGACCAATTAAATACCAAATAAACTTAGGTAGGTCATACTAGCGAAGAATTCCCGTCTCTCCCCTCCTAGTTCTTGTCTCACATCTCAGCCAGGGATCATATCCTAAGCTTTGATACCAACCTGTGATGCCCCCCAAAATAGTTATACATCACCCATCTTGAGTCGCCGAATACATGGTACATAAATTCAAATACAACTTAATTATACAACAGTCGTGTAAAATACGACAAAACATAACTGAGAGTTTAAACAAAAATATTGTCATCTAGACAATATCCACACTCAATGGAGTCCTCATTACAATTATTATCACATTATTTCATAGAATAGTGAGGGACTACTAAAGCCATTTATCTGGACCATCACTCCATTCCCCGACTAATCCCCAACTATATTCTCATTTCACGAAAGAAACAATGAAAGAAAGGGTGAGCTCAACTAGCCCGATAAGAAATATTATGACTAAGATAATGCGAATAAATTATCCTTAGCCTTGAACAATATAACAAGCGATAGAATACAATAGATAACAAGTTTTAGATCAACAATTGCGGTGAAATAAGCAATCCATTAGAAGAGTCAAGTAGAG
The DNA here is from genome assembly GCA_020205615.1 of Panax quinquefolius. Classification (NCBI taxonomy): domain Eukaryota; kingdom Viridiplantae; phylum Streptophyta; class Magnoliopsida; order Apiales; family Araliaceae; genus Panax; species Panax quinquefolius. Next base: position 69,987,507 of record CM035152.1, on the reverse strand, counting down.
CATAAAATCTACTATCTTCTATGATTTAAAAAGTTTTTCATCAACTTTATCATTGAGACTCGACAATAAATAAAATCGAATCATCCACGCATCACGGCGAGGATATTCATTATAATCATCAATGGTCATTATTATACCGAATAATCCTCGTCATAATCATACCAACAACTGTCCATCAATGAACTACAGGCCAATGAGGACTTTTACCACATCATTCGTTACATTACGGTTATGATTATCTTAGAATAATCCACAGCCATAATCATACCAAGTCCATCTATGCACGTAAGCCAAAGATGACTTTCATCACAATATAAGCATGAGGATGATGACAATGACATAATAATTCAATAAAACAAGTTCAAGGATAAATTTTAAAGATTTATAATTTAATTTATCCGAGGAATCAATAACGTCAAATTATCGACATGAATCTTGCTTTGTGGAGTAAAATTCAAGAATAATATTCATATACCAAAATAATTTGAATGAGAAAAAGAAATATATTTTTGGGTGAATAGTATCCGTGAATAGTACTTGAGAATAGTACCCCGTAATAAATATACCCACTTACGAAAAGTATCCCGAATACCCGAGTGAATGATACTAGAGTGAATAGTAACTCAGTGAATAGTAACTCCGAATAGTAACAAAATAGTACTCGAAAATGAATGAATACAAGTGAATAATACTAGAGTGAATAATAACTAAGGTGAATAGTAACTTGTGAATAGTAACTATCGTAAAAAAAAAATAAAAAAAATGATATTCCATGGCGAGTACAAAAGAAATGATATCTCATACAGTATAATAATAATATAAAAAACTATGAAATGGATTTTCACCGCCATGCACGATAATCCACGTAGATAGATCATTTCCATAATTTAATAAAGAATGAATCTGAAGGATCATTCACCATGCATGCGGTAATCCCATGATTCCAGGAGTTATTCAATAGAATAATAAAGAATGGAATAACGAAAGAATTCATTCCAAATAATAATAAATAATGGATAGAGTCCGTAATCACGCTGCAGAATAGTTATTCAATAGAATAATAATAAATAATGGAACCGGTCAATGCGTAATACGCAGAGCGAGATATTCCAATGAAATAATAAAAAAATGGAACCAGAATTCATTTCAGTAATCGCACAGATATAGGATATATTATTCCAACGAATAATAAAGAATGGAATAATAAAAGAATTTCACCATGTATGTATGCGGTACTTAGCATAGATAAGTTATTCTCAACATAATAATAAAGAATGGAATAACAACCCTTACGATATTGAAGAAAATAACTCTCTTGAATACGAAAGAAAAATAATACCCCTTACCTCAAGAAGAAGATTGGATCTTTGGAATGAGTGGCAGGTTCTCTTCTTCTTTCTCTCTATAATTTCTCTCTATAATAATTGCTCTATAGCTTTAGTGAATTGGTGAGAAATGAAGGAAGAATGAGCTTTATTTATAGGAAAATATAGTTTTGATAATTGCACGCGTTTGGGGCTCAAAATATTACAATATAATACCTTCCTCTTTTTCTTCATTTTAATTTAGTCCTGTAAGTATTATCAAACTTGCACCACCTCCCTAATAGTAAATAATGTGAATCAATAGTAAATCATGTGAATCAATAGTTCTAGAATCATGTGAAAATATGAATTACAATATAGTACCTCCATCTATACCTCCATTTTAACTTAGTCATTACAAGTATTATCAATCTTGCACTAACTCCCCTAATAGTAAATGAATGTGAATCAATAGTACACACATGTGAACAAATAGTTATAATCATGTGAATTAATAGCAATTAATTGCTCATTTATCCAGATTAATTACCCGATTGGTCAATATAACCTCCAGACATCAATTATTATCGAAATAAATGTCGATTTTCACTAACACTAATAATTCCAACACAATGGAACTATCAATTTCATCTTTAATCAACACGAACTTATTCATCATTAATATTATAATTCACAATATTTAACAACGAAATTCGTTCCCGGAAAAAGGGGCTTTTCGATAAGGATTTCTCCTTATTGGTGCGCGCATTAGGTGACCAAACCTCTCCTTGATGAACTTTAGACATTGTCGATATTGCAAATAATAATATGAATAACTTTGTCGTCTCGAATTATTGATTTAATAATATAACATATTATATACGATGATAATGTGATAATAATTGAATCAATAATATGAGATATATGATGCGACAATTCTTGTAGCAATAATTGAGTATAACGGTGACTTTTCACGTAAGCATCAATAATCAATCTTGTGTGCTACTATGCAACCACGCGTATTCTTTGTACTTTTACTACTGTAGTAGTTCAACAGGTTTTAATGGTAACACTTTCGTAGTTATTTTTAAAAAAATAAATTACATCGTTTTCTTCTACTACAATGACAACCGTTGTTGTAGGGTCCACCAATGATTGTGCCATCGTCTGAATATTCCCCTGTTAAAATAAATATTCCCAGACCAATCGAATATTATATAACAACTTGCTTACTTTGCAAAATTTATAAATATTACCTGAACTATAACATTATATCAAATCCACACCATAATATTCAAAAAAATATTTCGAGAAATTTAAATCTTTATTCATAAAATTTGGGGTCTCCCATATAATTATGAGTCACGAACCTACCATATGTATGAGTTTTAAGAACTCGCACCTACCTTATCATTCTGTACCTATCAAGTATATACATGAGGAAAGATTCACCTTCATCATCATATAAATCTTGATAATACGACCAATTCCAATGATTATCATTGTAATAAGCTAAGCAGTTGTTACACCAAGTACAAACCTCTACCCATAACAAAGGTTCATACAACTCAGCTATCACATGAGTCCTCAATTGAAATTTTACAACTTCTAATTTCTCTTTACTTAATACGAATTTTCTTTAATTCGTATGCTATCCTTCTCAACTCAATCTGAATTCTTCCTCCCGTATTACTTTGTAGTACTATAAATCATTCATCGTTTAATAGCTCATCTGTTACTACGATTCATTATGATCATGTGGTGATCTTCTTATCCCTCTATCTACGATTATAGTCTTTGGTACTCTTACCTAAGATTTATAACCTATCAGCTCTGATACCAACTTGTAACGCCCCGAAATCCAGTCTATCTTTACACCCAAATTCCGTACGTCGAGTACATCATTCATCTAAACATACATCATTATATACTAAATTATAACAACATACATTCTAAATTCCCAGGTTCTAAAACCGTATAAGTCCTTTTATTAAAAATAATGATAATACATTATTCATTACATCTTACAAGAGTGACTTTTATCCACCACCAAGGATACATTCAGGTTTATTAAACTAGTCTATAGTTTAATTTCATTTTTTTCTATATTACAAGTCTTCACTTGATCTTCACGCTCATTCACATCCTGAATGGCACTGCATCTGGATAACGGTCAGCTTGATCTTTACGGGATCCTTAAGTTCTTCGAACATCGTTCACGACAAATGTTTTTCATTTAAAGCAAGTGTGAGCATTCAATTGCTCGAAGAAGTCATAGCGATTGAACAAACAACAACTTCAAGAGTTTAAACATTTCTTTAGAACTTCAATAACCGAATAAAGGTTATGAAGCAGCTTGAATAATAGGAATTATATCGATTCCTATCATTTTAAAATAATATTCACTTTTATTTTAACATACTTCCATTCTTCTACCTTTTTTATACACATTTTGTCTGGCTAGAATCATTAGCACAGACTTAACAATAACGGATCATGTATAAACAGAGCATTCTCTTATTAAACAGTTAAATCACAGAATAATTCATCTCATAGAAACAACGAAGTGTTCACATTGTGGCACAATGCCTCATACATTTTACCACCTTGTACAAATATCACACATTCAAGACAAGCGACGTAACTTCTCAAGTTCAACATCCGAGAAGTTTAAAAACTAACATTCATTTAAAATATGAATGAAGTTAGGAAACTTGCCTTACATTACACTCTGACATCTGTTGAATCGCTTATTCCAATTCTATAAAACATATAAGAAGAAAATAAACACCAATTAGTCATATACTTGACTTACGCATTAGTTTACTTCACTTTACTTCTTAAGATTCGCGTTCTTGCAATATAAGTTTACGCGACCACTTTCATTACCGTTTTATGGCTTCATGATATACGGAGATGTCTTACACAAACGTTCATCATCTTTGATGATTTGCATTCTTATCTTCTTTTTATAACTTCTCTAGGACTTAGCATATGTGATGCCCCCAAAATAGGTATACATCACCCATCTTGAGTCGCCAAATGCATGGTACAAAATTCAAATACAACTTAATAATATAACTGTCGTGTAAAATATGACAAAACATAAACTGAGAGTTTTAAAATGAATATTGTCTTCTAGATAGTATTCAAATCAAATGGAGTCATCAATACATTTATTATCACACTGTTTCATAGAATAGTGAGGACTACTAATGCTATCATCTGGACCGTCACTCCGTTCCCCGACTAGTCCCGACTACGTTCTCATTTCCTGAAGAGGACGATGAAAGCAAAAGGGTGAGCTTAACTAGGCCAGTAAAAAATATTATGACTAAGATAATGCAGAATAATTTATCTTTAGCCTTTAATAGTGTTAAACTGATAAAATATAACAAGCATCAAGTTTAACTGCAGTGGAACAAGCAATCCATTAGAAGAGTCAAGTAGAGAATAAAATCTACTATCTTCTATGATTTAAAAGGGTTTTTCATAACTTTTATCGCTGAGACTCAACTTAATAAATAATCCACATCATCCCTGCACTACGGCCAATGATATTCATTAGTATCACGACCATAAAGTATCCATGCACTACGGGCCAATGATATTCGTGTTTTCATCAATGGTCATGATCATGCCAACAACTGTCCATCAAAGCACTACGGGTCAATGAGGACTTTTACCACATCATTTGTAACATTACGGTCCATGATTATACCGAATAATCTCCTCGTCATAATCATACCAAGTCCATCTATGCACTACAGCCACGTATTGACTTTCAATGTAATATAAAACATGAGGATGATGACAATGATATAAAAATTCAATAAAACAAGTTCAAGTATAAAATTTTAAAGATTTATAATTTAATTTATCCAGAAATAAATAACATCAAAATTGTTAACATGATACTGCTTTGTGGAGTAAAATTTAAGAATAATATTGTACCAAAAATAATTTAGACCGAAAACGAATCAAATTTTATCATGAATAGTACCCCGGGTGAATAGTACTCGAATAAATAGTACCCCGTGAATATTACTTCGGGAATAGTAACCCCGTGAATAGTACTCTGGCATGAAAAAGTTAAAACTTATCAAGAATGCTCAGAATAATATTTCCATTAATAGATACTGGATGAAGCGCAAATATCAAGGATATTCTACTAATTTCATGGAGTATAGAAGCCAAAATTTTAACAAAACAAGTATAGAATTCAAAATCTGAAACGAAATAATATTACTTACATACTACAGAGTATAGAAGAAAATATTATTTCAAGAGAATATTAAACAAAAACAACATCACTTACCTTGAAAAGAAGAGTCTTCCAATTGGTATAGCGGGGATATTCTTGAAGAAAACTTTCACTATTTTATACGCTCAAAGCTTTCTAAAACTCGAAAGAAATACGCTCAAGATTATAGAAGAAGAATTCTCTGATTCTGGTGTGATTTTCAATTCTAACTTAAGCGCCTATTTATAGGAAAATGCTAGAACGCCATATGAGACTAAAATAATAAAATAATTTTATTATTTATACAAAATTTCTACACATGCTTTGTTGAATTGTTGGGCAGCCATTTCTAAAAATTTTTGGCAGCCCACATGTTAAAAACAAAAGTAGGTCCCACCTAATTTTAATAAAAATCATTTTATTTTCCGAAACTTCAGTAATTCATATAAAATAGCCCTTTATCAGAAAAATACGAATTTTATGTCCATTACACACAAAATCTAATTCTCAACAACTTTGTAGCTTTAAGTTTTTCCAAATTCCAGACAAAAAATATCTGAAATCCATAAACGGATAATTTTCAACACCTCTTAAAATTCATAACAAATCATACGTTAATTTTTAACGGTTCAAAATTTGTGGACATATACTCAACTTATATATGTATAACATATCAAAAAATCACAACGATCCAACGGTCAGATCAAAATTATAACTCATGCAATAGAGTTTTAAGAACACCGATTTGATTTTTAAATACCTCCAATCCGACAAAATACTGTTAAAAAACCTCAACATTAATTCCTTCATTTATAACCACATAAAATAAATATTTTTCTATCCATCATTTATGTCCACAGAAAATAAATATTTCCTTATCATATAAATCAATAATTAATTATTCACAAATAATATTACAGAATCGCAATAATGACAACTAGGTCGTTCCCAGGAAAGAGAGGGCTTTCCAATAAGGATTTCTCCTTACTGGCGCACAATTAGGTGACCAAACCTCTCCTTGACAGAACTTTCTAGACATCGCCAATAATGTTAACTAATAATATTATTTAAATAATATTAATTATTGATTTGATAATGGGAAATACAGTGCAGTGACAATTATTGAAACAATAATAATATAAAATATCAACGTAGTAATTATTGAATCAATAAAATAAAATATTGAACAGTAATTACTGTAACAATTATTGAGTAGTTCCTTCTTACGTAAGAATCAATAATTCAAAAATATTGTGCAATACCGTGTGCTACTGTGTAACAACACATATTACTATATTTTAACTACTGGGTATTCTAACAGTTAATGGTAAAACTTCCGCCGTTATTTCATAAAAAGATAATTTTATCATTTTTTAACTCTGACAATAATTTACATTGTGGGGTCACTAATGATTGTTTTCATCGTATTTAATATTCTCCGACAAAAAGAATATTCCCCACCAAACAAATATTTTATAACAACTTGCTTTACTTTGCAAAATTTTCACATATCACCCTTAACTTTAATCCTTTTATCAATTTAAACATTTACTAAATGAAATAATAATTATAAAAAAATTGAATACTTTCATTTCATAAAATTCGGGGTCTTACAGCACACATCGCTTCTTTGCTAGTAGTCCATATGGTACTCGAGTGGTTTCCACAAACAACCAACAAACAAGTTCCTGCCTCATCTACACCGTCATCACAAAGTGAGTTAGATCGGTTGCCGCTTTTGTATATATGTTCGCTCTCAAGGAATTGTTTAGCCCAACTCCCATATGTCAACCATCAAAGGTTACGATTGTACCACAACCTAACTTATCTTAACTTATCCAAACCATTAAACTATAACGCTCGTTAAGTCAATTTCTTAATCCTTATGGCTTTCGAAAATAAATATCATACCTCGTGATTCATTCTTTATTGTCCAAGTCATACGCCTTTTTGTATACTCAAAGTGATCATTCAATTAATCATTAACTCGGCTTCATATGTTAAACGTCATTGTCTTTAATTCAGTCTTTTACCATTCATGGTTTAATCAATGATCTTAATTATCTTACGGTCGCTTCATACACGAGGTGTAGGTTCGCCCATTTAATATTCGCACAGACACTCAACCCTAACGCTTGCTTAAAGTGTTCCATACTCACAATTCTTTCTATCATTTTCTATCCGAATCACGATCGGCTTTCATTAATCTTATTATCATTCATTACGGCTTTCTTGTTACCATTTTTATCTTACTTAATAATTTCTTTATCCATTACCTGAACCCCATGTTCATTACTCTTTCTTAATGTCGGAGCCATACTGTTCGTTGTCTGCTAAGACTACTTTCTTAATCGCTAAGCACGCTTTATGTTTATTCCCTTCTTAATCTTTTAATCTCTTTCGATCATTTTGTTCAACATGTCCTAAAGGTTTAATTCACTTGTTTAAGTGTTATCTTAGGTGTACTACATGTTCATATTTCTTTCTTGCACATCCCCCAGTAATTGAGCACTTAAAAGCTCATTATTAGCTTTTTCCCTACACCGACGCCGCAGCTCCGGGACCCTTCCTTTACCTCATGATGTAGCACCATTCAGAGTAGTGCCTCCTTCACCCCTCGAGTCGGCATCATGCAGGTGCTGCCTCTAAGGCATGAATGGCGCTGCGGTGCCAAGCCCTAACCTCAGAATTTTTTCTAAGTGTTGGAAATTGTTTGAGACGCTTACTTCCCGATCTCATAACTTATTCGTTATAACTCGGAACGAGGTCGTTCCAAAGCCATTCTCTTTCTTATCTTACTTACTTCAATCCCCCTCAGACAGAACTTCATTCTGAATTCGTTAACATGCCATTTGATTGGTTTAATCTTCACCCTTCATTCATTTTATGTTTTTAACGCCCTTCATTCGTTCGTCCGTAATTCGGTCATCCGAACTCAAAATTCATTCGTTCTTGAGTCCACGACTCACGTTTTCTACATTCTCTTACATTCTTATGAAACTCTACATGTTCGGGTTCATTTACTAACTTTCTAATTCTCGTTCGTCTTTTACAAAATTTTTGCCATAACTTCATTATAGCTCAGTTTTAATCCGTTCTTCATGAACGTTTCTACCGTTCCTAACCAAGCAATAAACAACTATCTTATATGCGATGGTTTTAAACTTGTCCATCAACAACAATTATCCTACGATGGTTTTAAATTTGTCCATCAACAACGTTCTTCGTGTTCTTCGCGTGTTCTTCATGTTCTTCGTTTGTTCTTCATTTTTAATCGATATTTTGGATTACGATTTCACTTTTTCTTTGAATTTAATGTTATAGAACACCATTCCATACTTATTTCACCTACTCATTAATATAATCCACTTGGATCGTTCTAATTTCTTACGAATCTTTTACTTCCAGAAGAATTTTTTTTACTAAACTTCAAATTCTTATTTCTTCTTTTCCTTACGATTTCAACCATATGAAATCATTCCTAACATTATCTACTTCTTATTCTCATTAAGTTATGTATTTGAACATAAAAACTTAATGAAAAATTATACGAGACAAGGTTTTGGACTACCTTTCTCCGTTAATCTCCTTTCGTCGGACAAAGGTTTCTCACGAGAAAGCTTTTCCCTTTCCTTTTCCTTCCCTTTCTCCCAACCGAACTCTCTCCATCTCTCTCTCGCTCTCTCTCTCTCAAAGTGTAGGATTTTCAAAATCTCAAAACAATGAATTAAGCTTCCTATTTATAGAAAACCAAGGCTAGGGGTATTTTAGTCATTTCACCCTCAAACCTCCTAACTATTCATGACTTGAGCACTAAGTTAACTTAGCCTTTAAGTTTACTTAGCCCTTAAGTTTACTTAACCCTTAAGTTTCTTACTCCTTAAGTTTACTTAGCCCTTAAGTTTAATATTTCCACCTCCTTAGTTAACCTCCTTACTATTCACGAAACATAGCCTGTAAGTTTCGTGGCTCCGTCTTTTGGGTTTCGTCCGACAGTTTTAAAAACTGCGATTCTCGGAATCCAAATATTTTAGGATATTTCGTCTTTCCCTTACCAATTAACTTTTACGTATTCTTCGAATTTCCAATAAACTAAAAAACAAGTGTTTTCCTTCACGTTTTCCCCTAACGTAGCTATACGAATGAAAAGTACATAACATTACTTTTCGTTATTTTTATTTCGGCCGATTTCTGCACATTTTTCGAGAAAAACTTTTATCGGCTTACTTAACTTTTCACGATATATTATCGTCAAATCTTTCGACGGAATATCATTTCAACATACCGAACTCTTGGAATGGCTTAGGTTATTCAAACCCTAACCCGTAGGGTTTTATCGGGTGAATAGTGCCTATTTTGTCTTTTTCCCTGGAAATATTTTTGTTCCCAGAAAAATTTTATTTTCATCTTGAAAATTTTTACTCGTTCAGTCTAGCTCGTAGCTAGAATCCTCCCGACTTATAATCATCATATGATCTAGAACGATTAATAAACACATAGCACAAAATATTATTAATAAAAATTTATTTTATTAATAACTAATTCTTTAAATTTAAATCTTGGACGATCCAAATTTTCGGGACGTTACAAGGTTGATCCCCTAGCGTACTTGAAAAAAGATGATTTACGGATGAAATTTTGTTGAACCTTTTATGGAAATAAAAAAAATGTTCAAATTCGTATAACCGCTCAGTATGTCATTTTAAAAATGTTAAATAAAGGGAATTTCTTCTTATTATTATTTATATTTATTCGAAATACTTTCACAACTATTGTTTAGTTGTTGAAATGATAATATGATTCTTGATTTTGTTATTTATTCAACTGTTTATACTTGCTAAGCTTTGTAACTCATTCTTGCTTTGAATTTAATGTTTTCAGTAAAGTTCGAACATATCAAAGGTTCCAAAGAAAGACAAAGAAAAGGAAAGATGAACGATTAGAAGATAATGCGAGCTATTTGTAATAGTTAGAAGTAATGTAATAATTAATATATACATTATCACGTGTTAAAGATTTAAAGGTCTAAAAACCATGGATTTAGAGTTATACATATTGAAATAATTTGTAATTACATTTTGTCGTTATCATTATGTTTAATGGGTAATCTTGTGGAGCACCATATCCGTGGTTTAAATATACTCAAATTTTCAAGGCCACAAGATTGATAGTAGAATCGCATAATAATAATTAAATTACGTGTATGAAATTGCAAACATAACTATTGTTGAATTATCAGTGTTGAATTGAATTGAATTTATCATCGTATAAACCTAATGTAGTGGACAACTAAATGTGGCATATATGCGGGTCGATTGAGTGAGTCAGCTCAATCATATAGTTATATAATTATGTTACTTTTATGTGCATTTGATTTATAATAAAATAATTCATGTGGTGCACCCATCAAAGATGGTTTGTGGATATTTGATTAATAAATAAATTTAATACGAAAGTGATGTGATAAAAATATATAACTGCAAGTGCACAGTGTCAAATTGAAGAACTGAAAACTACAGGTCGAACCCACAGAGACTAGATTAATTTTAATGTATCCTTAATATATATTTTAGGTGAATTAGAAATAAAGATTGAGAATTGATTAACTAGAATATGAAAACTAATAATGAGGAAGCAATCTAGGAATTCGAATCCATTAAATAATAAACATAACATATAATTCAATCTCTTTTATTTTTATAACTCAACTATGATTTTGATCTGTCTTACCTTTAAGTTAGTAATTTTATAATTAACGTGGGTAAACATAGACTATGAAAATTTAAGAATTAATTGTAACCCATCAAAACTTCTTCGAGTAAGCATGGATTGCATGGATTATGAAAAATTCATATCTTAAATATAATCTATCAAAACCTGTTAATTAATTTAAAATCACATAAGAACTATAAAATCAAGGTATTTTAATAACGAAACTTGAATGCGAAATCAATTAAACATAAAAGCACAAATAATAGAAGAGATGAAAATATTATCGAGAATAATTATTTAATTTCAACTTCATCCTATATATAAAAATTAACTAGACATGAAAATAAATAAACTAACTAAAATAAAGAAGAAAAAATAAATAAGAAAACTCCCTTTAATTAACGATTATCCAACGAATGTATAATGAAAAAGTATTTTAATCAACTTCTACTCCTAACCTAAACTAATACAATCTCTTCCTCCTCTTCTCTCTAAAACAAGATACCTATTTATAAGAAAAATAATTTTGTGCCCTACTTTGTATACATTGAACTTAGTCTCTTTTGTTCCCTTTCCATGTAGGTTTCAATTTTCTAGTGACAATCAACTTCTCAAAGAGATCTTCTAGATAGATTTTTCTTGCTGGATTTGACTTGCACACCAATATTGTTCCACCTCCTTCCTTCTCGTTGTAAGATTCTTCTTGGATATTTCTTTACATGAAAAAGAGCATTAAATATCTTTTGTTCACTAAGATTTTGAATTTATTGCAACAAAATATTAAATCCTATAAAACAAAATAAAACATATTAATTTAATAAACTAATATAATTAAAAGGACAAAATTAGGGAAAATAAAATTTATAAATTATGTCTATCAAATACCCCCATACCTAGCTTTTGTTCGTCCTCAAGAAAAATTAAAGAAAAATAAAAACAAAAACAAAAACAAAAATTAAACTAACCCATTTTCGTAGGAAATACGATTGCATTTAGCTTATGGAACAAACCTTTAAACCCCAAGGTTACCCCAAGTGGACAAATTGTGTCTCGTGGGGGTTTACAGTGAATATACCCACAAAATTCAAAATTTAAAATAAAATATTTTTGAGTTTAACAAGTTATGAAATTGAAAGAAAATTTCTAAATATCCATGGCCATTATACATAAGCAAGATTAAATTCAAAATCACATTTTCACCTTATAAAAAATAATCAGTCTTCATTCTAGACACCATCCTTTATTAAATTAATTTCATGTGATGCATGCATGTGTATGTGATGTAACTCTTAGAATGAATTTTTACCATGAAAATCAAGCAAACTCATTTTTCTTTTTCTTCTTTTCTTTTCCATTTTTTTTCTTTTTTCTCTTTTTTATTTTTGAATTTTTTTCCTTGACTTGTACAATGTCTTCTTTTTTCTTAGGCTTTTTAGAGTTACCCATATAGCGAGCGTTGAACCAATGACTCCCAAACCAGTTGGCTTTAGGCCACTAGGTGTAGAGACACCCCTAAGGGCTTACCAACTCGAGTAACAAAGGCCATAAAACTAGACTAGTCAAGGTGCTTTTATCCATCACGCTTTCCAGCGTAAATATCGATTCTTCCTGAGGCTTGGATACCGAGTTATTTCGTTCAATGGACATTGAAGCAGTTATTTATTTCTTTTTTTTAACTTTTTTCAATTTCTTTCTTGAAATTGCTCGAATCATAGTTTATATCCACAACTAAGAGTTGGTGTATATATGTAGTGCAAAAATGATTTTAAAAGCAATTTTATTCCAGATGGTCTTTCAAACAAAGATTTTGTGCCTTATCAAAGATTTAAGAGTTCTAAATCTTTCAATCTCACTCATGAGTTTTTAACTCCACGCATACTTAATAGAATAAATTGAATCTATAAAAAGTTGAACAAAAATTTTCATTTTATTCTTTTTTTACTACACTTTCCTTAAAAAATCTTATACAATTATACAAATAAACTCCCCATACCTAAATCATGAATTTTCCTCAATGTATATAAATGAAAAATAGAGAACAAAGAATTGAAAGAATTGTAGATTGTATGCGGGGCATTTGTTCTACAAGAAATGTGGTGAGAAGGTTAACAAATGTATATAACTATGAATTTCTTATATCCTAAAATGTATGTGACTAAAATGAATGATACAAATGAGTAAGTGAGTGTGGTCTTGTCATGATTTTCGTGGAGGTCTAGGAAATTGAAAATAGTCAGACTTTTCATCAGAATTGTGCTTAAAATTATCTTAAGAAAACTTTCACCAACATGTTTAAAGGATGGAGGAATTGGTTCAAATACATGTTCTAGTTTAGGTGACTTATATGTAGTAACTCTTAACATCTCATTGAATTTATCTAAGTATTCAGATTCGTCCCAATGTTTGTCAAGGTGATTTAAGAAAAAATCATTTGGATCTTTTTTAATTATGAGTCTATTTTTTTTATTTCATGGGTAATAGACAACTCTTGGATCATGTTTACTTTAATGGGTTGGTCCAAAAAATTACTAGGTGGTTTTTTAGAAATAAGTCTTTTAGGGTATGGAGCTTTAGGCTTATAAACTTTTTTATTAGACTCATCAAATGCAACATGATCAATTTTAGGCATAGACTCATAATTTCTAGACTCCTCAAATTCGATTGACTTAAGCTGTGTAGAAATAAATACAAAATTTAATTTTTCTCATCATCTCCACAACCATCAAGATTTTCAAAATTAACCTCGTAGTAACTAGAAAATTCACCCACCTCTTATTCATTTATTATGTTGGTTAATCGACTCATTTGAATTGCTAGACAAGATATAGTTTGATTTGTGTTTTACATGAAAGCTTCCATAGTTTTCTCCAAGGAAATAAGTCTTTCCTTTTCTTCGTTTGATAATTCTTGTGGATATTGAGGTTCTGGATCTGAATATGGATATGAACTTAGATAAGGATTTTCATAGGTTGGAAAAAATTGATTTACTTGGTGTGCATTAAAATTTTCACAAGGTTCTTGATTCCAAGCAAAATTATTATTCCAACTATAATAATAATAATCCATCTTTCCACAAATCACAAAATAAATATGCAACTAACAACAAAAGTCACACATAAAAAAAATAAAATAAATAAAATAAAAATAAGAATCATAATTCTACGGTTAACCTAAATAAAAACTAGACATCTTCTAACTGTTCCAAGTTACACTTTAAGGTCCACAAAATTTAAAATTAATCACACCACTAGCCAAGTAAGTGTAAGGAAGGTGGGAGTCTCACTGTGGGTATGGTGACTAATTGAATAATCACACATTCTTTAGGCGTTTACATTTTGAACCACTTTCATAGACACATGTAGTTTGATTAATTTAAAATTTAGTCTCCTCTTGGAGTCCCTTGTCCTAATTGAGCTCGAAATTCCTAGGGGTTAACGTTTACTTGATTTTCTTAAGAAAAAGTTATACAAAATGCATGAATGGGTGATTTGTGGGCTAAGGAAGGGTGATGAAATCCCCACCTTATCTTATTACAAGGTGTGCCCTTAATGTTAGATTATGTAAGACCTTAACTTTTTATGAATAAGATTTAATTTTCTTTATATATTATTCTAAATAGTAAGGTGTTTATTTAAGAAATGTTATAGTTGTGGGTGATATGTATAAATTATACAAAGTAAACAGTTGCTGAAAAATATTTGTTTTGTCGAGGAATATTCTTTTTGTCAGGAATATTATATTCGGTAAAGTACGACAACACTGAAATAACCTATATTGGTGGGCCCCACAACGAAATAACAGCCAGATATAAAAAGCAACATAAATAACCTTTTTAAAAATTGATGGTAAAACTTTTACTGTTAATTTTTGAAATATCCGATAATAAAAGAACAAGAATACACTTTATTCCACAAAGAGACACAAGATTGCACAATATTTCTGATTATTATTTCAATAATGGTTACAGTAGTAACTACTCATAGTTTCATTCAATAATTGCTACAGTAATTCATATAATTGACTTAATAATTGACACGGTAACAACAACAAAGTATTTCACATTATTAAATCAATAATTGTCATGACACAGTAACTCATATTATTGAAATGATACTATTAGATAGCATTATTGACAATGTCTAGAAAGTTATGTCAAGAAAAAGGATTATGTTATCTAATTGGGCGCCAGTAAGGAGAAATCCTTATCGGAAAGCCCCCTCTTTCCTGGGAACGATCTAGTTGCAAATATTGTGAGTTATAATATTAATGTTGAATAATTGTTGAAAGATTGTGTTGATTAAAAATAAGTATAATAATTGATGAATGGTAGATATTTGTTCAATTTGTGATATAAATAGAGGTGTTTATTATAAGTTTGGCTTATTATTACATGGACCCCACTTACCCATTTTTCAAAATCGCTTTCAGAAAAATTTTTTTTATTATTATTATAATAGTAATAAAATAATTTTTAATAATATATAAAAAGTTATTTGTTTTATTTGATTATAATTAGAATATATTATATTATATATAAATTTATTTATTTTATTAGAATATTATATTATAAAAATTTTAAATGTTTAAAAATAAAATCGCATTTAACGTGTTTTCCACTGACATAATAATGCTAAGCATTTTCCTATAAATATGTTGCTTAGTTGAGGTATGAAACTAACAACAGAATCACAAAATTCTACTTCTATAATATTATGCGTATTTCTTTTTAGTATAAGGATACTTTGAGTGTAGCTAATAGTGCAAGATTTTCTCAAAGATAATTTCCTTTATACCAGTCAGATCTAGTCTCCTACTAAGGTAAATGATATTATTTTCTTTCAATACTCATAAGGGATATCATTTTCTTTCATACTCCATATTATGTAAGTAATATTATTTCATTTCGTATTCTTAAATCTAAACTTACTCTAATAAGTATTGTTTCTGTAATTCCTGAAATAATTATAAATTTCTTGAGGTTTGAGCTTGATCTAATATTATTTCACTTGAATAATTTATTACCTAAACTTTCTTATTAAATTTTAAATACCGGAGTAATGTTCACACCAGGGTATTATTCTCATTAGGGTATTATTCACGCAGAGGTACTATTTACGACGGAATTTAGTTTTCTTTTCTTGTCAAATTATCTTTAAAATATGCATCTTAAATATCATTCTTGAATTTTACTCCACAATTGATTATCATGTTGATAATTTGGACATTCTTGAACTCGATAAATTAAATTATAAATCTCTAATATTTTATCTTTGAGCTCACCCTTTTTGTTCCATTGTTTCCCTCGTGAAATTATAAAGTGTAGCCGGGACTAGCTCGGGAATGGAGTAATGGTCCAAATAGTTACTATAATAGTACTCACTATGTTGTAAAATAGTGTGGGAATAATTATAATGAGTACTTAATTCGAGTGTGGATATTTTCATATTATATACGTTACAATATTTGTATTAAAACTCACAGTATATGTGTTATCGTATTTTTCACACGTACGATAGTTTAGTAGTTGTAAAAGGAAAATTTGTATTTGAATTCTGTAGTATGTATTTGGCGACTCAGAATAGGTTGTGTGGACCTATTTTGGGAGCGTCATAGTTGGTATCAGAGCTCAGGGATATGATCACTGGTAGAGATCTAAGATTAGAACTAGGAGGGGAGAGACGAGTAAAATCCTTCGCTAGTGTGTCCTACCTAAGCTTTTTCATTATTTAATCAGTCGGTCGATATATAAGGATAAGATGTGACATGCTAATTTCATTAATTAATCTTTGTTTTGTGATCACATTTCAGAAGAACATCTGAAAATCAAGAAATAAACAATGAGACAATTGTGGTTAAGAATCAGGAAGCTACAAATAATATTGAGAATCGGAAAGCTACAAATAATATTGAGAATCAGGAAGCTACAAATAATATTGCTGCAAACTCAAAAAATCATGTTGCTAACTATATGAGGAATGATGATTTTTTTTAGGAACTTTATGAATTCTTGTAGAACTAGGCGAAAGAAACTACTACTCATAATAACGATAGAAATGTAAGTAACTCACTGAATGGTTACTACCAAACAGTTCAAGGAGTTAGGACCACCTAAATTTCAAGGAAAGCCGGACCAACTCAAGGCAGAAGTGTGGCTCAAATAAATGATGAAGATATTTGATGTACTATGTTGCACTGATGATCAAAAAGTTTCCTTCGCTACCTTTATGTTTCGAGGAGAGGTAGATCACTAGTGGGAATCAATGAAGTGCACACATCACTCAACACTCGAAATGTGTTAGGCAGAGTTTCAAGAGTTGTTTAAATTATAACATAATGATATGACTGTCACAGTACGAGGCCAAATTTGCTAAGCTATCTCGATTTACGCCCCACTTGGTGGATAACAAAGAACGCATGACCTGAATGTTCTTATGAGGTTTGAAATTTTAGATTCGTCAACATCTTATTTCTCATAAACTTCGTTTATATTCAAATATCGCGGAATAGGCTCAATTGGTGGAACGAGAGAAAGAAACATTTCAACCAAGAGACAACGATCGAGAGCAGGAGAGAAATTACGATAATAATCATACAAGTGGCAATAATCATTGGAATAATGAGAAACAACGAGGAGGGAATCAACATGCCAGAAATGGTAACCACTTCGGTGGTTTGGCCCAGATAATAGAAGAAGTGAGTTGAGTGGAAATAACTCTAAGAAGAGAAGATTCAACAATGACCATGGGAAGGTACTATCATCAGCACCAGCAGTAACACCAGTTTCGAGGGGAGAAGAACGACCACCAGTCAGATGTTACAAGTGCGGTCAGGAGAGACAGATCATGCCAAACTGTACACAAGCCATCCAAGGCGTGTTTTATTTGTGGAAAGAAAGGCCACGTAGCCTGATTTTGTCCTGTAACAAAGTCAAGTCCAGTTGTAATAGTGATACTAAAGGCGGTTACGGACAAGTCAAAGTCAGTGGTTTAAGGGAGAGTTTTTGTCGTGACTTCCCAAAAAGCAAGGAACTCGAAAAAAGTTATAACCAGTAAGCTAATCATAAACTCTTGCGAAGTTTATGCCTTATTAGATATTGGTTCTACCCACTCATTTATTTCACCCGCTTGTGCTATGTATACACTTAAAATTTCTGTATTCTTGTTACTAACCTTAAAGGAGAGCAGAATCATCTTCCAAAGATAACCCTGGAAGTCAAATCAGCTCAATCCCGGAGACAACCCCGGGATACTCAGTTTTTCCATCTTGGAGATAACCCCGAGATAATCAGTTTCAGTCCTAGAGATAACCCTGAGAGTTTCAGTTTCTACCTCGGAGACAACCTCCAGGAGTGTAATTCCAGTTCCGGAGATAACACCAGAGAAGTCAGCTCAATCCCAAAGACAACCCCAGGATACTAAGTTTTTGTCCCGAAGACAACCCCGGGAGTTTTAGTTTCAACCTCAGAGATAACCCCGAGGAATGCAATTGCAGTTCTGGAGATAACCCCAAAAAAGTTTGTTTTAATCCCCAGAAGTCAGCTTCAACCTCGGAGATAACCCTGAGGTGCTTAGTTCCAACCCCAGAGATAACCCCGGGAGGTCAGGCACATCTCAGAGACAACCCTGAAGACCTTCATTACTCACAAAGAGCTCAATCTCGTAGATAACCCTTAAAGCAACGATGCCTAAATCAAATTTTCTGCAATGTGAGATAACCCAAATGAGGGAAAAATCATCATTTTTCCACCTCGATCCTACATTCATGCCATCTCAACAACATTTCAACATACATTCTATACAGAAGTGTCCTACATGAACCATACCTCAAAAATCCTGAGTGACTACTGCACAAGACAACACACCGGATAAAATTTGAAGACCTGAAGATTTGGTCATGGACCCATCTTCCCGGCTTCGTACAACATCTTATCCCATGTCATTATGTAGCTCTCGACAATAGCATTTTGGAAAGGTATTATACGCCTTAATCGGATTCCCAGATTGAAAGTTATAAAGGTTTAAGCGGACAATGCGTTGCATGCATGCACGTACTTCGAGATGGTGGGCCCCACAGAGCCCGAGGCACTCCGAGTAGCTGTAGGTGGACTCAGAGCTATCGTGAGATGTACACTCAGTCGCTGCAGTAGTACACTCATGGCCTCCTCTCTATAAATAGAGAGCTTGGGGTGGCCATTTTCAAGAGAGAAAAGGCAAGGAAGCCCTTTCCATTTTGCTTTGTACACACTTTAAACTGAGTGCTTTCTCTTTTCAAACACCTGTGAGCTTGTGTTTTGCTATATTTTACTGGTGGAAACCGAGTATTCATTCATTTAATGCCATCTGAAGTCTTCATGGCAGCCCACTATAAGACACCTTACCTTTCTTAAACCCTTTCTCCACTTTCATCCACACATAGTTATTCCCGTTGAGAGTCGTGTTGCGTGCGTATGCCCGGACCGTTGGTCCATGACTTTTATTGCTTATATATATATATATATTATCGAGTTATGCCTCGATTGAGCCCGAATATAATATTCGGAGCATTTACCTCTTTTATATATATATAAGTAGGGAAAACCCTAATTTCTAAATGGCCACAAAGTGATATCCATGCCTGATATATTTACCGCTTATACATATATATATATATATATATATATTGCTTCTTCATATGAGCCTAGGAATCATGTGATCACAGATTCAGTTCCTGAATCTAGATTCGATTCCTGTAATAACCCGATATTTTCTATATAATTAAATCTGAAATTTTACGTATAAATTTTTATTTTATTTTAAAGGTTGGATTATGTGCAAGGTAAAGTGTATGTATATATGTGATAAATAAAATTTATTTATTACAAGAATAATTTTAAATAATTTTCTTAGAATTATCGACCATTATAAATTATATTTTAAAATTAATTTTGTAGTAAAAATATTTTTATTACTTATTTTAAATGAAAATATGATTATATATTATTTAAATAATATATGAAATGATTATTGAATTATTATAATAATTATTTTATTATATGAATTTTAGTTCGATTATTAAGTTAATTATTTTAACTTAATTGATAGTGCTATATATGCAAGATAAATCAGATATGGAATCCAAACCCTAATTCTGGATTTTAATCAAGGAATGAGAATAATAATATTATATTAATTATATTTCAGTGCTATAAATATGTGTTACATATGTTGACTGATAATGGTTGGTCAATTATGGTATAAAAGTAGAAAACCTAGTATTACTGTGCTAAATCCTAATTTGAAACTCAATAACGAGCTCTAGACTGTTATGTAATCGCGTTAATGTGTCTAATGACAGGTAATATAGAATATAACCCTAATTAAGGAAAACCCTAATTATTAGAAACCCTAGTTTCTAAATTAGGAACCCTAACTTCAAAATTATAAACCCTAATTACTAATTGTAAACTCTAATAGCTAATTTGGCACGCGTAATGATAATTAGTAAATTCTTAAACCTAATTTATAAGTTTAAGTAATTAGAAAACCCATGGTAATTAGGAAACCCTAATTTTCCATTTTAAGTAACTTAAATTTCCATTTTTAGCCTTATCAAGAAATCCTTAAAAGCTAATACATAAAACCTTAGGGTTAAACCCTAAGGGTTTGCCAAGATTACTAAAATGCCATTAAATTTTCAAGTCTAATGACCTTATTACCCTTTTTTCCATTCTTTATTAGATAACTTGTGTATCTTGCCATATTTGTTGTAGGTAACCAACCAAGATTGTGCATATGACTAAATATAACACATATCAGCCACAATTTATCAGCAAATGTATTGTATCATTAACATATATAAGGATCAAGAGAGAAAGTTCATTATTTAACCCATTTGTACACCTACACACATCCAAGACCCTCTCTTTTAAAACTAACAAAAACCTTTAGTAAATCAGTCCCAAAAATAACCCCTTGTCGACGTCGGAATTTTTATTTGTCCCTTTTCTATTCTTGTTCTTTGGTGTTCTCATGTTACGTGAGATTTGTTTGAAAAAACAAGTGAAAAATGTCCGACATGTATATGTTGACGATTAGACTGTAAGAGTCGCCAGTTGGTGTTTTTAACTGGTTACATCAACGCAACCGAGAAAAGGTTTGCACATTGACCCTGTAATGACCGTGAATTTTAAACTCCTTATTAATTAAATATGTGATTTAATTTTAATGTGTTATCTTTGTGTGTTTATTTAAACCTTATGTGGTTATGAAATGATTAAAGGGAGTCACTAATAGTTTATTTAAATTGGTGTACTAACCCTAAGAGTTTGATATCAAAGAATTGTTAGGATTCTTAATGATTAAATATTAAATCTATTTGAATATAGTGGCGAATTTGAACATATTGATTCATTTCAATTATGGGTATATAACCATCAGAGAAGTTAAATTATCTCATATAAGACTTATGTGGTGATTGAAATTTGAACTGCTTTTCAGGTAACCCATTTTGAATCGCCAGGACCCAAGATAGTCAAGCCCTCCCAAAGAGTACAAAAAATCGCAAAATTGTGCTCGTGTCCAATTTGAGAAAAGTTAGTTTATATCAGAGAAAATGAAATGGAACATTAGTGTAATGTGTGATATGCATAAATTCATATAATAAGAATACCTTCTAATGATATGAAGTATCAGTAGTGTAATAAAATCACAAGTGATTTTAATACGTAAATAATTAAATATATGTATATTCCGTGAATTGGGATAGAAATTAAGTGTGTACACCAGATAGATAATATTAAATAATATGATAAGGTGGTTATAATATGTAGAAAAAATGTAATTATAGAGCTACCCGAATAATAATACCTAACTGCGTTATTTTATTGTGTGTATTTAATGCACATGGATTATATGATGTGAGTATATAAATAATCCCCAACTTTCCTTTGTGTAGTAGCATTAACACATTTATATTACATTATAGGAATTATAGTATCCAAACCAAGCCTTAAATAACTTGTTGTTGAGCTTGTCCTAAATTGAGAGTCACACAAAGAACATTAACAGTAGTATGAAGCTAAAACACGTAACTTCCAAATGGCTAGAGCATAAGTAATGGTTTCAAGGCCAATGGCTGATGGGGTGTTGTTGAACCACTCCTTAGCAACCAATGTGTTCTTCCTTTGCACCATGAGCTCCAACATTAGGGTAATGTCAATATCTAGTCCAAGTTACTTCTATATATACTAGTTCCAAATTCAGTTGTTGGGTTGCTAGAATTTATTTTGATAAGTCTTAGTTGGAGAGTCCTAAGTTCCTGAGCATTGTAGAAGCATACCCAGTGAGTAGGGAGTTCAATTCAAACCTAACAAGGTATAAACTCTAATTGTGTTCTTGAGTTGGGTTTTGTCAAATGATAAAAATTACTTGAAATTCTATGTCAATTGATGTGAAGTAACATGCCATGATATGTTTATGAAGTATGTTTACATGTTTGAACTCTTAATTGATGGATTGGAGCATGTTTAAACTAAAAAGAATCGAAGTTGTTTAATGCTCTCAGTAATGAAGCAAGTTATTACCGCCTCAGTGTGTGTAATGGCGCAGCTATGCTTATATTTATATTAGGGTGCAAATAAGTAGCTATACTGCACTTCTAAACCAAAGGTTCTCCATTTCTATTTGTGATATGTGTTACTAACTTGATGTACCCTAGAACCAGTGTCTGATTTCTATTTGTGATATGTGTTACTAACTTGATGTTATGACTTAGATACATACCTATAAAGGAGTATAACATGATATGTAATGTGACACCCCCAAATCCGGGTACTCCATTCCCATAAAATTTTGTGCTCACTATCCAAAACCATTACATCTAACTACCCATCATAAAGGATATATACATAATTTAAATAACTTAAACAATAATCTCTCCCATTAAAGGGTTACATCATCATCTCAAAAATAATCCCAGGTAATCTAACCTTGAATTTATTACATCAGTTTGTGGAATACATCATAAAATAAAACAAGTCTGGTAACATAAAACATTTAAATAAATTTCTCATAAGACTTAAACACTTGGACATTTTGTCATTTTCTTTGCTAGTAGATGGCTCATAAACTTTCTCCACTTTAGCTACAATGTTAATTGCAAGAGTGAGCAAACAAATGCTCACTGATATAGAAAGTAGTAATGACAACAATAGGAGAATGAACAACGAAAGCTAAATAATAATGAACTTGTTCCACGAATCAAAATAGAAAACAAGTTCGAACTTTAATATCTGAGGGTCTTAAGACCGCAAACTATGTCCCCGGTACTTAGGTATTATTACCCAACCTTAACAATCATTTAGACTATATGAACCCTTCTTAACGTACTTAGGGGGATCAACCCTTTGTACCATATATTGTGCACAAACATCTAAACGTTACACGTATAAAATCCCCTATGTTAGGGTTGTTCATCTTAGTTTGAATTCAGAATTTCCGCACTAAAGAAAGTTTAGTTTAGAACTAGCTTATTAGAGTTTCTAGAATTTTAGAACATTGTTCAAGTATAGATTAATTTAATCAATAAGAGTTTGCTTACTACTTGAAGGTTTAATACTAGAATGTAAAACTGAACAAGGTTATCAAAGTCAAAGACCGGATATCAACAATATATAATTGAATAAACATGATATACATGCAAAGTGCTATATCCAAAAGAGTTAGAACAATCTAAGTGGAATCGATGTATTAGAACAATATATGTTTTGTACAATAATATCAAGGTTTAGAAAAGTAAAACTCGCTCAAGGTAACAAGTTAGGCTACAAGAGCTTATTCAATCGTACATAAGGATAAAATCAATAGTCTTGCTCAATAAAATTTAGAAACTTGCATTCATTAACAAAAGAATGAAGTTAGAAAGCTTGCTCAATGTAAAGAGTTAAGGTTTAGAAACTTGCCTTGTGTGTAAGCTACACAAATGTAATATTCGCCAATTACCCTACATATATTATTGAAATCGCAACAATAATTAGTTGCATGAATATTAACTTTAGGGTTTAAACCATTATTTATGTCATAACCCTAACCTAGCACCTAACCATGTTGTTTAACACCTTAACGATTCTGAAATCACACTATAAACTAACATAAACCTTATCATTTATCTTTAACTTTTGAAAACATCACATTTTGTTCAATACATAACTTATATAAATAATTAATTAAAATCTTCACATTTTGTATTACAACACTTTACAATCTGCTATTGTGGTTTTATATTATGCCTCAACATTATTAACATTCATGCTAAACTAATATAAGTCCATTACATACTTACCAGAATAGCAAAAGTCATCGTCATTTCAATAAGACCGCGGCAACGGCAAGCCGTCCTTTCCCTTGGCACTGCCAAGAATGCTACCGGTGCTCGATCGCAGAAACCCAATGGCGTAGTATATGCTATTTCTTCTTTAACGGCCATAATACCACGCCAGACACGTATTACAAAATCGCAGCAATGCTTCCTCGCTACTCTGCTACAGCCATCCATCTCAATCCAAATCCATCAAGTTTTATTGTGATAATGAAGTTGGTTATTTAAATCAAAAATGATTGATAGACATCTTAAACTTCTTAATGCTAACGTGGATAACATATCACATAAAGCCTAATAACTTCTTCCTTTCCTCAGATCATGCCGCCTAGGAGACTACCGCAGAATCAGAGAGAGGAAGGATCCGTTAAAAATTGTAGATGGGAAAATGTTGATCCAATGCAGAACTTCGTTAACCTATTAACTGAGGCAATGTAAAACAGACCCCCGCCAGCAGCAGGGTAACCAGGACAACACTTACCTAGCTTTAAGGACTTTAAATTGGTGGAACCACCGGAGTTCCGGGGAACCTTAGATCCAATTGAAGCCCAGACATGGATAGAAGAGATGGAGAATGTGTTTGAGGTCACACGTGTGGCCGAAGCACAGAAGACTAGTTTTGCCACTTTCATGATGAAAGGCGAAGCTAACTATTGGTGGAAAGCCAATAAGGGGCGAGCAGAAGAGGGAGTTATTCCTTGGGATAGATTTAAGGAGCTATTCCTCGAGAATTACTTCTCGGAGAATACGCAATAGGATATGGAAGTTAAGTTTCTGAAACTGAAGCAAGGTAGTATGTCTGTCGCAGAGTACACGGCGAAATTTAACGAGTTTGCCCGATTCGCTCCACATCAGGTTGACACGGAGGCCAAGAAGGCAAGCAGGTTTGAACTAGGACTAAAACCATGGGTACAAAAAAGTCGAAGCTATATTAAAGATTAAGACTTACTCGATCTATCGAAAGGGGCTATCATTGCTAAAGGAGGCAATGAAGCCATCGCCGATTCAAACAAGAAAAGAAGACAGGTCAAGAAGGACAGAAAGGGGGAAGCAGCAGAGGCAACAACCCCAATAAGCGAAATGGCCTGAGAGCCAATCCTCCGAGTTAATAAGTCCGGGGAGGCTAAGAAAAGTATGAAGTTTAACAATCAGGGAGAAGTCACCTGGGGAGTGCATGAAAGGAAAGAGTGTTTGTTATCGCTGCATAACCGGCACATGGCTCTCAAAGGTTCGAATAAGCGTAATCGGAGGATGTTTCTAAATGGGGCCACTGCACTCATCAAATCAAGGATCGCTTCAAAGAAAAAAGGGCGGGCGTACCTAGCGGCAATCGTAATAACAACAACAATGGACCGAATATGGAGGTTCAAATGGTCAAAGCCAACATACCAATGACACAAACGTTCAACATGACCGTATAGGATGCGGTGGAGTTTAAGGATGTGGTGTCAGGTATCATTTCGATAAATGATATAGATGCATACGTGTTATTTGATTCGGGTGCTACCTATTCTTTTGTTTCCAAAGAATTTGCTAAACAGTTAGACTTACCCCGTGAGAGATTAGAACACCCTATGAACATAGAAGTAACGAAAAAGGAAATTATCCCCGTAGAATACATTTATAGGAATTGTTATACCGAATTGCGAGGATTTAAGATCAAAGTGGATTTGATACCGATTCGTTTGGGGGAGTTTGATGTAATCCTTGGGATGGATTGGTTATCGCTCACGAGCGCTTATAGATCGTAAGTAGAAGTGTGTACACCCAAAGACCAAATAAGTCAAAGATTATATTTTATGGTAGTAATAGCCGAGACAATCTCATCATTCTATGATGGTGTAAGCTCGTAGATTGCTTAGAAGGGTTGTATAGGTTATTCGCTCACGTGGTTGATACTCGACGAGTCGAGGGTGAACTAAGTCGATACCTATTGTAAGGATTTCGCTGATGTCTTCCCGCATGAGATTCCGGATAGCCACCGGATAGAGAGATCGAGTTTGTTATCAATTTGGCACCAAGGACAACACCGTGATACAAAGCTACCAGATCGTATGGCAATCGATAGAGATGAAAGAACTAATGGCTCAATTACAAGAGTTGTTAGATAAGGGATACATTCGACCAAGCGTATCACCGCTGGGGAGCACCAATCTTATTCATAAAGAAGAAAGATGGGTCGCTAAGACTTTGTATCGATTACGAGAGTTGAACAAGGTCACCATTAAGAACAAGTACTGCTGCCAGGATAGATTTATTTATTCGATCGCTTAAAGAGGTAAAGTACTTTTCAAAGATCGACTTGAGGACCCAAGTATCACCAACTAAAAGTGAGGTCGAGGATATACCAAAGACGATATTTAGAACTCTGTATGGTCACTTTGAGTTTCGTAATGTCATTTGATTAATGAACGCTATCAACATTTATGGATTTGATGAAAAAGTGTTCAAACATTATTTGATAAGTTTGTTGTCGATTCATCGATGACATTCTAGTGTATTCGAGAGACGGGGAAGAACATGTCAAACAACTTCTGGATAGTGTTGAGACATTAAGGAGGGAGAAGTTGTAGATGCGTAAATTCTCTAAGTGTGAGTTTTGGTTGCAAAGAGTGCAATTTTTGGGGCACGTTATCGACAAGAATGGTGTTTCGATGGATCCAGCGAAGGTAAAAGCAGTTATCAATTGGGAACAGCCAAAGACACCGACCAAAATTAGGAGTTTTTTAGGATTGGAAGGATACTATCGAAGATTTATTCAAGATTTTTCAAAATTAGCATCACCGTTGACCAATCTTACCAGAAAGACAGTTATGTTCATTTGGACGGAGAAGTGTGAAGAAAGTTTCCTAGAATTGAAGAAGAGGCTTAGTCAAGCACTTGTGTTGGCCTTACCAGACAACACGGGAGGGTTTATAGTGTATAGTGATGTGTCACACAAGGGACTTGGCTGTATACTGATGAAACATGACAGGGTCATTGCGTACGCTTCACGTCAACTAAAAGATTATGAGAAGGGATATCTGACTCATGATCTGGAGTTAATAGTGGTAGTTTTTGCCTTTAAGATATGGAGGCATTATTTGTATGGCGAGAAGTGTGAGATATATACACACCACAAGAGTCTGAAGTATATCTTCACGCAGAAAGAGTTAAACATGAGGCAGTGCCGATGGTTAGAATTGATCAAAGATTACGATTGTGAGATTCTATACCATCCAGGCAAAGCAAATGTAGTGGCAGATGCCTTGTGCAGAAAAGGCAGAGAGAAGTTATTGAAGTTGACCATTCAAGAAGAATTGGTGAAAGATTTCGAATGACTAGACTTGGAGGTTAAGTATCCGATGGAGACCAACGAACAAGTATTTACAGTGACAACGAGTCCGACTCTATTGGATAAGATAAAGAAGCACAAGAAAAGGATGAAGATTGCGATAACATCAAGAAGCAATTAACTGAAGGTGATGAGTTGAAAATTAAGATTGATAGCACTGGACTGCTAAGATTTAAAGGATGAATTTGGGTACCTATAGTAAGCGTAATCGAGAGAGGATTTTACAAGAAGCGCACAGTACGAGGTACTCGATACACCCAGGAAGCACGAATATGTACCAAGATTTGCATCACCACTTTTGGTGGCCAAACATGAAGAGAGAGGTTGCAGAATGCGTGAGTAGATGTCTAACTTGTCAGAGAATCAAGGCAGAACACCAACGACCAAGCGGATTATTACAACCATTAGAGATTCTAGAATGGAAATGTGAGCACATCAAAATGGACTTTGTGGTGGGGCTTCCGGTAACGCAAAAAGGGCACGACGCCATATGGGTGATTGTAGATCATCTTACTAAGTCATCTCACTTTTTGCCGATTAAGATTAAGTATAGTTTGGACCAGTTAGCCAAATTGTATGTTAAGGAAATTATCTCGAGGAATGGGGTGCCAGTATCTATTGTATCAGATAGAGATCCACGATTCACGTCAAACTTCTGGAAGAGTCTTCAAGAAAGAATGGGGACACAACTATGAACGAGTACAGCGTATCATCCGTAAACCGATGGACAGAGCGAGAGAACAATTCAAACACTTGAAGACATGCTCCGAGCTTGTGTGATGGACTTCAAGGGTAGTTGGGAGGATCACCTTCCATTAGTAGAGTTTGCATATAACAATAGTTATCATGCCATTATTGGAATACCGCCATACGAAGAACTGTATGGGAGGAAATGTAGAACGCCCTTATGCTGGGACGAAGTTGGAGAACGTCGACTATTGGGACCAGAGTTGGTACAACAGACGGTGGAGATCATCAGGGTGATAAGAGCTCGACTAGTAGTAGCTCAAGATCGCTAGAAGAAGTATGCGGACTTACATCGCAAGAAGAAAGATTTTGAATTAGGAAGTTTTGCTTTTCTGAAAGTATCTCCCTTGAAATGGAAGATTCATTTTGGGCAAGTTGAGCCCTAGGTTCATAGGACTGTTCGAGATTCTGAGGCGAGTCGGTGAAGTGGCGTACGAGGTAGCGTTACCTCCTAAACTTAAGCACATTCACAACGTGTTTCATGTGTCAGTATTACAACCATATAAACTGGACTACAAGCATGTTATTTCCTATGAACCAATTCAAGTCGAGAAAGACTTATCGTACGAGGAAGTTCATGTCCAGATTCTAGATATGAAAGAACAGAAGTTGAGGAATAAGATTATCCATTCCGTTAAGATTTTCTGGAGGAATCACGCTGTTGAAGAAGCTACGTGGGAGCTAGAAGAGAAAATGAGAATGAATTATACGTTTTTATTTGAGTAACCTTATTATTGCAATTTCGAGGACGAAATTTTTATAAGGGGGGAGGGATGTAATGACCGTGAATTTTAAACTCCTTATTAATTAAATATGTGATTAATTTTTAATAAGTTAGTTTTGTGAGTTTATTTAAACCTTATGTGGTTATGAAATGATTAAAGGGAGTCACTAATAGTTTATTTAAATTGGTGGACTAACCCTAAGAGTTTGATATCAAAGAATTATTAGGATTCTTAATAATTAAATATTCAATCTATTTGAATATAGTGATAGGATTTGAACATATTGATTCATTTCAATTATGGGTATATCACCATTGCGTAAGGTTAAATTATCTCATATAAGACTTATGTGGTGATAGAAATTTGAATCGCTTGAAGCTAACCCATTTTGGCATCACAGAACCCAAGGCAATTGCAAGCCCCCAAGAGGTACAAAAAATGGAATTAGCCAAAGGTCCAATATGAGAAAAGTTAGTTTCTCTCCGTAGAAAATGAAATGGAACATTAGTGTAATAATGTGATACGACAAATTCATATAATAAGAATACCTTCTAATGATATGAAGTATCAAGTAGTGTAATAAAATCACAAGTGATTTTAATACAGAAACAATTAAATATCTGTGTATTCCAGGAATTGGGATAGAAATTATGTTTGTACACCGGATAGATAATATTAAAAAATATGATAAGGTCGTTATGTGCATAGAAAACTGTAATTATAGAGCTACTTGGACAATAATACCTAACTACGTTATTTTATTGAGTGTATTTAATGTACATGGATTATATGATGTGAGTACACAAATAATCCCCAACTTTCCTTTGTGTAGTAGCATTAACACATTTGTATTACATTATGGGAATTATAGTATCCAAACCAAGCCTTACATAAGTTGTTGCTGAGCTTGTCCCAAATTGAGAGTCACACAAGGTACATGAACAATAGTATGAAGCTAAAACACGTAACTTCCAAATGGCTAGAGAATATGTAATGATTTCAAGGCCAATGGCTGATGGGGTGTTGTTGAACCACTCCTTAGCAACTAATGTGTTCTTCCTTTGCACCATGAACTCCAACATTAGGGTAATGTCAATATCTAGTCCAAGTTTCTTCTATATATACTAGTTCCAAATTCAGTTGTTGGGTTGCTAGAATTTATTTTGATAAGTCTTAGTTGGAGAGTCCTAAGTTGCTGAGAATTGTAGAAGCATACCCAGTGAGTAGGGAGTTCAATTCAAGCCTAACAAGGTATAAACTCTATTTGTGTTCTTGAGTTAGGTTTTGTCAACTGATAAAAATTACTTGAAATTCCATGTCAATTGATGTGAAGTAACATGCCATGATATGTTTATAAAGTATGTTTACATGTTTGAACTCTTAATTGATGGATTGGAGCATGTTTAAACTAAAAAAAATTGAAGTTGTTTGATGCTATGTACAACAAAGCATGTTATTGCCTCTGGTAAAGGTACATATGTAGTCATGTCTTCTATTTGTATTAGGGGTGCAACAGAAGTCACCTGCACTTCCGTAACCAAATAATTCTTGATTTCTTTGTGATATGTGTTACTAACTTGATGTTATGACTTAGATATATACCTATAAAGGAGTATAACATGATATGTAAAGCTTTCGTATGTGGTATGAAGTAATCAACATAGATTAGTAAGGAAGTTGTAGTAAAACTTAAAGTTTTCAAAACTAACCTTGTGGAAAACTTGTGTTCACGAGTTCTAAACTTATGAGACCATATACATGACTAAAGTGGAACCTAAATGGGCATGATAAGTGATTCTTAGCTATTGTATCCATGACCAAGTTGATAAGCTTTGTACTAGAACTTAGTTTGAAAAGAAAAGCTTAAGTACAATAAGGCTAATGAACATGAACGCTAAGAGATTTAGATTCTGATCGTGAAAGGAGGTTAACATGACTTAACTCCTTATGATAAGAGTTTTGAAGTTGTCTTATATGTTCTATCTTTCATCATTCGTGCTAAAATGATTTTAAAGATAACCTTGAATGTGTTTTCAAAATTAAATTGCATATTATATGAGTACTTAGATACCAAAGGGTTGAGGTGTCATGTTATTGCTATAATATCCCTAGACATGATACATATGTATTGAGCATGATGGTTACATGATTTTTATGTTTTAATGACATATAAATTATAAGTTAAACTTGTGGTAATGAACTCAAGAATGATCATGTGTTATATGTGAAACTCTAGCATGTACATATGTTAAAATATATGTGTAATTGGTGTGTTAGAGTTGGATCAAGTCGTAAGAGCAGAAAGCTCAAACCTCGTCCAAGCCAGTGGGCAATGAGCAGAAACTGCGCCATCCCTAAGCTTCTGACTACAATAAGAAATTGCTACATCCTCGCAGCTTCTAAATAGATTTTGTTTTTGGTTTAAAGTTTCAAGGCATGTTTATATGATGACTTTACTTTGTAATATGTGACCAATATGCCATATAATATGTTGAGAAGCATGCTATGTGATGACTTGATTCTTTTAAGTGTAGGCTCGTACTAGTTTACACATACTAATTGGAAACACCGACTTGTTAATGTTTGGTAGTTTCAACGCAAGTAATTAAAGCTAGAATTAATTGTAGCTGAGCAAATAGGAAAATTCCCTAATCTCACTCAAATTTATATTGAGAAAGTTTCCGAACTTCATTATTTGGTTGTGCAAGTTCCCTAAACTTACTCCAATTATTATTGTCCAAGTTCCTTGAACCCTACTTTTATTGTGCAAGTGCCCTAAACTTATTCCAATTATTATTGAGCAAGTTTCCTAATCTTACTCAAATTCATATTGAGCAAGTTTCTTAATTCTTACTCTTTTACTTGAGCAAGTATCCGAACACTATTTTTATTATGTTGCAAGTTTCTTAACTGACACAACTTTGAGTTTGTGAAAGTTTCCTATCCTTCTCATATTGTATTGAGCATGTTATTGTTGAATTGAAAGTTATTCATTTAAGCTTGAATCTTATTTCCAAGCATGTTATTAAGTGGTTTAATTACTTACAATTATTCCACATCGATATTATTGATATTCGCACATAGTGCACTTGAACTCGTACAGTCTTGGACTTGTACATCGTTTAAAGTTCTATAATTCTCGAACTGTGTTAGATAGAGTCCAACCTTTGTTCTACGCATAAGATTATGAAGTTTTATAAAAGCTATCCAAACCAATTGATGGTAAGGATTGTTAGACTAAAAGAACACCCCTTTTATGATAGGGGAGTACCCCAGGTATCTAATATAAGATACAAAGAACAGATTTAAATGTTATGCATATACATAGTAGTACGTGAGGTCGATCCCCTCAAGTACTTATTCTATGACAAAGAACTAAAGGGTCAATTAGCTATTGATTCCATTGAGTATTATAGTTCAAAGTCTACTTGACTAGCGCTATTCTAAAAGCAATCATTATCTTTGCTTATAATATTCATATTGTTGAATCCTTCCGTATATTCATATTATCAATCCATTGCCAAATATTTTTCCATTCATCATGATATATCCTTATTATTGTATTTAAACTTGTTGGGCAAACTTGTTGCTTATCCTTGCTATATCATGAATTATATCAGCAATAAGCCCTAGACCTCGTGGAAGGACAAGGATAAAGGAAAGATGTGTATTAATGCAAAAGAGCGCATTTTACCTTGGCTTAGTTTAAAGTACTGTTATGTAATATGAACCCTACTATTTATTTTAGGGTATGTTTGTAAGATGATATTAAGGTTATCGTATCTTGGGACTAGTAACACCTTTTGAATGAACGACATACGTTTATTATTTTCCGCATTTTAGTTATCGTATGTTGTTTAGAGGTGGATGTTTGTATTTTATCTTGATGATCGAACCGGGGTCAGAGGACCCGGATTCGGGGGTGTCACAAACCTAGTGATGTGACACTGCTAAATGTGTCTGTGAAACCGAGATTCATTTGGGTTCGGGGGCTTGATTATGTGGAGGGAAGTTGTTAGGCAACCTCCGACATCCGTGTTACCATGATGACCACCACTTTTCAAGAAACTGTTATATGAATGTATGTGGGTGGATCAATCTGTTGTTATTTGGAAGTAGTGCGAGGCCTCGTTCAAACTTATATACAAAGGGTTTGAATTTGTATGAAAAATTTAGTTTTAAAGATGATATAGCAGTGAGGTTTTGTAAATGATGCTTTTTCAAACCATGTGCTCAATAGTAATTGAGACCTTTTCATACTTCCATTTTATTATTAAATGTTCGGCTTGATTGCTTTTATTTTTGAGATGCGAAGCATCTTCGAGAAAATAATATATAGCAGTGCTAAACTCCTCATGAGCATGAAAGCCATATAAGGAAATTCAAACACTATGAATAATTTATAAGCTACTTACAAATTTAAAATTTCCATCACTTAGAAGTGAATCTAGATTCAAGGATCAATCAGTGATCACATGATTCCTAAAGCTCACATGATGTCGTAGTTTATATGAAAAGCAAGAAGGCAGCTTATATATATAAAAGTCAGAATATATATATATATATATATATATATATATATATATATATATATATATACATCATCAACCACCACGTAAGCACCTCATGGGGGATCAAAATGTAAATATATAAAAGCTAGAATATATATATATATATATAGGCATGATCAACCACCACGAAAACACCTCCATGGGGATCAAAATGTAAATAAAGCAAGAATGCGATAAACCGCCATTTAATTAAACTCCAAAGCGAAAAATGTAAATAAAGCAAAAAATGATCAACCACCACGAAGTAAACTCCAAAGTGGATGGAATGTAAATAAAAGCAAAGAAAAGGCCACGTAAGTAAACTCTAGGCCCGATGTAAATGTGTATATATATATGTATATAAATAAAAGCTAAATGCACGGTGATATATATCGATCCCGCCCACTTTTATCATTTTAGCGATTTGTCGATATATATATATATATATATATATATATATATATATATATATATATATATATATATATATTGAGCCTGGACTCACGTCCTGAGTGTTTACTTGCATATATATATATATATATATATATATATATATATATATATATAAATGAAATGAAACCACAGACTGGAAGTTCGGCATACACACACATCACAACTCAAGTAATGTGAAGAAGAGTGTGTGCAAAGATGAAGAGAAAGACTTTATAGTGTGTAAGAAGGCTTACAGTGGGCTACCAAAGAAGACTTCTATGACTTTAAGTGGATGAACACTCAGCTCCCGCCGGTAAAAATATAGCTATATGTGAACGAACAAGTGTTTAAAATTAGAAAGCACTCAATATGGGTATGTACAGAGCAAATTTAATAAGGCTTCCTCGCCTTTTTTCTCTTATGGCCACCCCAAGCACTATATTTATAGAATCAATGCAGATGCACCTGGTATCGCCTGGGTGCCTCGGGTTCGTGGGTTCCCATACCTCAAGTACGTGCACGCGTGCAACATGATGTCCGTTCAAACTTGAAAAACTTCAATCCGAGCATCTGATTGAGGTGTATAAGACCTGTTTCAGACTGCTATTGTCGAGAGCTACGGAATGACATGGGATTAGAGGTTGTACGAATTCAGGAAGATGGAACCATGTTCTATCTCTTCAAGCTTCAAATTTTATCCTGTGTGCTGCCTTGCGTAGTAGTCACTTAGGATTGAAACTCCTTGGTTCTTGTGGGACATTGTTGTGTAGAATGTATGTTGATATGTTAATTGTTGAGACGGTGCAATGTGGGGTTGAGGTGGCAATTTGATGACTTTGCCCTTTACCGGGGTTATCTCCGGTTTTGGCTGATAAAGCAGACGTTGCTCAGGGTTATCTCTGAGATTGGACCACTGTAAGTGTTGAATGCCCTCAGAGTTATCTCTGAGGTGTGCCTATATTCCCAAGTTTATCTCTGGGTTTGTGAATTAAGTACCTCGGTGTGAGTCCTGAGGTTGAAGCTGACTGCATGCATTTGAAACAAGCATTTCTGGAGTTATCTCCGGAACTGCAACTGTACTCCTTGGGGTTATCTCCAAGGTTGACATTGTCTTTCCGATGATGTTGTTTTGGGATCGAGACCGAACATCTCGGGTTATCTCAAGATGAATCACCTTCTCGGTGGAATTTCCTAAGATTTTCACCGCTATCCTCGGGGTTATCTCCGAGATGGGGAAAGGATACTCTCGGTGTGTTTTCTGGGGTTGAAATTGAACTTCCGATGGTATTTCCGGGATTAAGATGAGTTGTCTTCCAGGTTTATCTCTGACAGAAGATTCTGCATTTCTTGCAATGTTAGTAACAGGTAGGCAGAAAAATTTCGAGTGTCTAGAGATGCCCCTCTTTATCATATTCATGCAATGCAATGGCATGGATATGATAAAGAATACTAGACACTTAAAATACAACAAGATGATTATGATGCAATTCATGAAAATATGATGCAAATGTATGTGGTTTGTTGGATTATCTTCCAACATGATGGGATGATTTACGGCTCCCTGTTGCATCTACTTGGGACGGTGATAAATAACCAGCCTGGTGAACTGTCTTGGACGCGTGATCCACAACTACCAGGAATCTCTAGGATTGTTGACATTGGGGCTATCACCAAAGTCTTGAATCCTTGATACAGACTTTATCCTGAAGATGTATCTCTTACGTACAAGAGACTCTATGGGGATGGTTTTTGTCTGTTGAGGATGTGTATAACATATTCCATCATCGGTCCTCCCCAATGAGGATGTTTTTCCCTGGTTTGTATTGCCAAGTCCTTCTGTTACTCTGTTGGAGTTACTACCAATAGTCGGTGTTGTCAGGGTTGCCTGACCTTCATTGACATGTATATCAACGGATGAGATCCTTGCTAAGGATAATGTCAAGGTTGTTTGACCTTCATTGATCTATGCATCAACGGATGAGTTGCGTGACACCCCCGCTGGGGACCATGTCAAGGCTACTTGACCTTCATTGACGTGTACATCAATGGTTGAAAATGTGTGACGCCCCCGCCAGGGAACATGTCAAGGCTGGTTGACCTTCATTGACGGCATCGGACCTTTGTGAGATATTGCCAAATGTAGTTTGCAACAACTGAGATCATCAGTATAGTGTACCCTATGTTTGGACGAAAACCAATGAGTGTTATGTAAAGCCAGAGTTTGGCCCGTGAAAACTAGGATTGCAGGCTATTCCGCTTAATCGTGTAGCATTTTTATTCCTGATTTGGCCTTTTTAGCTTGCAAGAACTCCATTGAAACTCGAATCGGATCGAAATGAGGGTGGTATCCATATAGGGTGCCATAGTACACCGCAGTTAGCCAGAGGTGGACTCGCTACCAACCGCGATTTCCTTAAATGGGATGGTTGATGTCCCAAGTCATTTCAAGTCATACCACAAGGAAACCTAAAAGCTCTTCTTCAGATCTCACTGAGTACGGACGACTTTCTCGCAAATTTCATCACCGCAAAAGTGTTCTACACCTGCCCCGGTAACGATACATGTATTCTTTTCCGCCATCATCATTGAAAATGAAATATCACATGAAATGCATCTAAACACATAGTAGTGATTATACATGCTGAAATAACTTGATAAAAAATATTCAACATAGTAAATGTTAGTATTAAACCATGTTGAACATAATGATGTGGAAAAATTTACCTTTTGAAACAGTCAAATTGACACCTTTTTCTGCTATTTCTTATCCTATTTGAGGAAAAATGAGCAAAGGTGAAAAAAGTAAAATAATCCTGGTAATTAGGCTACCCTTATAGATTTTTACTGTGATGTATTAATGTATGTCGGATGTATATGACTGTGGGCAAGTGTGCTACTGAATGGCCACCTAGGCATGCCTATGTGTATGTGGATAGTCCTATTTATAAAGGGGACTATGGCAAAATTTTTCTAAAATGTAGGCATTGGGTAATCATGCATTTTTAACTCTACTGTATATGTATGTTAAAATAATGCATGCATGCATGTAGTCATAAAACTGCATTTTGAAAAGCTCCAGATAAGAATTTATCACACCCTTTCTAAGTTGATTTGGAGACTTGTTATCTAGATATATGGATCCGGATTAGCTGAGTAGTTCCCATAGGACCACTTCTGGTGTGCGGAGGAGGGTTTCTGAAGTGCCTCGACCCCGTTCCGTTAGATAGCCTCGTCGTTTGGCAGAGGCGATGATACACCATGTCCGGATTGATGTAATGGATGTGGAAGACGAGGAGGAGGATGTACTAGTTGAGGTTCCCGCTCCTGCTACACATGTTCCCCGTAGGGACCTCCCGAGTATTCAGGTGGTGAACCCAGAGTTGCTGGGCAATTTAAGTAGACATCCATTAGTTTACTTGCATACAAATGAGGTACAAAGCTAGACTTTGATCTTCCTTCTTTCCTATTTATGAGGAGTAAAGGGTTCTGATGTTGATCTGCTTTGTGAAGTAGGTTCTCGGCATTGTACATCCTAGAGGGAACTGGTTCAGTATTTATGCCATGTACCAGGCTCTGCATCCTAACTATAGAGCGATCGTGCATGACTGGGGATTTGGAGTATTCGTTTCTATCTTTCCCCGCCGTTGCCCCTAGGGTTACCTCGTGGCATTGTTCGAGCGCCGGTTTCACTGCATCTACCACTCCATTTGTTGGACTGTGAGGTGATGATTATGCTGATGTATTGGCGGTTTATCATAGGTATGGAGTTTGGAGGGGTACCAGTGCCTTGTACGGTGGATATTACCCCGACTGCCGTCAGATCCTTGCTAGGAGTTCTGGCGGAGGCACTCAAGGGCAAGACTATTCATACAGGTCCTCTAAGCGTAGATGCTATGAGCGGGCTGTTGAGTGAGCCCATACCCGATGATGTGAGAGTCAGGGATCACATTCTTCAGCGATTGTTACTGATGATCATTAGGGGCTGCTTCATAGTTGATAACTCTTCTATAGTGTCCTTCGCTTTTATTAGCGGCAATCGACACGTGGACAATATTGGAGAGTATGATTGGGGTTCCTACACCTTTGCCTACTTCTTCAGAGGAATGCGCATGCATTCGCAGGGCTTGATAGAGGCTGGGCTAGGATTTTACCCATTTCTGCTGGAGAGTATTTCTCTTGTAATTTCCTATGTACAGGTTAAGAGTGTTGACTGACAGCAGATGTGCTTTTGTGTTGGAAGTTCTGGGCCTACGAGAGGCTCTCATGCTTACGTCCGGTGAGTGTGTTAGGATTAGATACCTACCCACGAGCACCAATTGCATCATTCCATACTGGCGGAGGTCCATGTAACTGAGGGTTTCACTCATTATCGCCTACAGCTGGAGTTGTTGACATCTGATGTCATCACATGGATTCCCTATTCAAGGGAGCACTTGAGTATTAGATTTGAGGATGGGTACCCAACTAGTGTCGAGCATGTGATTTCCAC
Source organism: Panax quinquefolius (assembly GCA_020205615.1). Classification (NCBI taxonomy): domain Eukaryota; kingdom Viridiplantae; phylum Streptophyta; class Magnoliopsida; order Apiales; family Araliaceae; genus Panax; species Panax quinquefolius. The sequence goes on along the minus strand of CM035152.1, from coordinate 69,948,618 downwards.
CCATAGGATTCCTCTCTTCATAGAAGGATGATGGGAGCTCTATTTAGGAGAGAGTGCTATTAGGAGCACCACATGAGAGATTCGTATACCGATCTTGCCTCCTGCCAGGCGTTATTGGCCTGTTTCGCAGTCAGCCATCATTGATATCCCATTGTTGGGTGTTAACGGTTTTACATTATCATAGGGTCCCTGCACTCAGGAGATATTCCAGCATTGGTGGTTCCCTCGTACCATTGGAGCCTGCACTACCCACTCACTCTTCATACGGGTATATGGTTCCTGGATCTGTGATGATGACGGATTGGCTAGTTTGTGTCCAAGATCTGACCCATTTGACACAGATTGACAGTTTGACCCGGCAGTTGGATCAGGCACATTTCTTTATCCGGCACTTGGGCAGAGATCATTCAAAGGCAGATACTTTTGATCCTCCGAGTTCTGGCGCTGGCTCCTTGGGTGACCCATATAGCTTTGCCGATGTAGATCCTCCTGTGTATAGGCCTGACATCCCTGTGGATAGAGATCCAGTTACTCAGGAGGAGTTAAATCAAGTGGACAGGATTGATGATGTAGACATTAACACCACTGTCTTCTTCTGATGTATATTCTCGTTATCTCTTTTGATTGTCCTCTATTAGACATTGGGTGGCTTTCCCCTATTCTCGCTATATCTTTTGATAGGCCTCTGTTATATGTAGTCATTTCCCTGTATTTTTAGTTGTACAGAGATATATTAGATGATGATATACTTAGGAATACATGTACAACTTTCCATTCCCTATATTATATTGCCATCTATTGTTCATCATGCATGTATTATGTTATGCATATGTATGTATGTCCAGAGATATTCAGCATTGACCCCTGGATGGTCTTATGACACGGCCCGTACAAATGTCTTCTTCGACAGTTAGCCGTATTGATCATACCCCACCATTGTTGGTGGCATCCCGCTTGAGATCATGGTATGATAGCATGTCACCTTTAGACAGGGTGACTGTAGATCAGTTGTTACAACATACTATGACTCTCCTGATGTTTCAGGTTCCTGTAGGCTTCATAGAGGGTATGCTAGAGCATTGGATACCAGAGAGACAGGTCTTTTAGTTTAACATCCACGAGTTGACTCCTACTCTGGAGGAGTATGCACGGTTGATGGCGTTGCCTTTGGACAGACGTTGCGCGCATATGGCCATTGGCAACAAGAGCCGGCAGTTTATGACTCTCACCGGGTTGAGGCGGAGAGTTGTGCAGGATGAGATCACATCTAGCCATGTTGTATCCCAGCATTTTCTGATGGACAAATTTTGCTCTGAGGATTGCTACACACGGCACTCCAGGGATTTTACCATGCCGGAGGATCATTAACACTCAGCCAGAGTAGATATACTGCTACTTTGTGTATTGTCGTATGTATACATGCCATGGTACATGGATGAGCTAGATATTAGCGTTATCATGGCAGTGAGAGCTCTTAGGGAGGGTCACACCATTGTACCGATGATCATTACAGAGACGCTAAGGTTAGCCACATATTGCAACACTTACCTTACACGGGTATTCACAAGCAGCTCAGTCCTGTTATACGTGTGTTTTATGTCACACTTGAGACCTATAAGCACTTTCAGATGGCATGGATATTGTTTCACCCATTATATAGCTATATCGTACTCCTTTCAGCATGAGGAGTGTACAGATCCTGTAACTTGGTCCATTTTCCTAGCAGGGATTGGAGATACATTTGATATATTGTCGTGTACATGGCTTAGCTCACCCTACAGCTTCATCACTCATGCTCCGAGCATGGATTATCTCCCTCTAGCTGGTTTGAGGGGCATAATTACTTACCACCCACTAGTCGTGATGTGTCAGTTTGACCAGTTCCAGGACTTCCATCCTTTTGAAGGGGTATTGAGTTAGCGTTTAGCTTCTCGCTACTTATCAGCAGAGGATAGGTCCAGGTTATATGCCTGTTGGGATCAGCGTGAGCTAGCTGAGTGTTCCGTCAGCCATTTGGGTTGTTCTGTAGAGTATTCCGTATGGATAGAGACAGAGACGACATTAACTATGGCAGTATCCACAGTGCAGGGGATTGATTCCGATGATTGGGAGCCTATGGAGGAGACTTATATTCCCATCGAGGAGGATTTGTCTACTAGGTTACCAAAGCAGCCAGTGATGGATTCTCCCAAAGACGAGTGCTACTCGTGATTCAAAGATTCAACACAAAGATCCGGAGCAGAGTCTACATCCGATGACCTTTGAGAGAGATCGTGCTAGGGCCTTGATGTCGACAAATTTTTGATGGGAGAGACGATTCTATTAGAGAGAGACGAGGCCGATCACCAGAGATGCATTGATTATGAGCGGATGCTACCCTATCCGCCGGGATGTGGCTGCCACAGTATAAAGATTTCAAAGAGATCCCTTACGACTGGCATCCTTACCGATATGAGTGCATACATTGATAAGCATCATACCACTATGCAGTTAGCCTCTGATTTGTTAGTTCATGTTGATACCATTGGGCAAGAGCTTGCAGCGTTACCTCCTTCTTTGGAGAGGGATGCTATGTTAGATCTGATAGTCCGTATACATACAGATCCGTAGGTAGACTTGTATTTTCCTGCACAAACTAGCTTAGCCATTTTATCATATACAACACATATTGTATATATCAAACAATAAAATATATGGCAGGGAAATATATTTTGATTCACTTCCTTTTCAGTTGTGCCTTGATACTTGCTTGATATTTGACTATTTCTTCAAGGCTTGTGATCTTGATGTATTCTGAACATATCCTTGATGTGTGGACATTGAGACGTCGCATGATCTTTCTGAACGGATCATTGATCTATGTGTATCCCTACCATCTTTGGTGTTTTGGGACTGGTTTCTGTATGTAGATGTGAAGAGGAGTGTGGCTTTTGCTCTCTGAGATTGACCGCACCTCAGATGATCGCCAGTACTCCTATTTAAGAGGAGCCTAGTTAATTGCATCTCTTATGGTTTGGTGTTGCTCTTTGAGGCACAACCACAACTTAGATGGTCGCCGGATCTCCTATTTGTGAGGAGGGGTCATGTAGTTCCGTCCCTTTGGTCTGAAGTCGATGAAATGTGGTAAATTGAAATTTGATCCCAGTACCATTGAAAAGTATTTGTGTTTTGGTAGGGGGTTAGACCGAACCATGAATTTCTACCACGTACTCCTATTAAAGAAGAGATCAGGTATGCGTAGTTCGAACCTGGTGTAAGAGGTTCAACGCCGAATATAAAAGGGTGTTGGAATGTTTTTGTTGTCTTTGTTTATGTAAAGAAAGGATAGAAGCATTTTTTGTTTTTTTTATTGCGACCAGGCCATATAAAATATGCTTTCCTACGTACTCCCATGTATCAGGGAGATCAGGTCGACGTAGTTCGCCCCTCAGGATGATTTGCAACCAAAGAGAATTCTGAATCCAATGTGCAGGCTAAACTGCGGGGGAAAGAATCTTTGATCCTAGGTTTGGGACAAACTACAGGTATGAAAAAGTTTGATCCTAAGTTCAGGACAAACTGCAAGCATGAAAAAGTTTGATCCTAAGTTCAAGACAAACTGTGACGCCCCCAAAATTTTGTATACGTCACCCATCTTGGGTCGCCACTTACATGGTACATAAATTCAAATACAACTTACTAATATAACTGTCGTGTACAATACGACATAAACTGTGAGTTTGAATACAAATATTGTCTACTAGATATTATACAAACTCAAAAGGAGTCCTCATTACAACTATTATCACACTATTTCACGTAATAGTGAGGACTACTAATGCTATCCTCTCGACCATTACTCCGCTCCCCGACTCGTCCCAAATTTATATGTTCTCATTTCAAGAGAACAAAGAAAGAAAGGGTGAGCTCAACTAGCCCAAAGAAGAAATATTATGACTAAGATAATGCGTAATAAATTATCATTAGCCTTCAACAAAGTTAAACCGATAAAATACAATAGACAACCAGCTTAATCTGCAGCTTAATAAGCAATCCATTAAAAGAGTCAAGTAGAGAATAAAGTCTACTATCTTTTAGGTTTTAAAAGGTTTTCATCAATTTTTATCACCGAGACTCAAATTTTAATAATAAACCACCACATCTAATCATCCCTCGTATTACTTCGGCCAAGGATTTTCATCAAATTATCAATGGTCATGACTATACCGAATCACCCCCGGTCATAATCATACCAAAACTATCCATCACCGCATTACAAAAGTGCCACCGAGGACTTTTATCACATCATTTATAACAAGCCATGATTATACCGAATGATCCTCGTCATAATCATACTAAGTTCATCTATGCACGTAAGCCAAAGATAACATAATATAACATGAGGATGATGACAATGACATAGTAATTCAATAAAACAAGTTCAAGAATTATTTAATCCATGAATTATTAACGCCCAAATTGTCAACATGATATCGTTTCAGAGAGTAAAATTCAAAAATGATCGTAAGAATATTTCCATGAAAAGATATCGATGAAACGCAAATATCAAGGATATTCTACTAATTTCATGGAGTATAGAAGTCAAAGTTTTAACCAACCGGGTATAATAAAGAATGGAATAACAAAAGAAATCACCATGCATGCGGTGATTGCGATGACAAAAGTTATTCCAATGTAATAATAATAACGGAACCAACGGTGTCGTGAAATTCACACCGACAGGATGTTCCAACAGAATAATAAAGATGGAACTGCATCCTGTAAAACACATGACGATAGGATATTCCAATGTAATGATAAAGATTTTAACCAGTCCCGTGTAAAACACACGCATGTGATGTTCCAATGTATAATAAAAAGCGGAACCAGTCCTGTAAAAAACACATGCATGTGATGTTCCAATGTAATAATAGAAGAATGTCACCAAGTATAGGTAAAATCATGATACAAAAGTTATTCCAATGTAATAATAAGCAACGGAATAACATAAGGATTTCACCAAGTATAGGTATGCCATGATACAAAGTTATGTATAGGTATGCCACTTTTACAAAAGTTATTCCAATGTAATAATAATGAATGGAATAATGTAAGTTCTCTTCAAGAAGAAAGAATAACACCCTCACCCGTAAAAAGAACCTAATATAAAGTAGTGAAGTAGCGAATACTCTTCTTCTTTCTATAATTTTCTCTATAGCTTCTCTCTATAATTTCTCTCTGAGTTTCAATGAATTCGTAAAAAAATAATGAAGGAATGAGCTTCTATTTATAGGAAAATGGAATGCATAAGAACTAATCCATGAACTGGTCCAGATTGATTTACTTTTAATCGACGGTCCATATTTAAAGAAAAATCTTTTAAATAAAATATAATATATTCTATTTATATAAAAACATTTTACTATGCAAACACTATGCAATACTATGCAAAACACACTATGCAACACTATGCATAATAAAATATAATATATTCTATTTATGTAATAACTTTAATAAAGTATTCTATTTTATATAAAAGATGTTTCGCTTTTATTACGCTAATAATACGAATAAAACAAAACGCCATTATCGCTATAATAATTCATATTATTAATCGACAATAATGGAATCAAACCGAGTGACTTCTCACATAAGCATCAATAATCAATACCGCTGTCTACTATGCAACCACACGACATCGCATTTTTACTACCGAGTAGTTCAACAAAGAACTACCAGTAAAACTTCCGCCGTTATTTCAATAAAATATTTTTGTCGCTTTCTCAATCCGACAATAATTTGCTAGGGTCCACCAATGATTGAGCCGTGTACGAATATTCCCTCGCTAAACCGAATATTCCCCACCAATCGAATATAATATAACCACTTGCATACTTTGCAAAATTTATAAATACTACCCACAACTATAATATTATCTCAAATTCACACTATAATATTAAAATTATTTTGACAAAATTTAAATCTTTATTGATAAAATCTGGGGTCTCACAATCTCCCTCCTTATGGAATTTCGCCCTCGAAATTAGGGTACGTACGACGATATGATAAAGAGGTGAGGATACCTTGAATACCTTTATCGTTGAAAACATTAAATTCATCTTTGCAATCCTACCAAAGATATTCATTAACAATTCATCTTTGCACTACGTGCCAAAGATATATAACCTCAGAAACCAATAATATCGAGACTTAGCTTAATAGTATCACGACCACGAATTATCCATGCACTATGGCCAAGGATATTCGTGTTTTCAATTACGATCATGATTATACCGAATAATCCGCGGTCATAATCATACCAAGTCTATCAATGCACTACTACCAAAGATGACTTTTACCACATCCATGAATTAATATTTCATTCACGAGACTCACAATAATTAATCCATAGCATCGAATCATCCCCGCACTACGTGCCAAGGATATTCATTAGTATCACGACCACGAATTATCCATACACTATTATCCATAATTGTGTATTCACTACCAAAGATAATCCATGTACTATTCATTAATTGTGTATTTATTACGATCACACCAAAATTATCCATGTACTACTACCAAAGATAATTGTGTATTCATTAAGATCACGACCACAAATTATCCATGCACTACTACCAAAGATAATTGTGTATTCATTAAGATCACGACCACAAATTATCCATGCACTACTACCAAAGATAATTGTGTATTCATTAAGATCACGACCACAAATTATCCATGCACTACTACCAAAGATAATTGTGTTATTCATTAAGATCACACGACCACAAATTATCCATGCACTACTACCAAAGATAATTGTGTATTCATTAGTATCACGACACCAATTAATTATCCATGCACTACTACCAAAGATAATTGTGTATTCAATTACTGTTATGATTATACCCAACAATCCCTCGGTCATAATCATACCAAGTCCATCTATACACCACAGCCACGTATGACTTTTTCAACATAATATAAACATGAGGATAACGATATAAAGAATCAATCAAATGAGATAAAGGATAAATATTAAACATTTATAATATAATTTATCCAGATTCAAGAATATCCCCATGTTATCAATCACTTAATAATCTCATAATCTAATATCATTAATATTATAACAATATTTTAATCACTTCTTAAATTTATAAACAATTTATCTCAATTGTTTACGCTTTACCATATAATGCATTTAATCATTCAAAAATGCCGTACTCATAAGATATCATCACCAATTATCAAATCCTCATCAAAAAAAAATATGCATATATTCTATATAGGATTCTCTAGCCATAAAATCCTATTTTCAACTTTGTTACTTCACATAACATATTTAACTCATATGTTCAGAATTAAACTATTTTCATGAAAAATACCAAATCAGTCCCAAAAATATTTCTTTTCTGGGTTTTAGCATAATATAGTTCTATAATGAAAATATATTTTCTCGAATTTTTAAAATTCATTTACTATTTTTCAAAAATCAATTTCTAATTAATTCCTTAAGAAATTAGCTACCTCAAGTTTAACTCCAAAAATTCCCAAATCTTGGAAGGACCTTACACATGTTAACGTGAGCTTCCAGTTTAAATGTCATGGTCATCTGAGTTATAGAACTCCGTTATAGCGTTTTTTAAAAAACCTAAATATTGAAATAGTCATAACTTGCTCATTTTAAGTCAGAATGAGCTCATTTTTGGACAGGAGGTACTTTATACCATATACCTTCATGTCCCAAAAGGCCAGGATTTTTCTCATAATTTAAGTGGCCGAAACAGCCCGTCTAAAATCATGGCAGCAGCTTTTTCGGTTTTTGCAGCTTTGCACTCCCTTGCTAAAACCAGTCCACACAAAAATCTACAACACCTTTTCCAGTAATTCCACTTGGATTAGTTAGGTAACTCATAGATCTAACTCTAGAACTTGACCATACTCAAAAATTCAAAATATAATAGGAGATATGGTCAATTGAATTTCATGTTACGTTTTTCACCAAAATCTGATTTTCAACTCTTTGTGATTTCTAAGAAACTTTCATGTTTTCATATACTAACCAACATAACTCATCATAACACTTACTAATACCACGAATACCCATGATTTTCATCAGTTCTATACTTTTATTATGACTTTCATCATAATCCACGTAAACAGATCCTTTTAGTTGAAGAAATATTTGAGGGTTTAAGAAATGGGTTTTTGTACTGGGGTCAATACAAAATTCGATTTCACGTTCTAGGGTAGGCTAGGAAGTCTTCAAGAATACGCCAAGAAATTTATTAATGATAGAAATATCATTCAAAATCATACTCTCGTCCAAGACTTGGATAGTACGTCACATTAATACCAACTGTGACTTCTATCCCTTAACCTCGATAACACCTCACAATGATACCTATCAACTTGCCATCTTCAAATACGACGTCGCCTACAGAAAAGTCCGCTTCGTGCATTCCACACAAGGAAGTCAACAACAAAAGGATCGGGCTCTTTACTTATGGCTTGATATAACAAAGGATTAACTTTAGGATTTGGTTACTTTGAATTCAGATAACAGTTGGTTAGGAATATGAAAGCTAACAACCTTACAAAAAGAATAATGAGTAGTTAATCAATCGTTTTCAAAAATTACCTCAAAGGCAAGTATTTTCAAAGAGATAAGATCGACAGGTAACGTGAAAGTGTTTATTTGAAACAACAAGATTAATAAACAGTAGAGGTAACGAAGGTTTCTCCCAACGAAGTTTCAATAGATAAATCAAAGTCTAATTTCTCCGGAGTCAAATTTAAACGTTGAACGCAAGCAAGAGAGATAAAATAATGGGTAGAACCGGTATCTTATAAGGTATAAAATTCGCAATTTATAATTAACTAACCCGTGCTAACTTCGTTCGGTTTACTCGCTTTTTGAGAAGTCATGAAAAATGTACTTCCTAAAACCAACAACTTTGTTTTGTCCATATCCACCTTTGGTGCCACCGTCCCAGCTAGACTTGACTTTGGTGCACAACAAAATTGAGCTAAATGACCTTCTCTTCTTGCAATTTCCACTTCTATTATCTTTGCCATGATTACCACCGAAGTGGTTACCATTCTTAGCATGATAATTTCCCCCACGATGGTTATCATTGTTCGATAGCCGTTGCCACCAATATGATTATTATTATCGTTGTTGTTGGTCGTTACCTTTTGTTTGAAATGAATCAACACTCTCATGTGCTTCATTGCTTATCTCAAAGATTTTCAGATGCCATTCTCAAACACCACACAAAACAAGGGTTAATTAACATATCACATATTATCCCTATATTCTCGACCGACCAATAAAATAGCACATAAACTTAGGTAGGTCATTCTAGCGAAGGTATTCCCCTGCCTCTCCCTCCTAGTAATATTCTCACCTCTTAGCCAGGATCATATCCCTAAGCTCGATACCAACCGTGACGCCTCAAAATTTTGTATATCGCCACCCATCTTGGGTCGCCACTTACATGGTACATAAATTCAAATACAACTTACTAATATAACTCGCCGGGTACAATACGACGACATAAACCGTGAGTTTGAATACAAATATTGTCTACTAGATATTATACAAACTCAAAAGGAGTCCTCATTACAACTATTATCACACTATTTCACGTAATAGTGAGGACTACTAATGCTATCCTCCGACCATTACTCCGCTCCCCACTCGTCCCAAATATGTTCTCATTTCCTCAGAGAGAATGAAAAGAAAGAAAGGGTGAGCTCAACTAGCCCAAAGAAGAAATATTATGACTAAGATAATGCGAATAAATTATCATTAGCCTTCAACAAAGGTTAAAACCGATAAAATACAATAGACAACCAGCTTAATCTGCAATGAATAAGCAATCCATTAAAAGAGTCAAGTAGAGAATAAAGTCTACTATCTTTTAGGTTTTAAAAGGTTTTCATCAATTTTTATCACGAGACTCGACAATAATAAACCACCACATCTAATCATCCCTCGTACTACTCTGGCCAAGGATTTTCATCAAATTATCAATGGTCATGACTATACCGAATCACCCCGGGTCATAATCATACCAAAACTATCCATCATCGCATTACGTGCCAATCGAGGACTTTTATCACATCATTTATAACAAGCCATGATTATACCGAATGATCCCCTCGTCATAATCATACTAAGTTCATCTATGCACGTAAGCCAAAGATAACATAATATAACATGAGGATGATGACAATGACATAGTAATTCAATAAAACAAGTTCAAGAATTATTTAATCCATGAATTATTAACGTCCAAATTGTCAACATGATATTGTTTCGTAGAGTAAAATTCAATAATGATCAGAAGAATATTTCCATGAAAAGATACTGGATGAAACGCAAATATCAAGGATATTCTACTAATTTCATGGAGTATAGAAGTCAAAGTTTTAACCAACTGGGTATAATAAAGAATGGAATAACAAAAGAAATCACCATGCATGCGGTGCTTGCATAGACAAAGTTATTCCAACGTAATAATAATAACGGAACCGTGTCGTGAAATTCACACAAGCGGGATGTTCCAACAGTAATAATAAAGATGGAACCGGATCCGTGTAAAACACACGATAGGATATTCCAACAAATGATAAAGATTTTAACCAGTCCTGTAAAACACACGCATGTGATGTTCCAATGTAATAATAAAAAGCGGAACCAGTCCTGTGTAAAACACACGCATGTGATGTTCCAATGTAATAATAGAAGAATGTCACCAAGTATAGGTAAACCACAGATACAAAGTTATTCCAATGTAATAATAAGCAACGGAATAACATAAGGATTTCACCAAGTATAGGGTATGCCATGTATACAAAGTTATGTATAGGGTATGCCACTTTTACAAAAGTTATTCCAATGAATAATAATGAATGGAATAATGTAAGTTCTCTTCAAGAAGAAAGAATAACACCCTCACCGTAAAAAAAACCTGAATATAGAAGTAGTGAAGTAGCGAGATACTCTTCTTCTTTCTATAATTTTCTCTCTATAGCTTCTCTCTATAATTTCTCTCTCTAGAGTTTCAATGAATTCGTAAGAAAATAATGAAGGAATGAGCTTCTATTTATAGGAAAATGGAATGCATAAGTAACTAATCCATGAACGGTCCAGATTGATTTACTTTAATCGACGGTCCCATATTTAAAGAAAATCTTTTAAATAAAATATAATATATTCTATTTATATAAAAACATTTTACTATGCAAACACTATGCAATACTATGCAAAACACTATGCAACACTATGCATAATAAAATATAATATATTCTATTTATAGAATAACTTTAATAAAGTATTCTATTTTATATAAAAGATGTTTCATTTTTATTACGTTAATAATAAGAATAAAACAAAACGTTATTATCGCTATAATAATTCATATTATTAATCGACAATAATGGAATCAAACCGAGTGACTTCTCACATAAGCATCAATAATCAATACCGTATTAGCTACTATGCAACCACACGACATTCGTATTTTTTTACTACCGAGTAGTTCAACAAGAACCACGGTAAAACTTCCGCCGTTATTTCAATAAAATATTTTTGTCGTTTTCTCAATCCGAATAATAATTACATTGCTAGGTCCACCAATGATTGAGTAGTTGTATTTAATATTCCTCGCTAAACCTAATATTCCCCACCAATCGAATATAATATAACCACTTGCATACTTTGCAAAATTTATAAATACTACCCACAACTATAATATTATCTCAAATTCACACTATAATATTAAAAATTATTTTGACAAAATTTAAATCTTTATTGATAAAATCTGGGGTCTCACACAAACTGTAGGCGTGAAAGGTTTAATCCCTGGCGGGATAACCGAATTTGTATGAAAGGTTTGAAATGAGGTGAAACCAAGCTGCTGGCTTGAAGAGTATGTTTCCCTTAGGGGCAGAAGAGTATGCATAAGATTTTGTATGTAAGAAAGGGTTAGAAAAACCGAAATGACTGGTGATCTGGTGATCCAAAACAAGGATGTTTACTTGATGGTAACTTCAGACATAGTATTATTTCACGGTGTCCGAGTTGATGAGTTGTGGAAATTCATCGCCATCCATTTCCTATAGTCTGAGAGCACCTCTTGTCAATACCTCCTTCACAACAAATGGGCCTTCCCAGTTTGGAGAGAATTTTCCCTTAGATTGATCTTGGTTGTCAATGATCTTCTTCAAAACAAAATCATGTTGTTTAAACTTCCGTAGCCAAACTTTTCTGTTGTAGGATCTGACGATCCTTTGTTGATATAACTGACCATGGAAGATAGCCGCGATTCACCTTTCATCTATTAGAGACAATTAGAGATATCTATCTTGTATCCATTGGTCTTCATCTAGCTGAGCGTCCATCAACACTTTGAGGGATTCCATTTCCACCTCTATAGGGAGTACCGCTTCCATCCCATAGGCTAATGAGTAGGGGGTTCCCCCATTGGAATTATGCATTGAAGTTTTCTAGGCTAATAAAGTCAGAGGCAAGAGGTCAGGCCATCCTTTGTGATTGGCGAACATTTTCTGCATGATCTTCTTGACGTTTTTATTAGCCGCTTCAATAGCACCATTCATCTTTGGATGATAGATGACGGATTTAAGGTATTTGATGTGGAATTTACTACATAACTCTTCCATCATTTTGTTGTTGAGGTTCTTAGCATTGTCTGACACAATTACCTCTGGTTGTCCATATTGATAAATGAAATTATTTCTGATGAAAGCAATGATGACTTCTTTGGTAACCCTAGGGAAGGAGGCTGCTTCTACCCATTTGATGAAGTAATCGATCATGGTGAAGATAAACTGATGCACATTATTGGCTTTGGGCAAACTCATATTGTGGAGTTCCCTTGGAGGGGCGTGGATAGCATTTCCATGCATTTGGCATTGATAGCACCTCTTGACGTGATCATCACAGTCAGCTTTAAACGTAAGCCAGTAATGCCCTGTTTTGAGGATTTTCTTAACAAGTAGGGGTCCGCTCATATGTGGGCCACATACTCGACCATGGATTTCATCCATGAGACACAAAGCTTGGTCTTTGTCCAGACATCTAAGGAGTCCTAATCCTGCATCTCTTTTGTAGAGTGCATCTCCGCTCAGGTAGAATTTTATATCCAATCGATGGATCCGCCTTTTTTCAGTCGGGCTCGCCTCAGCGGGTGTAGATCCATCTCGTATATACTCCTTGATATGCTGATACCAAGGGTGTTGGATGGGAGTTAGCACATCCAATACTTCTCCTGCATAATTCCCATAGACTGGAGCCTTTTGTAGGGCAAATGGGATGCTTGCATGTTTTCCTTGTCATGTATGTTGATCAAGGAGGCCAAAATTTCTAGCGCATCCGCAAAATCATTCATATTCCATGGAATGTGGAGGAAGTGTACTTCTTTGAACTCTGAAGCCATCTATAAAACTTGCCGATGGTAAGGCAGCAAATGTAGGTCTTTGGTTTGATAGATTCCCGTGGTTTATTTGATTACCAACTCTGAATCCCCAAAGACAGTTAACCGTCTGATACCCATTGATTGGGCAAGTTCGAGTCCCATGATACAGCCTTCATACTCAGCTATATTGTTGGTGATGTCAAATTACAATTTAACGACGACGAGATACTACTCCCCCATACCGAATAATAGAACTGCTCTAACTCCAAAACCTTCTGTGTTAACAGCTCCATCAAAATACATTTTTTCGCGTATGGCATGCATCGTACTGATGGTGTTGCTGAATTATCATGACCCCTTCATCGGGGAAGTATATTTCTAAGGGTTTGTAATCCCCTGCGGCTGCGGCGACCAGTTGATCTGCGATTCCTTGTCCTTTAATGGACTTTTGCATCACGTAGACGAAGTCAAATTATTTCAGAATCAACTGCCATCTGGATAACCGACAATTCAGTATGGGCTTACTGAACACGTATTTGAGAGGATCCATGCGGGATATAAGATGGGTTGTGTGACCATGGAGGTAATGTTGTAACCTCATGGAAGCCCATGCTAAAGCACAACAAGTCTTCTCAATCAAAGTGTACTAATGTTCACTACTGCTGAATCTTTTGCTGAGGTAATAGATAGCTCGCTCTTGGCCTCTATCGTCTTTCTGTCCCAGCATGCAGCCCATGGCATTGTTATTAGTGGACATGTACAGAACAAGGGAACATCATCCCTGGGAGGTACCAAAATAGGAGCACTAACCAACTTCTCTTTGATTGTAAGGAAGGCTTTCTGACACTCCGCATTCCATTCCATGGAGGAGTTCTTCCTTAACAGCTTGAAGATGGACTCACAGGTTGCTATGAGTTGAGAAATAAACCTGCTAATGAAGTTGATTCTTCCCAAAAATCCCCGTATTTCCCTCTCTGTCTGAGGAACGGGCATTTCCTTGATGACCTAGATTTTGGTGGGATCCAGCTCAATCCCTTTGTGGCTAACTAGGAAACCTAGCAACTTGCCTAATTTAACACCAAAGGCGCACTTGGCTGGATTTAACTTCAAGTTGTACTTACACAATCTGCTGAAAAGATTTTTGAGATGGTGTAAGTGGTCTTCCTCCCTTAGGGACTTGACAATGATGTCATCCATGTAGATCTCTATCTCTTTGTGCATTAAGTCATGGAAATAAGCCATAATAGCTCGCTGATAGGTTGCTCTAGCATTGATGAGGCCAAATGACAACCGTCTATAACAAAAGGTTCCCCAAGGCGTGATGAAAGCAGTTTTCTCACGATCCTCCTTAGCAGCCATAATCTGATGATACCCAGTGAAGCAATCCACAAAGGAGTACATGTCGTATTGAGCAGTATTGTCAATGAGAATGTGGATAAATGGCACGAAAAAGCTATCCTGAAGGAAAGCTTTGTTCAGATCCCGGTAATCCACGCAAACTCGCACTTTTCCTCCTGGTTTAGATACGGGGACTATGTTTGATAACCATTCAAGATATGTAGACACCATAATGATGCTGGCTTGAAATTGTTTAACAATTTCTTCTTTAAGCTTTAAACTCCACTCAGGTTTCAATCATCTGAGCTTCTTCTTGACTAGCTTGAATCCCTCTTTAATAGGAAGGCGATGAAGGACAATGTCAGTGGATAAACCCACCATGTCTTCATGAGACCATGCAAACATATCCTAGAATTGGGTTAGTAGCGCAACCATGTAATTCCGTTGGTTTGGAGTGAGGTCTGAACCAATCTGGATTAGCTTAGGGTTTTTTAAGGTTCCGAGATTGAAAGAAATGGTTTGATCAAGAATAGGTTTAGGTTTGTCTTCGACCCATTCCTTGATCTTCTAAAGTATCTCAATGTCCTCTTGTATTTCCATCAAGTCTGAGTCCAACTTTTCATCAAAGTTACACTCCTTGTGGAGAAAAGGCACCTCATCAGCAAGTACAGGCACATCTAAATTCAGAGTCCTGAAACAAAATATGCTTTCACTTCATATATGAAACTGTTTAATCATACAAAGTGTTAGCATGTACTGATAAAATAACTGCTAATAGTGTAGAGAAAAGTAAGCAGTTAAAGTTATCAACAGGGCAGATGGAATTTTTGCCCATTTTACCCTCGACGACCAATGCATGGAGTGCTGCTCCAATTGTCGAGGGTAAGTCCTGATAGATGTTGGGTAAAATCTAATTACGCACAACACGCAAGTTTACATGGTCAACAAGTAATATACTAGTAAGTAGAGTATCGTTCCCACAAAGATAATTAAGCAAAAATTTAACCTTACAATTATCAGTTTCCTATTAATCCTAATTTTATTAAACTATCCAAATCAATGATTAAAATTATAAAAATTAAATTATTAATAAATATATGACCTCAAAACAATCACAAATTTTAAAATTTGAAATTTCAAACAATTATTGGAGAATTAGGCTTACGATTTCACCCTAAGCTTCACTCTGATTTTTACACCTTTATTCCAGTTCAATTCACTATCCCAGTTTATTAATCAAGAATACAAATGTAGCACTAGACAACTCTCGATGCACTAATACCGTATTAACTTAAATCCACAAATTAGATAGAAACAAGTTAAACACCTTAATCAACTAACTCACTATATCTCTATGTGAATTATACTTAAAGAAGGTTTAAGATTAAGTTCTCTATCAGATTACATGCGATGTCAAGCATATCTCTACCTTAACATTCATCAAGATTATGTTCATTCACAAAATTCAAGAACACATGCCATATTTGTGACGCCCCCAAAATTAGGTATACATCACCCATCTTGAGTCGCCAAATACATTGTACAGAATACAAATACAATCTTTAATATATAACAAGAGAGTTGTGGGTTTTAATACAAATACTGTCTACTAGACAATATCCACTCTCAGAATAAGTCCTCATTACATTTATTGTCACACTATTTAACAGAATAGTGAGGACTACTAATGCTATCTTCTGGATCATCACTCCTTTCCCCGACTCTTTCCAGCTATATTCTCATTTTCTGAAGAGAACAGTGAAAGAAAGGGTGAGCTCAACTAGCCCAGTAAGAAATATTATGACTAAGATAATGCAGAATAAATTATCAATAGTCTTCAACAATGTTAAACTGATAAAATACAATAGACATCAAGTTTAACTGCAGCGAAATAAGCAATCCATTAGAAGAACCAAGTAGAGAATAAAACCTACTATCTTCTATGATTTAAAAATGTTTTCATCAACTTTTATCGCTGAGACTCAGCTTAATAAATAAACCACAACTTCTAATCATCCCTGTACTACGAGCCAAGGATATTCATTAAATCATCCACGGTCATGACTATACCGAATAATCCCTGGTCATAATCATACCAAAAACTGTCCATCAATGCATTATAGGCCACTGAGGACTTTTACCACATCACTTATAACATCACAGTTCATGATTATACCGAATGATCCCTGGTCATAATCATACTAAGTCTATCTATGCACGTAAGCCAAAGATGACTTTCAACATAATATAAACATGAGGATGATGACAATGTTATAGGAATTAAATAAAACAAGTTCAAGAATTAATTTATCCAGGAACTAATAATATCCAAATTGTCAACATGATACTTCTTTGTAAAGTAAAAGTGTAGAATTCTCAGAAGAATATTTCCATGAAAAGATACTGGATGAAGCGCAAATATCAAGGATATTCCACTAATTTCATGGAGTATCGAAGTCAAAACTTTAACCAACTGAGTATAATAAAGAATATATGAAACTGCAAATGGATTTTCACCCGCCATGCGGTAATCCACGTATACAGATCATTTTCACAATTTAATAAGGAATGAATACAAAGGATCATTCACCATGCATGTGGCAATCCACATAGACAGGTTATTCCAACAGAATAATAAAGAATGGAATAACATAAGGATTCACCATACATGCGATAGAGACCGCACAGACAGGTTATTCCCAACAGAATAATAAATGCGGAATAATAAATATGGAACCAAGTCAGGTGAAATTCACACTGATAGGATATTCCGACAGAATAATAAAGAACGAAATAATAAAAGAATTTCACCAAGTATGAGGTACTTCGCATAAACAGGTTATTCTAACATAATAATAAAGAATGGAATAACAGAAGAAGATCACCAAGTATTGGGTAAACTGCATATACAGGTCATTCCACCAAGTATAGAGTAAACCGCGCATATAGGTTATTCCAACAGAATAATAAATAATGGAATAACAGAAAAAGATCACCAAGTATTGGTTAAACCGCATATACAAGTCATTCCACCAAGTATAGAGTAAATCAGCATCAAAGTTATTCCAATGAGAATAATAAATAATGGAATAACGTAGGATTTCACCAAGTATAGGGTATCTGGCATATCTGAGTTATGTATAGGGTATGCCACTTTTACAGGTTATTCCAACATAATAATAAAGAATGGAATAACAGAAGTTCTCTTCATGAATAAGAAAGAATAACACCCCTTACCGTAAAAGACATTGGATATAGAAGTAGTGAAGTAGCAGAATACTCTTCTTCTTTCTCTCTATAATTTCTCTCTCTAGAGTTTCAGTGAATTCGTAAGAAATAATGAAGGAATGAGCTTCTATTTATAGAAGAATGGATTGAATAGTAACTAATACCTAAACGGTCCAGATTGATTTACTTTTAAATGGACGGTCCGGATTAAAACTTAAATCAACGGTCCATACTATTCACTATTAAAACTTTAAACCAGCGATCCATACTAATTCACTATTAAAACTTTAAACCAGTGATCCATACTGATTCACTATTAAAACTTTAAACCAACGATCCATATTGATTTACTAATATAAATTCAACCAACGGTCTAAAAAATTAGCACATCTTCTAATGGAATAATATTGTACCCAAATACCCGAATGCATAATACTAGAGTGAATAGTAACTCGTGAATAGTAACTCATGAATAGTAACTCGTGAATAGTAACTCATGAATAGTAACTCATAACTCATGAATAGTAACTTGTGAATAGTAACTCGTGAATAGTAACTCATGAATAGTCACTCATGGATAGTACTCCGACACGAAAAGTGTCCCGAATACCCGATTGAACAATATAACCTCCAGACATCAATTATCATCAGAATAGATGTCGATTTCTACTAACACAAATAATCCCAACACAATGAAACTATCAAATTTCATCTTTAATCAACACGAGCTTATTCATCATTAATATTATAACTCACAATATTTAACAACTAGGTTGTTCCCAGGAAAGATGGGGCTTTCCAATAAGGATTTCTCCTTATTGGCACGCAATTAGATGACCAAACCTCTCCTTGACAGAACTTCTAGACAAATTAAATATTGCTATTTAAAAATATGAATAACTTTATCGTCTCAATTATTGATTTGATAAGATAACATATTATGCACATGATACTGTGATAATAATCGAATCAATAATATGAGAGATATGATGCAGTAATTACTATAGCAATAATTAAGTATAATTGAGTGACTTATCACGTAAGCATCAATAATCAATACCGTGTGCTACTATGCAATCACGTGGATTACTGTACTTTTACTACTGGGTAGTTCAACAGTTTTAATTGTAAAACCTCCGCCGTTATTTTTATAAAATATTCTTTGTCATTTTTTAACTATGACAGTACTTTTGTTGTGGGTTCACCAATGATTGTGCCGTCGTACGGATATTCCCAACAAAAAGAATATTCCCCGACCAACCGAATATTATATGACAACTTGCATACTTTGCAAAATTTAAAAATACTACCCACAACTATAACATTATATCAAATCCACACCATAATATTTAAAAAAAAATATTTTGAGAAAATTAAATATTTATTCATAAAATCTGGGGTCTCACAATATTAACTAAGTCTAGACTCATACTTACTCTCTAGAATTCATACAAATCCACAAAGAACTGTTGATCAGGCAATTCATAAATTCAAGCTCAAATTAATATAAATAAACTGGATTATAGCTTATTAACTGGAAATCAAAGTTACAAAACTATCGTTTCACTTAAAGATCCATCATAAGCCTAAAAAGTAAATTAGTTCATAATAAATGAAATAATAACTGAATAAATTAAATATAACATCCTTTCAATTACAAATATAAGACTGAGAAGAAGAATAATGTAGAACACCCTTCACGTTAGCCTTAATCCGCAATTGATATGAAAGTTCTTTAAAATCTTCACTCAAATGCTCAATATGAATTTCTGTAATTAATCTCAAATAATTGCTCTCTATGATGATGATTTCATTGTTTGTTACTCATTATATATCCAATACACCAGTTTTTTTTCAAAATCCCATGTTAATTAGAGTCCAAATGCTATCCACGTACTAAAGTCCATGTTCCAGCAATGTTTCAATCAAACTAGGATTGTCAGGATACGGCACCCGCACACACGTGGGTATATCTGAGAAATGAAATGCCTTGCGTGAAAGCTAGGCTACTATCAACAGGTTTGAAGACCCCACCTCAGCAGTGTTAAACTTATTTAGGCCATTTCATACCGTGGTATATTCTCTGCTAGACCGACTTTGGTAAACCTTCATACTTGCTCCCATAATGCTTCCAACGACTCCCTTTCTTTGCTACTTGCCACACCAACCAACCTACACATAAAAATAACACGAAATGAGTAAAAATAAACAAGAAAACAAGAAATTAACAACGATTAAGCTTGAAATGGACATCGATTCATGAATATAAAATCCACTTATCAATGGACTGCAGTGATGGAGGGGCTATCATCGTCCTCCTTCTCCCTAATGATGACCATGATATCTGGGCAATCATCGTCTTGGGTGTATCTATTTGTATGCTCATCATGGACAATGATGTGTATGCCTGACATCATAAGGGCGATGTCTTGTTTACGTCTTCGTTCCATCTCTTCCACTTCAGGATCAGGAATCATGACCTCTTTTGCTTTAATTGGTATCAGTTTGGGAAATAGCATAGCCATAATATGGGCTGGCACCTTTACCAGAGACTGTATCAGCTCATGAGTTGCAGGTGGAGAAAATCGCCATGTGACTGAAGTTGAAGGAATCTGTTTGTGCTTATGAGGATTCTTGTAACTGGAGCTAGCAGAATAGCCTAATCTAGTTGTCCCTATTCTACTGGGCACTTGAATCGAGTGCTTAATACCCTGATGCTCTTTGCCCAACCCTTGTCCAGGTTGATAACCCAATGACATCATCTCTTGAGTGGCCGACATAACTTCGGTAGAAATCTTGGATATGAGAGGTGGTGCCCCAATGGGATGGTAATGAGTGTTGTTCACCTCCAGGGAGTGGAAACTAACTGGCTCAACTTCTAAATTGAAGCTGATTAGTGGCATGTCACTTTGTTCAGGACATTCTGGCTCAACATTAACACTGACTAGGCTATTGTTGATAATGTACTTGATTTGCTGATGAAGGGTGGAAGGGATGGCTCCAGCCATATGAATCCATGGTCTTCCCAATAGCAGGTTGTATCCTGTGGCTATTTTGAGCACGTGAAAGGATACACTGAATGTATGTGGACCAATCTCCACTGGTAATTCAATTACTCCAACGATGTTTCGTCGGGATCCATCAAAAGCTTTGATAATTGTATGGCTACTTTTGATCCTCTTGGGGTTGATATTCATCTTCTCCAAGGTATTGTAAGGACATATGTTAAGTGATGAACCTCCATGTATCAAGACTCCTCCAACCATGTATCCGGAACACAAAACCGTTATATGCAACGACTTGCAATGACCAGTCCCTTCAACGGGTATGTCGTCATCAGTGAAAGATATCACATTGTTGTTAAAAATGTGATCAACCAGATGCTGCAATTTTTCCACATCCACTGATTTCGGTAAATGGGCTTCTTCCAAGACCCTTAGCAATACCTTCCTGTTATCTTCGGAAGCGAAAACCAAGTCCAATATGGAAATTTGATGTGGAGCTTCTTTCAAGCTTAAAACCACTTTGGCTTCGTTATAGAACCATGGTACGGAGGAATTCTTCAATTTTCTCCATGGGAACTTTCCCATTTAATTTGATGGTGGGCTTCATCACCCGATGGGGAAGATACAGTGGATTCTCCTTCAACACTGCAACAGTAGTATGTGAATTAGATCTTTCAACCTGCATATAATTCCATAAGACTTTGTGTAGGCTGACAACAAGATATTGTGGTCTGAATGGTAAGTTAATTGGCTCTGGTGCAGTCACTTTCAAAGGATTGTCATCTCCTTTGAGTTGAATTGCTTGTATTATGAGTGAGTTGGTACATCAAATCATCCTCGTGAGAAGAACTCTGGCAGCCCCTTCCATTTTGTAGGACATGTGTTCCCACTCTCGAGTAAAAAAGTGTCATCGAATGCCATTTGCAGGACATCGCTGTCAATTAAATTTTGAATGAGGTGGTGGAGTGCCCATCATTCTTCTATGTTGTGACCGCGAGAGTGGGAGTGATATTAGCATACTCCCTCAGAACTAAACCGTCTGGAACGGTGATTGATTGGAGGTAGAAGGGATGTAAATCTTATTTCATTGATCAACATTTGAAATATCTCCTCCATAGGTTGGTGTTGGGTAAAATCTAATTACGCATAACATGCAAGTATACGTGGTCAACAAGTAATAAAGTGATAAGTTGAGTATCGTTCCCACAGAGAATTATTTAACAAGAATTACCAAGTACTAACATATAACCAATTTAATCTTATTTAAACAAATGATATAATAATTTAATTTAAAATAGTTAAATAAATTATTACTAACTATCCCTAGAATGAAACAAGATATTTAAGACTTGAGATTATAATTTCACTTATTATTTCATTTAAGTCAACACACTTCCTGTTAAGCCAAGTTATCTATACTGGATTTTTAATCAAGAACACAAAAGTAAAATATGTCCATTTCTCAATGCACCATATTCATATCAAATCAAATCTACAGATGATAGAATTAAATTGAACACCCTAATTAACTAACCCACTATATCTCTATGTAAATTACCATTAAAAAGGATTTAAGCACAAGTTCTTATTAGACTACATATGGCGTAAAGGCATATCTCTATCCTAAACATGAATCATGAATTCTATCTATGCAGAAATCACACACACATGTTATCATGATCAGATCTAAATCTATACTTCATCTCTCGAGTTCATATAGATTATCACGATAATTGTTAGCTAGGCAATTAAGAAATTAAGTCCAAATCATAATAGACAATCCAAATATAGCTAATAAGACTAACAAAGAAGCATATCAAAGTAAACTACACAATAAGATCCATAGTAACCTCAAACAAAGAATTAGTTCATGATTATTGAATTAAAACTAAGAATCCACAATTGAATACACATTAAAAGACAAGGATAGAAGAAGATGAGAAGATATAATCTATTGTCTGTAGATTCGACACTTTCTCCTTGCTCCTACTTTGAATCTTCAATGGTCTCCAAGTCGCTTCAATCTCCAAAAACTCTTTAGAACTAGTGTTTTGATCTAATTTACTCTAATCTGATCTAATGGAATCATATTTTTCCTCTAATATTCCCCTCTAATCCTTGTTATTCTCCTCCTTTTATAAGCCTTTTTATATTTCTTTAAGTCCTCTTGGAAGTCGTTGAGTCAATTGGATCGAAACAATCCTTCCTGAACTCAAATTTGGCCAAAAAACGTCTTTTCTTCGCAGATACCTCATTTTTACGTGGAGTTTAGGCTTGTCTGGGGCCCATACAGCGAGGCTATGATTCTGTTCGCAGCTGGTATGCCCGCTTTTCAAATGGGCATTTTATGAAGGAAAAGCTTCTTGCAACGCGTGAAGTCCATTTTCTCATCACATCATCCTCTGGTAAAATAGCCATAACTTTTGATCTGGGAGGAGTTATGGGGCCTGTCACCTATCAAATCGAAGATGTCGACGAGTTCTACAACTTTTATTCTTTGAGGATTGAGAAATTTGGGATGGATGAAGGTTGAAATTGGGCTGTAAGTGACTGCTATGAAAATGGCTAACCAAAACAGCGAAGTTCGACGTCCGTTAGTACAAAGATCATAACTCTTGCATCCGAAGTCCGATTAGAATGATTCAAGATGTTCCAAAAAGCTACGAAAAATGCTGTACAATGTAAGTTAAGTTCTAAACCAACAACATGAAGTAAACATGAAAGCCCAAATGATGTCCGGATTGCTTTTCTTTGCATTTTCCTTGCTTTTCCTTACCAATAGTCTCTCACACCGCTCCCAAACGTATAACCTACAAAATGAACACAAAGTGCATGAAAAGTAACAAAGACACATGAATATAAGCAACTAATTCAAGTAAAAGATACCGGTTAGTGGATATAAAATCCACTTATCAGTTGGCTCAAGGTATGTAAATTGCCATTTGTTGGCAAAATCCTGACGGGCTTTGGCACTTGCTCTTTTTACCACTTTATCCTCCAGTGTTTCACTTTCTGAAGGCGAGGATGGAATATTCATGACAAAAAGTAGGAGACTAGCATGCTCCTGACTGATTAATTGGCGTGTGACTTGGTGCTGACGAATCACAAGTTCTGTTAACTGATCTACTTGTGTGCAAAGAACCTTAATCTTTTGCTCCATCATAAATTGGGAATGCGCATAATCCCATCTGTCAGCACCTTCTTTGCTGGTCTAAGAAGATTCAACAACGTAATTGGAACTCTATCCACTGCTCCAATTAATCATATTGACCTCTCCTTCTTTGTGTTGAGGAAGAGGATTGTCTTGAACATGAGGTTGGTCGGGTTTAGTCACAACAATCTCCCCATTGTCGATTAAGTCCTGGATCTTGTGTTTCAAGGCCCAGCAATCCTGAGTGTCATGTCCCGGTGCCCCGGCATGATAAGCACACTTTTGAGTAGCATTGAAACCCTTCCCATTCGGGTTGGCTGGTGGAAGAAGATGTGTAATTTTCTTCTAAGTAGTCAGAAGAGCAAGGATATTCTCGAGTGAGTCCCCTAAGGGTGTGAACACTCGGGGGCATTTGACTTCTCCACCTTTAGGTAAGGGAGGGTTTAAAGACTGTACTTGCAAAGGGGAGTAGTATCTCCTCTAAATAGGCATATTCTGATTGCCATTTTGACCTTGTAGTATCAAGGAAACATCTTCCTCTTTCTTTTTATGGACTCTCTGGGGGTTGTTTCCATAAGTTCCAGATTGAATGTACTCAGCAACTGCTTTAAGAAAGGCTAGGTCTTGAATCTTTCCTGACTTCAATCCCATCTCAGCCATCTCTCCATGCTTGATCATTTCAGAAAATGGCTTGCCAATGCTAGCTAAAACTCTTTCATAGAAAAGAGCTTCTTGTATGTCTATAAAGGTCTTCACCATTTCTGATTCCGTCATGGAAGGAATGACTTGAGCAGCAAGTCGCCTCCACCTTTGAGCATACTCTCTAAAAGACTCAGTAGAATGCTTCTTGACCTTAGTAATCAGTGCAACCGGGAGAGCCATCCGAGATTGAAAGTCAGACATTACGTGAGAAGGCATGAGCTAGTTCCTCCCAGCTATAGATCTTTGAGTTATCTAATCTGGTTGTGTATCTTGCCATATTTGTAGTAGGTAACCAACCAAGATTGTACATGTGACTAAATATAACACATATCCGCCATAATTTATTAGCAAATGCATTGCATCATTAACATATATAAGGATCAAGAGACAGAAAGTTCATTATTTACACCATTTGTACACCTATACACATCCAAGACCCTCTCTCTTAAAACTCACGAAAACCTTTAGTAAATCAGTCCCAAAAACAAGCCCCACTATCACTTATAACAAATCAGAAGCTCAAATTCAAGTGTTTGTTCATAAAGGTATAAAACCTAACCAAAAAATCTGATCCTTGATCCTATGTTAAATGTTATGTGTTTGTGTTAAAACATATTGTTTGTAGTCTATAGAAGTGATCTGGGTCGATAGATGTTAGATCCATAACATCTATAGGCTCGGATTTGAAGTTTTTCATGATCTGGAAAATATTTTTTTTGTTGTCTGACAACGAATGTCAGACCTCTTATCTCAGTGATCGTTAATGATTTTTGTGTTTTGAAAGTTTGTAGTTGTAGTTTGCTATGAGATCTCTGTTCTAGAACTTGAATCAGGGTCAGAGCATGAACAGATTGAAAGTTATGGGTGGTCAAACCTCATTGACCGACCATAACTTTCGGTTTTCTGGGTAACCCAGATTTGCCCAGAAGCGTCTGACAATGAATTTGTGGCCTCTGATCTTGCAGGTTGTTCTTGCTTTGCTATTTTTGTTCCATCTAAGTTGTAGTAGGTTATATGATCCACAATACCATGCCTTTATATCACTAAAATATCAAGTAGCTTAAACACTGTGGCTGGTCAAAGTAGATGAAACGATCATGAAAGTTGTTTTTTGGGTAACCCAGAAAATCCTTGAACATGTCATCTGACATGGTTTGACCGACATATATTTGTTTGATCTGTTGTTGTTATAATGTTTTTATGTAATAGATATGTTCATTTACATGTTAGCTACACACTTGAACTACTATATCACTAAAACTTAACACAGAAAGCAAGTTGTGGAAGCCCAAAAGTGATCAGTCGAACTGTTCTTGTTTTCTGGATAACCCAGAAAATGAAGAACAGGTTTGATAGATAGTTTAAGCTTCCATATCTTGCTTATGTGTTAAAATCGGACCTAGAACTTTCTTGATACTTATAGTGTTACATTAACACTACATGATATGATCAACAGCTAGCCCAGAAACACTACAGATTAAGAATTAAGCTTGGTCAAAGTATTGAAAGTAGTATGCACACAAGCCAATCATGTTTGATGATAAAGCATATACTTTGTAACAATCTTATTCATTTATTAATAAAAAGTATTAATTTATTAAAGGCTTTTAATTATCTACATAATGTTATTTTATAATATGTGATAAACCCATAGTTTTAAGCAATGCTTTTAGAATAATGATGATGATCATTCTAATGAGATCTAAATTCTTAGAAAGCTTAAAACTAAAATAGTTCCCAATCATTGGATTACTAAATTGGGGTTTAATGAATCCGGATAGATTGGTACATACGTTGCTTGCTCATTGGATGAGGATGATTGATCTCATGATCATTTGTGTGGAGACACTAAAGCAAGTATGTAGGTGCTTATTAGAGAATAAGTTCATCGAACGTGGCTCACTAAGGAATACCTAATGGAGTTTTATTTGTCATCAATAGGAATTCTGTAGTGATAGTAATACAAGTAATCCTTGGACTTGAGATCATCGTAGTATCTTGTGTATGATGAGTTATACTTTGACTTATTCCTTAAGACCCTTAGGGTATATCAAAGGGTATGCTTGGGTATAATAAGTTGTACATGGAGATAATGTATGATCAATAAAGAATCTACCACTTCTAATAAAAGAAGAGAAATGTCCTATGTGATTCGATAAATGACAACCCAAGAGAGTCCTTGGCAATGCGTAATGAAATTAGAAAGGAGTTTCTAATTTGCATTATTTGAGTTGTGCATTTAAGGATCGAAATACATATAATTAAATAAAATAAGACTTGACGGTAATTCCATGTCTTATATTTAATTGGGACATTGTATGGTGGAAGGATTGAATTGTATTTAGAACTATTTACTCAAAGGTTCTTTAATGATTAATGTTGAAATCTATATTATCTGGGAAAGTCGTTGATCGCTTGGGGAGGCTTATCCCTATTGTAGAATAAATATTATTTATTTAAATAAATTAATTATTTAATTTATTTATTTAAATAAGATTAGAATTGTTCTAATTGATTTATTCACAACCGGTTTAATATGGAGAACCTAAAGGGTCACACCATAAAAGGAAGAATAATTATTTAAGAAGTTAATGGCATAATCGTAATAATATGTTATGTATATTTAATTTAATCTATGGTGATAGAATAAATTAAATAGCTTAATATTTATTATTTAATATTTTAGAAATATTAAATATAAATTAATAAGAGGAGTCTTATTAATATTATTACAATTATTATTATTTTAATTTCTAAAAGAGTTTAGGAATTAATTTAATATAAGTACTCTCATTTATTCCTAATAAGATTAGGAAGGAAAATTAGTTAAAGGAGTTTAATTAATTATCCCTAATAAGATTAGGGAGCTTAATTAATTAAAAGAATTTAATTAATTAAATAAAACCCAATTCCTTAATTGTTAAGGTGGGTTGCCCACATCTATAAATAAGAGGAGTCTTATTATGGGTGTAGGGAGTTGTTGACTTTTACAACGACATAATTCCAATTGTTGGGAGAGTACACCTTTTCTATAGAGATAGAAAAACTAGGGTTTAGCCAACCACCCTTCTTCTTGAATTTTCTTCTTCCTTGGTGGATCACCTCTAGAGGCCAAACATTTGGGTGGCTAACGTTGATCAAAGGAAGGAACCAAACCCGGTGGATTCAAGATTGAACGCGAAAGGATTTGGAGATGAACTTGTACCTGAGGAAGCTCGATCTTCAAGGGTATGATTTTATTCTTTATCTTTTCGTTTAATTAATAATTATGCATAAAGGGTGATCCGGGTATATGGTTTGTAAATTTTTTAAACTCTGATTTTACACGCTTCCGCTAATTTATGCAATTTGATTACGTTCTAGAATATTACAAACCTAACAGTGGTATTAGAGCCAAACTTTTATGCGAATTATTAATTGTTTTAATATGTATATTGATATATGTTTAGAACAATTTATTTGGGCATAATTATGTTGTATAAAATTTATTAAAAAAAATAAATAAATTGGTAATCCATTTTTTTTATTATTACCAATACGTGTAAGTTCACCACATGTTAATGATAACAAAGACGGAAATCGAGGCAAGCAAATCATATGGATTCCATGAATTTTTAAAGAAAAGGAACTTACGGATATATATATATATATATATATATATATATATATATATATATATATATATATATATATATTACCAAGTTTTTATTATATATATATATATATATATATGCAATTTAACTATATATATATTTATTATAAGTTATTATATTATATATATATATATATATAGTTATATATATATATATATATATATATATATAAAATAAAACGTTTTATTTATATATATATAGTAACTAATATAATATTATATATATATATATATTATTTTTTTTAATTAAAATAAAGTTTATTTTAATTTTAAAATAAAAGGTTTATTTTAATATTAAAATAAAAGATTTATTTTAATTTTAAAATTAAATTTTCATGCTAACTAATTAGAGTTGGAATTGGATTCCATAATAACTAATTGGAGTTGAAATTGGATTTTATTTTTCTAAAATAAAGGAGTTTATTTATGAATAGGGAAGTAAATCCATCTTTCCTTAAATAAAGGAGTTTGTTTAGATATGAAATAAGATTTCATATTATTCAAAATAAAAGAGTTTATTTGTGAATAGGAAAGAGAATCCATGTTTCCTTAAATAAAGGAGCTTATTTAAATATGAAATAAGATTTCATATTATTCAAAATAAAGGAGTTTATTTGTGAATAGGAAAGAATATCCGTGTTTCCTTAATAAAAGATTTTTTTTTTACATGGAATTGGATTCCATAATTAATTAAAATAAAAGAGTTTATTTTAATTAAAGATTTTTTTTATTACATGGAATTGGATTCCATAATTAATTAAAATAAAGGAGTTTATTTTGATTAAAGATTTTGATTAAAATAAAATAGTTTATTTTATTCAAAATTAGATAAATTAAAATAAAATAGTTTTATTTTGATTTAAATTTGGATTAAAATAAAGGAGTTTATTTTGATTCAAAATAGATTTTATACTAACTAAATTTGCCCATTAAATGATATCAATATATATATATTAAATGTTTATTATTCATAGGATGAATGTTGTTTATTGATGCATATGATGATGTGTATGATAATAAATGGGATTGATTATGGACTATTGACCAATATGATTGGATTTTATTTTAGTTGGATGCATGAATGTATGGGTTTTATTAAATGGGGTCTGCATTTACCTGCGTCTTCTCTAATTTTTCTTAATGTAAATTCTATCTCCTCCTATGTACTTCCCCTCGATCACGATCAAGGTTTCTATTTATTTTAAATAGTATTGTAATAGGAATAGTTAGAATTAATTTTGAAAAATTGGAGATCAAGGAGCAAGGAGCGCTTGAAGACCCGTTTGTAATGGAGCCCGAGTTTAAATGTAATAGTTATATTTAAATATTATTTCTTGCACCCCTAGGGTTTGACCTTTTGGTTCACTTGGTGGCTCTAGTGAACCAAACTAGAATAAAAGTCCATAATCAATCCAGGTAGAATATAGTATTCTATATGTGCATGCTTATACTATATATATTATATATTATGCAAACATGCTTCGCATGTTCATTAATATAATGACGTATTTTATATATATATGTGCATGCGCTTAAACAAGATGAGACAAATTAATAACAAACCCCTCAATTTTTATATTAAGTCCTAAGCGTTCAAAGATATTTGGAATATCGAACGTCATTTTCTCTAGCATGATAAAATTAATAGAGTATTAAATATTTAATATGAGTTTGTTGTGTCACCACAAGGCAAGTATTAAGTATTTAAGATGTTAATTTATCACATTTGATGCTTATAAAGAAAATTGAACAATATTGTTTTGTTGTGTCACCACAAGGATGATATTTTTCTTTTTTGAATATATGGAGTGCTAGGTTGGACTTAACTTGGATAATTTTGATTCGATGTGCCACCACTTGATCAAAATAATCTAAGAGGCAAAATAAAAGGAGTTGCATAGTTGATGTAATTGACAAAAGTTGTCTACCTATTTATTTATATATAGTTTGTTGTGTCACCACAAGGCTATATACATTTGAAATGAGATCCTTATTCTCACTAGCAAATCTTTAATTAGATTTTGCTGAACTATATAAGTGAGGGTAATATAGTTTGAAGAAAATAGTGGGAGATACCAATTTAAAACAAGACCTAATTTATTTTGGTAATTAATAAAAGAATGTATGTTAAAATGTTGTTAATTACAAATTCATTTACAGAATTTTACAATGTCTAAAATTACTATCACTGCGAAGCATATTAGATGCTAAATTAATCGAACCGAATTACACGGATTGGTTAAGGAATTTGAGAATAGTTCTCATGGCTGAAAAGCTATCTTATGTCCTTAATACGCCTATCCCTGCAATGGTTGCAGACAATGCCTCTGAGGATGAGATTGCTACTTTTAGAAAGTGGCAAGATGATGCACAGTTGGCTCAATGCATCATGCTCGCATCCATGAGTAACGAGCTTCAGCGTCAGCATGAAACTATAGATGCTTCTACTATATTCCTGCACATCAAGTAGTTGATGGTGAGGAAAGTAGGACTGATAGATATCAGATATCTAAGGAGCTCTTCCGATCTAGAATGGCCAATGGCACTATAGTACATATAAAAAGTTCTTAACATAATCAATTTGATTGATCAATTAGGATAACTGGTTTTGTCATGGATGGAGAGTTGAGCCAAGATTTGATCTTGCACCCACTCCCGGACTCCTTTCACATTGTTGTGAATTTTCATATGAACAAGCTAGATATCAGCCTCGCTGATTTGCTTAACATATTGAAAAATGTTTAGAGTCACTTTCCAACCAAGAAAGACCATGTCTTACTGGTAGGGGCCAAAGGATCTTCTGAAAAGAAGAATGATTCAAAGAAGGTATATAGAAAGGGCAAAAACAAAGGATAATAAGAACAAAACTGATACGGATAGCAAAAGAGTTTGCTTCCACTGCAATAAGCCTGGACACTGGAAAGAAACTGCGAGAAGCATCTTGCAGAGGATAACCAAAGAAGCTTAGTGAAGTTTCGGTTGCAAATACAAATTTGTTCATGATTTAAAATAAATTTTTCTTTAAGTCAAGGTTCTACTTGGGTATTGGATACCGACTTTGGTTATCATAAATATAGATTTATGAAGGGACCAAGCAGAAGTAGAAAGCTAAACAAATATAAGTAATCCTATGTGTGGGAAATGAAGCAAAGGTTGCTGCATATTAGCCATAGAAACTTATAGTTTAGAAAAGCCTACGGACAAATCTATTAAGTCAATAAGTTGTTATTGTATTCCAGTTCTTGTTAAAAAAAAATATTATTTCCATTTTATTGTTGGACAATGAAATCTTTGGTATTATAATTAAGAACAATTGTTGTTCTATTTATAATAATAATGTTTTGTATAGAATCGAATATTACTTAATAAATTTTGTATACTTGACTTACATGAAAATAATTTTGCATATTGAACAAATTACTATAAGAAAAGGAGATGATCATTCAAAGAGTTGAATGTGTGTATTTGTTGAAATACAAGTGTGAATTATTTGAAAGGTTCAAAGAATTCAGAAGTGAAACAAATTGACAAAGTATTAAGATTCTTTGATTAAATCAAGGAATAAATACTTGTGCAATAAGTTTCTTGATCATCTCAAATGGTTTTCTCATAATGGACGCCTCCTGATATGTAATAAATGATTTATGTATCTGAAAGGAAAAATCGTACCTATTTGAACATGGTGCGATCCATAATGATTTTACCGACATTCCAGTATCCTTCTAGGGTCATGTCCTAGAAATGGCAGCATACCTACGAAAAGGTAACCTCTAAATCCATTTGAAGACTCCATAAAAGTTATGGACAGGGAGGATTCCTAATCTTAAGTATGTTAAGATAAGGGGTTGTCCAACTTATGTGAAACGGTTTCAAAGGATAAGCTTGGGATAAGATTTGACAAGTGTCGATTTGTGGGACATCCTAAAGTAAGTTTGGGGCATATGTTCTATAATCCTACATAGCAAAAGGTGTTTATTATAAACACACCGCCTTTCTAAGATAAAGGTGTTTATCATTAAAAAGGGCTAGTGGGAGGATAATAGATCTTGAAGAGTTCAAGAACCACAAAACACTATAAGTCAAATAAGAGGAACTCAGAGATGAACTATTTGTACCACAAACCGAATCGTAAGTCTAGAATAGTACCGAAGATACCTAGGAGGTATGGATTCATCATGGATGATGATGATGAGGTACGCATCATAGAAGATGATGATCCAGAGTTACATTCGATGAGGTAAGACTTCTAGTGTGTACAAAAGGGTCAGTGAGAGCGTCGTGAAATTTTTAGTATTATATGTTGATATACTACGGATAAGGAATGACATACCAATGCTTCAATCAGTAAAGATAAAGTTGTCTAAACATTCCTCCATGAATGATTTGGAAGAGTATCTTAATTGGGGATATAAATCTATATAGATAGATTTAAGAGGATGCTCGACTTAACCCAAGGAACGTATATTCATTTGATGCTAAAGTCGTTTAGCATGGAAAACTCCAAGAGATGTCTCATGTCGATGAGCTATGGAGTGTATCTCTCTTAATAGTCCCCATAGACTCCAAAGAAGAGAGATCGCATGAGTGACAATCATGTATGCAATGAAATGTACGAGACCTGATGTTGATCACTCATATTCTGGAGAAGATCACTCAGAAGAGAAAGCGGTGAAAACATCTTAAAGTGCTTAACCTAAGACTAAGGATGTAATCATATTCATGGTGGGTCTAAATTAAAACTAGAGGGCTTTACTGACTCAAGTTTTTCGCATGCACTAAGACGATCGAAAATCCACTTTAAGGTAAAGTGTTACCTTGAAACAAAGGTGCGTTGAATTGGAAAGGTTCCAAACGACAAAAAAGTTCTTTGGTTTAGTGATAAAGACAAAGTATATAGCTATAAATGAAGATACAAGTTGATTGTTTGGATTAAAAGTTCATTACAGAACTAGGAATAGTTCCTAAGTCTCATCTTGGATCTAAACATGTGTTGTGGCACTTTCATTTGATTATTAGAATCATTGAAAGATGAGAAATCACTATAGAGATAGTGGACTCTCATGAACAACATTACATATCCATTAACTAAAGCTTATCCAACAGCAGGATAATCGTCACTTAGAGAAGAAGAGTATAAGATACCATGACGATTGGCTTTAGTGCAAGTGGGAGATTGAAAGTAGTATGCACACAAGCCAATCATGTTTGATGATAAAGCATATACTTTGTAACAATCTTATTCATTTATTAATAAAAAGTATTAATTTATTAAAGGCTTTTAATTATCTACATAATGTTGTTTTATAATATGTGATAAACCCATAGTTTTAAGCAATGCTTTTAGAATAATGATGATGATCATTCTAATGAGATCTAAATTCTTAGAAAGCTTAAAACTAAAATAGTTCCCAATCATTGGATTACTAAATTGGGATTAGTGAATCCGGATAGATTGGTACATACGCCGTTTAACTTGCTCATTGGATGAGGATGATTGATCTCATGATCATTTGTGTGGAGACACTAAAGCAAGTATGTGTAGGTGCTTATTAGAGAATAAGTTCACCGAACGTGGCTCGCTAAGGAATACCTAATGGAGTTTTATTTGCTGTCAATAGGAATTCTGTAGTGATAGTAGTACAAGTAATCCTTGGACTTGAGATCATCATAGTATCTTGTGTATGATGAGTTATACTTTGACTTATTCCTTAAGACCCTTAGGGTATATCAAAGGGTATGCTTGGGTATAATAAGTTGTATATGGAGATAATGTATGATCAATAAAGAATCTACCACTTCTAATAAAAGAAGAGAAATGTCCTATGTGATTCGATAAATGACAACCCAAAGTAGTCCTTGGCAAGGCGTAATGAAATTAGAAAGGAGTTTCTAATTTGCATTATTTGAGTTGTGCATTTAAGGATCGAAATACATATAATTAAATAAAATAAGACTTGACAAAGAATTCCATGTCTTATATTTAATTGGGACATTGTATGGTGGAAGGATTGAATTGTACGGTAACTATTTACTCAAAGGTTCTTTAATGATTAATGTTGAAATCTATATTATCCGGAAAGTCGCTGATCGCTTGGGAGGCTTATCCTATTGTAGAATAAATATTATTTATTTAAATAAATTAATTATTTAATTTATTTATTTAAATAAGATTAGAATTGTTCTAATTGATTTATTCACAACCTATTTAATATGGAGAACCTAAAGGGTCACACCATAAAAAGGAAGAATAATTATTTAAGAAGTTAATGGCATAATCGTAATAATATATTATGTATATTTAATTTAATCTATGGTGATAGAATAAATTAAATAGCTTAATATTTATTATTTAATATTTTAGAAATATTAAATATAAATTAATAAGAGGAGTCTTATTAATATTATTACAATTATTATTATTTTAATTTCTAAAAGAGTTTATGAATTAATTTAATATAAGTACTCTCATTTATTCCTAATAAGATTAGGAAGGAAAATTAGTTAAAGGAGTTTAATTAATTATCCCTAATAAGATTAGGGAGCTTAATTAATTAAAAGAATTTAATTAATTAAATAAAACCCAATTCCTTAATTGTTAAGGTGGGTTGCCCACATCTATAAATAAGAGGAGTCTTATTATGGGTGTAGGGAGTTGTTGACTTTTACAACGACATAATTCCAATTGTTGGGAGAGTACACATTTTCTATAGAGATAGAAAAACTAGGGTTTAGCCAACCACCCTTCTTCTTGAATTTTCTTCTTCCTTGGTGGATCACCTCTAGAGGCCAAACATTTGGGTGGCTAACGTTGATCAAAGGAAGGAACCAAACCCGGTGGATTCAAGATTGAACGTGAAAGGATTTGGAGGTGAACTTGTACCTGAGGAAGCTCGATCTTCAAGGGTATGATTTTATTCTTTATCTTTTCGTTTAATTAATAATTATGCATAAAGGGTGATCCGGGTATATGGTTTGTAAATTTTTTAAACTCTGATTTTACACGCTTCCGCTAATTTATGCAATTTGATTGCGTTCTAGAATATTACAAACCTAACAAGTATGCCACTCGAACACTGTCTATGAATGTTCTTGAGGCTCAAGAACATATAAGACTACACTTTCTGTCGCTAAAGGCTTTAGCGACAAACTTTTAAATTTTATTTAGTTTATTTTCCAAAAATCATTTAAAAATAGAAATTAATTTCTGAAAATTATAAAAATAATTTAAATTTTTTTGAAGTTATAAAATTAACTTTTAATAATTTGGCCTATTTTTCATAAATATTTGTATTTATTTAAAAATTATTGATATTTAATTTATTTGATAAATACATTAATTAAATTAATTAAAAATGATTTTATTATATTAAAATCATTTAAATGATAATAAGGTATTTAAAAATATTCTAAGTTATAAAATATAACTTTTAATATTTTAAAGTAAATTTCATTAATTATTTAATAATAATGATATTTAGATTTATTTAATAATTATATTAAATAAATTAGTTTAAAAATGATTTTAATATTATAAAAATCATTTTAAATAAAAATAAAGTGTTTAAAAATATTTGAAGTTATAAAATATAACTTTTAATATTTAAAGGATAATTTCATTAATAATTTAATATTAATGATATTAGATTTATTTATTAAATAAATAATTTTAAAATAATTTTATTTATTTAAAATTATTTAAAAAGGATATAAATGAATTAAAAATATTTTAAGTTATAATAAATGACTTTTAATATTTTTACAAATAATGTATTAATATTTAAATATTAATGGTAATTATTTAAAAATGATTTTAATTATTTTAAAAATCATTTAAGGGTAATATTAATACTTTAAAAATATTTTAAGTTATTAGAAATAACTTTAATATTTTAGCAATGGTTTCATTAATATTTTAAATATTAATTAAATATTAATGATAATAGAATTATTTAATATTTAAATCATTTAATAATGATTCCGGTGTTTAAAAAATTATGATAAATTATAATAATTAATTAAAAATTGTTATAAGTCATTTAAAAATAATATGACTCATATTTAAGTTATTTAAATGGATATTGAAATACATGATAGAGTCTTAGACTCGATAAGTACCCGATAAAGCTGTCGGTACACCAAAATGTTTCAAAAATTGACCTGGACTTATATAAATTATCTATATATGTGTTTGTTTGTGATCCAATGACTGTTAAACATATGTGACAATGTGATTAGGTTATGTGCTGACTGCAAATAGCAGTACTATATGTTCTGTTATGTTATTCTAATCGATAGAATGATCTTATTAATGATATGTCTTGATATAAAAGATAAAACTAAGTTGTGTAATCAGTAGATCAGGCAAGTATCATATCTTTGCATTTACTTTATGCAATGGACATACGTAAATGAATATCAGAACTATTCTTTTTCATTGTTCAAATATCTTAACCTTTGTATATACTTATGCAATGATTCTGTATAAGTAAGTTATTAGATTATAATCTTTTTTACAAGTTCTTTAATTCTGTTATTATAGATCAAGATATATATTTTATTCGTTAATTTCTAAGCTTGGTTATACAAGTGACCTAACTTGGATAATTATTGTATTTAATCATATGTTGATACATACCTATTGATTTCCGGTATGTATCATTAATTAAAAGCCGTCTAAGCTATTTAACCCAACTAGACACAGATTTAGAAATATCGTTGAACATGATAACACTTTATTGTATCCAATCAAATTGTTTTAGTTCGAATTCTCGACTAAGTATGAACATCCCGAATATGGGAAAACTTTTGTGCGCCAAAGGCGGATAAGATGAACGAACATATCATTCTTGTATGTAGTATTGATCAATACAGGGCACATTGGGATGATCACCCTCGCGCCTGTAAGTTATGACGGTTTGCGGATGAAGTTCTGCTAAACCTTAGCGAAAATTAAAAATAATGTTCATAGTCTGTTGACTGATCTTCATTTATAGTCAGTACAAAATTAAAAAAATTTGATATGGAATTGATATGTTGTTATTATTGGTTCAGCTTACTTCACAACTATTGATTCGTTGTAGAAGTGTCATTCAAAGAAACCATTTAATCCTTTCAGCTAGTATTTATTATTGCTATTATCATTCTTGCTTTAAATTTAAATGTTTTTAGCTAAGCGTGATCAACCTGAAGGTTCAGGCGAGAACAAGGGAAAAGGAAAGCAAACAGAATAAGTTTAATGGTATATTTTGTAATAGTTAGACATTATTAAGACAATGATATATATTATCTATCATGTAATGTAAGGTATTAAAGGTAGCGTACTTGGGATTTGAAAACTCTGATATGTAAATTAAGTTTGGTATTTATATTATTGTTATTATTATTTTATTATTTCGCTCATAGAAATGGTATCGTGAAGCACCGAGTTCGGGTTTCAAGTACCTAAATTTTGGGGCTTCACATTATGGTATCAGAGCTTTAGGGTTAGAAACCTTAGGTGAGATAGACCTTAGGCTATAACCTTAGGATAGAGGGAACATTGAAAATACAAATAACTTATATAGAGTTTAAAAAGAGATGAATTGAATAAATTCATCGTCAAACAAAATAAAAGATAACTTATATAAAATAATTATTTGTTATGTGTATATATTATTTACTAGTCAGGATAATTTGTGTGTAGATGTCAGGTGGAAAAGGATTAGGATACCCTCAGATCGTAAAGAAAAAGCCAATCAACATAACCGAGCCAATTTCAAAGTAAATAGCTGAAATAGAGGCTCACATTGAAAGTAACCCTGATAAGGTGGTTAGTGTGGAAAATGTAGTACTGGATACAGAAACAGTAGTATAACTGATAGGTAGAGTATAGTTAGATAATATAAGGTTAAGCTCGAGTTCTTAAAACTCATACTTATGGTAAGTTCATGACTCATAATTATATAAAAATTTTGAACCCCTCAGCAAATGGACACCAAAGTTCTGACTAGGATAAGTTCTTAAACTCGTATAATTATGATAAGTTTCTGAACTCATAATGTGTGGTAAGTTTGACGAACTTGGTATAGTTATGTGTGAATAGATTAGTGTGGATGATAGGAATATATAGAATACTAAGCAACTGATCCTTAGTGTTATTGGGTAAAATCCAATTACGCACAACACGCAAGTAAACGTGGTCAACAAGTAATAAAGTGATGAGTAGAGTATCGTTTCAACAGAGATTAATTGGCAATAACCTTAACTTACAATTACCAATCTTCTATGAACCCTGATTTTATTAAACAAATCAAACTCAATATTTTAACTTAACAAAACTAAAATTTAAAAATAATTTAATTAACACAAAATAACCAT
This sequence comes from Panax quinquefolius, assembly GCA_020205615.1. Lineage (NCBI taxonomy): Eukaryota > Viridiplantae > Streptophyta > Magnoliopsida > Apiales > Araliaceae > Panax > Panax quinquefolius. Next base: position 69,909,756 of record CM035152.1, on the reverse strand, counting down.
GAATATCAATATCTGAATTTTCAAACAATTAATGGAGAATTAGACTTATGATTTCACCCTAAGCTTCACTTTGATTTTAACACCTTTATCCCAATTTAATGCACTATCCCAGTTTATTAATCAAGAACACAAACGTAGTATTAACCACCTCTCGATGCACTAATACCCTATTAACTTCAATCCATAATTAAGATAGAAATCTGTTAAACACCTTAATCAACTAACCCACTATATCTCCATGTGAATTACAATTAAAGAAGGTTGAAGAATAAGTTTCCTATCCGATTACATGCGGTGCCAAGCATATCTCTACCTTAACACTCATCAAGTTTAAGCTACTAACAAAAACCTGAACACATGTTATATCAACTAGGTCTAGATTTGAATATCTTCTCTCGATTTCATCCAACTCCACAAAGAATTATTGATCAGGCAATTCATAGATTCATGCACAAATTAATATAGATAAACTGGCGATAGCTTACTAAATTGGAAATCAAAGTTAACAAAACCATCGATTCACTTAAGGATCCATCACAAGCCTAAAAAGTGAATTAGTTCATAATAAACAAAATAAACACTGAATAAATCATAGAAATCATTCTTCCAATTACAATAAATAATCTAACACAAAGAATATTGGAAAACACCCTTCACGTAGACTAAAATTGCAATTGTCTTGAAAAACTCCTCGAAATACTCCTCCACACTTGTTATCAAAAACTCATCTTTTTTTCGTAATTCTGCCCTCTATTCTTCTCGTTGTTGTTCTTGATAGAGTAATAGATATCTAGCATACAACTCTAGCAAACATCTCTATCAATTAGAGTTATAATGCCATGTAACTAGCCAAAATTCGTGCCCAATAAGAATTATAACCAAAATAGGACACTCACAAATTTCCAACCCCCGCCCCGGCGAGCCTGCCTTCTGTCTTGCTCGAATAAGGACACCCGCCTCGATGGGGGTGTGTAGTTATATAATGCCCGCCCCGATGGGCTATTCTCCTGTTAACTGAATTGTAAGACCTTCACTTGCGTGAGGGTTTATAATCTCTGCATGCATACAGCTGGTGTGTTCTGTTAATCGACTATGCCGCTTATCTTTGAATTGCTTCCCAATATGCTCCATTTGATTCCAATTGCACCGAATAAATGCCACAACCACCAATCTACACATGAAATGACATAAAACAAGTGAAATTGAACATGATCCCAAGAAATTAGTAACAAATAAGCATGAATTGGATATTAAATTGCGAATATAAAATACACTTATCAAAATCCCCCAAACTTAAACCGTACTAGTCCTCGAGCACAAGTCAACTACATGCAATGCAAAGATATGAAAACGAATTCACTTATATGCTATCAAATCCAACAATAACGCAGAATCAAAATTATCTTAATAGCCTCAGCGAAAATAAGCAAGTATACAATATCAACCATTAAAAACCAATCTACAATTACGCCTTAATTCTCGAATCTCAAGCCATCATCACTGGTATAGTGTGGGTGTGTAACATCCATGATAACCGATACTAACTCAAATTCAATACATAACTAGTTTCTTAGAAGGAATCATGCAGCACAAACTTAAAAATTTCAAAACTAGATAGTTCCAACTAAAATCAAGCAATTACAAATCTCAAGGGATCAGGCGGGGTACTTATGCTTTATTTTCATCAACGAGGGTTTTTTTCTCTTATTTCCCATTTTATTCACTTTTTTTATACACATAGCTATGCAATGTCTTATTCCCTTAGGCTTTTCAATGCTACCTTAATGAGCTTTCGACCAACGACTCCCAGACCATTAAGAACCTTAGGGCACTAGGTGTAAAGATAATCCCCTCGGGCTTACTTACTCAAGTAACAAAGGCCACAAAACTAGACAAGCACACCACAATGTTTATTCATAGTTTTTTTCTTTTTTTTCATAGCTTATATACCCCACATAACATCCCCCAAACTTAGGTTCTTGCCTAACTTTAGCCTTTACCGGCCATCCTTGTCATTTTATCATTCAATCTAACATTATGCTTTAGAGACCATTTAGGTACCGGTTTGAACTTGACCAATCAACACAGATGTTTGTTACTCGTGCTATCCTTTTATACAAGTTTTAAATAACTCAAGATTCGATTCATAAATGATCATTGTGTCATAGTTCAAATACTCAATCCTGTATTTGCTACTTATTTGACAATCACATCATAGGCCCACAACAACATGAAACACAACATTGATGGCTTAAACAACACAATAATTACTAAATAACATATATTTTTTATTATTATTATTTTTATAGATGTGAATAACAAAATGCGGATAACAAAATACATTACACTATTATCTACTATGCAAAACCTAAGCTACTATGAATGCTGTAAGACCCCAAATTATTAATAAATAAAATTTATTTTCCTCTATTTATTATTTTGAAATAGTAAGGGTTGATTTGATTAATGTGGATAGTTATGGGTAAAATACACAAATATTTCGAATAAGAAAGTGGTTATAAAATATTCATTATTGTCGGGGAATATTCGTTTGGTCGTGGAATATTCATACTGTAGGGGAATATTCGCATGACGGACAGCGCGATTTTGTGGGCCCCATAACTTGAAAGCGATTGGATGAAGAAAACGACAAATATAAGTTATTTATAAATAACGGCGTTGTTACCGATAATATCTTGTTGGAATACCCGTGGTTAAAATACACTAATACGCGTTGTTGAGCAAGAAGACACGGTATTGCTCCAATTATTGATTCTTACGTGAAGGCACTACTCAATAATTGTTACAAAGAATTACTATTCAGTATTCTATTTTATTGATTCAATAATTGCTGCATTGATATTTTATATTACTGTTGTTTCAATAAATTGTCATTACATAGTATTTTCCATTATCGGAGCAATAATTCATATTATCTGAATAATATTATTGGATAACATTATTGACAATGTCTAGAAAGTTCTGTCTAAGGAGAGGTTTGGTCACCTAATTGCGCGCCAGTAAGGAGAGATCCTTATTGGAAAGCCCCCTCTTTCCTAGGAATGGCCTGGTTGCCAGTACTTTGATTCTGTAATATTATTTGTGAATAATTAATTATTGATTTATATGATGAGGAAAATATTGATTTTATGTGGATATAGATGGAGAAAATTTTTAATGTGACAATTGTTGAAAATTAATATTTTATCTTTTTCTGATAAAATAATTAATTTAAATATATTATTTTAATAATATATTAACGATTTATATTTTATAATGAATGTGGGATATATGAGTATATGAGGAGAAAGAGTATTTTGTGGCATTAAATGTTTAACACATATTTTGTGTGTTGGTGGACACAATTATTAATAGAAATTTGATTATAAATTTGTAAAATTGCCCGTTTGTGGATTTCGGTTAATTTCTGTTTGGAATTTGGAAAAACATCATTCTGCAAAGTTGTAGATAATGGAATTTCCTATGGAAAGTCTAGTGTTTAAAATTTTTCTGATAAAAGAGCTATTTATTATGAATTATTTAAGTTCCGAAGCTCTGAAATAATTGATTTTTGGAAGTTTTAATTATGTTTTTTAAGAAAAACGTTTTTCAAATGTTGGTGGCCATCTTTAACATGTGCTTGGTGGCTGAAATCAGATTTCAAAGTGGGCGTAGGAATGTGTTTTGTAAATATTAATATTATATTAAATTTTTTACTTTGGTGTTCTAAGCATTTTCCTATAAATAGGGTGCTTAGGTTAGAATTGAAAATCACACCAGAAACTGAAGTTTTCTCTCTCTATATTATCGAGCGTATTCTTGTGAGTATTTTGAGTATACTTTGAGTATTGCTATACGATGCAAGTACAAGTCATAACCTATATCCGGTGTTTTAACTAGAAGTACTGTCTTTCGAGGTAAGGAATGTTATTTTATTAAAAAATGATATTATTTCATTAATATCATTATGCTGAAATATTGGTTGGAAATTTTTATCAAATTTGAAACTTTTTCATGTCGGGGTTACTATTCATGAGTTACTATTTACGAGTTACTATTCATGAGTCACTATTCACGAGTTACTATTCATGAGTTACTATTCACGAGTACTAATCACGAAGCGTGAAGATGTTTTTTGTGAAATTTCTATCTTTTGGTGTCTGAGTTACTATTCACGTATACGGCACTATTCATTCACGATACTCAAGCACTATTCACGAATCGACACTATTCATTCAAAAATGAAATTTCTTCTTTTTGTCCAAAATATCTACTATGGATACTAGCTTTGATTGTATCCATGTTTTGATCATTCTTGAATTTTACTCCACTCTGATTACTTATAAAGTATTTTTGAACTTGGATTGTTTAAAATACAAATCCTTAATATTTGTTCTTTTGTTTCACTAGATTCGTTTCCTTTAAAATATTTTTCATCATCCTCAATCCTAAATGATGATATTACTGAATATCTTTGGCCTGTAGTGCAAAGATGAATGATTTTTTGATGAATATCTTTGACCCGTAATGCAAAGATGAACATGTGTTTAGATGAACATGACCAACTGATGAATATCTTTGGCCTGTTGTGCAAAGATGAATATTTGATTCCAGATATATATATTAATTGATGTTACAGGGATAAAATATCGACGATGAACTTTTAAATTCATATATAGAAGATAGTAGTTTGCATTCTCTACTTAACTCTTCTAATGAATTATTATTTCAAACTATGAGATTGATTTAAAACCTGGTTGTCTATTGTATTCTATTAGATTTTTCCTCATTGGAGACTAACGATAATTTGTTGTATATTATCTTAGTCATAATATTCTTCTTGGGCTAGTTGAGCTCACCCTTTTCCTTTTTGTTCCATTTTTCTTCTCAGGAGGCGAGAATGTAGCGAGTACTAGTCGGGGTATGGAATGAAGGTTCTAGAGAGAGTTCTTTAGTAGTCCTCACCATTTTTGTAAAATAATGTATCAATAATTATGATGGGGATTTATTTTCGTGTAGATATTGTCTAGATAGCAATATCTGTATTTAAACTCACAGTTTATATGTTGTAATAATAAAGTTGTAGTTATTTCTGTACCATGTATTTGGCGACTTAGAATGGGTTGGATGGAATGGACCTATTTTGGGGGCGTCACAGTTGGTATCAGAGCTTAGGGATATGATCTCTGGCAGAGTTCGGAGAATAGAACTAGGAGGGGAGAGACGAGTAAATCCTTCACTAGTGTGTCCTACCTAAGCTTATTTGTTAGTTGGTTAGTATATAGGGATATTATGTGATATATTGATTTCCTTAATTAACCCTTGTTTTATGATGATGTTTGAGAATGTCGATTTGAGAATATTAACGATGGAGTAAATGAGATCGTGGAGATGCCTGTACTTACCAACGAGGAGAAACGTCTGTGACAGTCAAAAGTACCTCTTGTGAACAACACCAATTTGAAAGCGAGATGATGAACGAGGGATGTTTAGAAGCTTTTTGCGATTCATGCAAAATCGAGATTTAGGAGACTCGTGTTCAAAATACTGAGAGGAAATTATAGCAAATCACGGGTGGTCACACAACAAGCAGGTTCAAAGAGTTGGGACCACCGTGCATTCTGGGAAAGCCGGATCCAATTAAAGGCGAGACGTGGGTCAAACAAATTACCAAGATATTCGATGTCTTGGGATGCACGGAGGAACGAAAAAGTTCCATTCGCTACTTTTATGTTCCGTAACGAGGCAGACATCGGTGGGAATCAGGAAGCGTACCCATCCAAATTTTCGACTCAAAGATGTCATGGGAGACATTTCAGAAGCAGTTTAATGACAAGTACTTCCACGAAAGTATTCGTCGCTATATGAAGGAAGTGGAGTTTATTAGATCGGAGCGAGAATAACATGACGGTGTCCCAAAGACGAGGCGAAGTTCATGGAGTTATCCAGTTTCGCACCTCATTTAGTGGAGAATTAGGAACGATGACCGGATGTTTCGAGAGGTTTGAAACCCGGCATATGTCGATATCTCATTTCTCATAAATTTTCTCTCTATTCAGATGTTGTCAATGTGGCTCGATTGTTAGAAAGCGAGATAACGAGTAACGTTCAACCGAGGGACCATAACCGAGGATTATACCAAGATAGCGATCCATCGTAATAACGATAACCACGGAGAGAAAAGAAGAATACGGACAAAGGCAGTAACCACTCTGGTGGTAATCGTGGCAATGAAAATAGAAGAAGCGAGTCGGGAGGAGTTTTTAAAAAGAGGATATTCAACAACGACCATGTGAAGACGTCAGTGCCAGTAGCAACTCGTTCCAAGGGAGGAGAAAGACCATCGGTCGTATGTTACAAATGTGGGAAAGAGGGAAATATCAGCCCAAACTGCCCATAACAGTTTAAGGTATGCTATAATTGTGGAAAAGAAGGACATATCGCTTGAGATTGTACAATATCGAAACCAGATCCAGTGAAATGGTGACTCAAAAGGATGTCCCAAAAAAGTCAAAGTCAACGGTTCCTCGGACGAAGCGCTTTGTCGTGACCGGTCAAAATGCGAGAACCCGAACGGTTAAGTTACGCAGGTTAGTTAATTATAAATTCTTGCGAAGTTTATACCTTACTAGATACCCTGCCTACCCATTCTTTTATCTCTCTTGCTTGCGCTCAACGTTTGAACTTGACTACGGAGAAATTAGACTTTGACCTATTTATGGAGACTCAGTTAGGAGAAACTTTCATTACATCCGTTGTTTAGAAATCTTGCTTGATTCAGTTGGCACTATCACATTACACGTTAACCTTATTTCTATAGAGATATTTTCTTTTGATGTGATTTTAAGGTTAACTACTCATCATGCCAAAATTGATTACTTTTGTAAGGTTGTTAGTTTTCATATTCCTAAGCAACCTGTTATTCGAATTCAAGCAATCAAACCATTGTAGTCAAACATTTTAATATCAAGCCATGAAGTCATTCGTTTATTATGGATGTCAAGTTTTCTTAGTCCATGTTATGGATTTGAATAAAGACACGTCAGATTTGAATAATATTCTTGTTGTTATTTATTTTTCCTGACGTATTTCCTGAAGAATTTCTTGGTTTACTCCCAAAGACTGATATTAAATTTTGTATCGACTTTGAACCTGGTACAAAACTCATTTCTAAAATCTCATATTGAATGGCTCCTATTGAACTTCAAGAGTTAAAAATTGAACTATAGAATTTGGTACCTGGGCCTTTATCTGGTGACTTCCTTTGTGGAATGCACCGAAGCCAGACTCTCCGTAGGGGACACCATATTCGTGTGATAGTAAACTGATAGGTGTCATTGTAACGTGTTATCCAAGGTTGGGATATGAGTCATAGTTGAGAACAACCTAAGTCGGTAATCGAAATACGTAGCTTTCTAGGCTTAGTTGGTTATTATCGGAGATTCGTTGAAGGATATTCTTGAATCGCTATTCCATTAACGCAAATTGACTCGTAGAGATACAAAATTCGAATGGAGCAAGGAATGTGGGAAGAGCTTCGAAGAACTCAAGAGGAGACTCATTTCAAAGACATGTTCGACCATGCCATCCTGGAAAAGCGAACATAGGTAGTGACATTTTGAGTAGAAGATCGATTATAATCACGAGTACGATATTGTCAAAGACTCATTTCGTATAATTTACAAATAATAGAGATGGAGATGAAAACTCTAGGTACCCACGTGATGATATACGAGTATAATCAACTTTAATCGATAAAGTTAAAGCTGTTCAAGCTACACACCGGAGTTGATGAATTTGAAGAAGGAGGTGCAAGAAGTTGTTATTTCAAAAGCGAGAATCGGTGAGGTGAGGAAAGCTCAAACCTTCAATTTATTAATCCATTTGAAATTCTCGATCGAATAGGAACTGTGGCCTATAGACTCGTTTTACCGCCAAGTATGACGCGTGTTCATAACGTTTTTTACGTATCTATGTTACGTAAATATGTGGACGACTCGAACCACGTCATTGAGTTAGAACCGGACGAGATAGCCGAAGACATAACGTACTAGGAGGTACCTGGCAAGATATTGGATAGGAAAGAACATGTCCTATGTACCAAGGTTATACCACAAGTTAAAGTTTTATGGAAAAACCATGCTATTGAGGAAATGACCTGGGAGTTGGAAACAGAAATGAAAGCGAGGTATTCTCATCTTTTCGAAACACCAGGTACGTACGTCAATTTCGAGAATGAAATTTCATAAGGAGGGGAGGTTGTAAGACCCCCAATTATTAATAAATGAAATTTATTTTCCTCTATTTATTATTTTGAAATAGTAAGGGTTGATTTGATTAATGTGGATAGTTATGGGTAAAATACGCAAATATTTCGAATAAGCAAGTGGTTATAAAATATTCATTATTGTTGGGAATATTCGTTTGGTCGTGGAATATTCAATCTTGTCGGGGAATATTCGATGCGACAACGTAGTCTTTTATGGGCCCCATAACGAAAAAGCGATTGGATGAAGAAAACGACAAATATAAGTTGTTTATAAATAACGGCGTGTAGTTATTCACAGATTAATCTTGTTGGAATACCCGTTGGTTAAAACACACTAATACGCGTTGTTGAAACATAGCACGCAGTATTGCACCAATTATTGATTCTTACGTGAAGGCACTACTCAATAATTGTTACGATAATTACTATTCATTATTTTATTTTATTGATTCAATAATTCTTTGCATTGATATTTTATATTCTTGTTGTTTCAATAAATTGTCATTACATAGCATTTTCCATTATCGAGACAATAATTCATATTATCTGAATAATATTATTCGATAACATTATTGGCAATGTCTAGAAAGTTACGCTAAGGAGAGGTTTGGTCACCTAATTACGCTACCAAGATGAGAGAGATCCTTATTGAAAGCCCCTCTTTCCTAGGAACTACCGGGTTTGCGAAGACTTTGATTCTGTAATATTATTTATGAATAATTAATTATTGATATATATGATGAGGAAAATATTGATTTTATGTGGATATAGATGGAGAAAATTTTAATGTGACAATTGTTGAAAATTAATATTTTATCTTTTTCTCGATAAAATAATTCATTTAAATATATTATTTTAATAATATATTAACTGCAGTGATATTTTATAATGAATGTGGGATATATGAGTATATGAGGAGGAAGAGTATTTTTGTGGCATTAAATGTTTAACACATATTTTGTGTGTTGGTGGACACAATTATTGACCGAAATTTGATTATAGCCTGTAAAATCGCCCGTTTGTGGATTTTGGTTAATTTCTGTTTGGAATTTGGAAAAACTTCCTTCTGCAAAGTTGTAGATAATGGAATTTCCTATGGAAAATCTTGAGTTTCAAATTTTTCTGATAAAAGAGCTATTTATTATGAATTATTTAAGTTCCGAAGCTCCGAAATAATTGATTTTTGGAAGTTTTAATTATGTTTTTTAAGAAAAACGTTTATCAAATGTTGGTGGCCATCTTTAACATGTGCTTGGTGGCTGAAATCAGATTTCAAAGTGGGCGTAGGAATGTGTTTTGTAAATATTAATATTATATTAAATTTTCTACTTTTGTGTTCTAAGCATTTTCCTATAAATAGGGTGCTTAGGTTAGAATTGAAAATCACACCAGAAACTGAAGTTTTCTCTCTCTATATTATCGAGCGTATTCTTGTGAGTATTTTGAGTATACTTTGAGTATTGCTATACGGTGCAAGTTCAAGTCATAACCTATATCCGGTGTTTTAACTAGAAGTACTGTCTTTCAAGGTAAGGGATGTTATTTTATTCAAAAATGATATTATTTCTTCAATATCATTATGCTGAAATATTGGTTGGAAATTTTTATCAAATTTGAAACTTTTTCATGTCGGGGTTACTATTCATGAGTTACTATTCACGAGTTACTATTCATGAGTCACTATTCACGAGTTACTATTCATGAGTTACTATTCACGAAGCGTGAAGATGTTTTTTGTGAAATTTTTATCTTTTGGTGTCGGAGTTACTATTCACGTGTCTGAGACTATTCACGTATCTGACACTATTCAATTAAAAAATGAAATTTCTTCTTTTTGTCCAAAATATCTACTATGGATACTAGCTTTGATTGTATCCATATTTTGATCATTCTTGAATTTTACTCCACTCACGATTACTTATGAAGTATTTTTGAACTTGGATTGTTTAAAATACTGAATCCTTAATATTGTTCTTTTTGTTTCAATCGGATTCGTTTCCTTTAAAATATTTTTCATCATCCTCACCCTAAATGATGATATTACTGAATATCTTTGGCCCAGAAAGTGCAAAGATGAATGATTTTTTGATGAATATCTTTGGCACATAGTGTAAAGATGAATAGTGTTTAGATGAACATGACCAACCGATGAATATCTTTGGCTCAGTAGTGCGAAGATGAATATTTGATTCGGATATATATTGATTGATGTTACAGGATAAAATATCAATGATGAACTTTTAAATTCATATATAGAAGATAGTAGTTTGCATTCTCTACTTAACTCTTCTAATGAATTATTATTTCATTGCGAAGATTGATTTAAAAGCGGTTGTCTATTGTATTCTATTAGATTTTTCCCTGTTGGAGACTAACGATAATTTGTTGTATATTATCTTAGTCATAATATTCTTTACTAGGCTAGTTGAGCTCACCCTTTTTCTTTTTGTTTCATTTTTCTTCTCAGGAGGCGAGAATGTAGCGAGTACTAGTTGGGGTATGGAATGAAGGTTCTGGAGAGAGTTGTTTAGTAGTCCTCACCATTTTTATAAAATAATGTATCAATAATTATGATGGGGATTTATTTGCGTGTGGATATTGTTTAGATAGCAATATCTATAGTTAAACTCACAGTTTATATGTTGTAATAATAAAGTTGTAGTTATTTCTGTACCATGTATTTGGCGACTCAGAATGGGTTGGATGGAATGGACCTTTTTTGGGGGTGTCACAAATGCCCTAAGCTATTATGCAATACTGAAAATAAAATGCAATACAAAAATTTAAGTGACCAAAATTAAAAATGAATCCTAAAAGCTAAAATGCATGCAAACATGAATTTAAATCCCCCAAACTTAAACAACACAATGTCCTCATTGGATAATTGATCAAAATAAGTACATGAGGATTTTCCAGTCAATGCTTAAGCTTGAGGAGGTGGTTCTTGTTCTTCTTCATCGGGATCACTTGGTGGGAACCTTGGCATTGGTCCGGGCTGTTGATATGGAAATTGTGCCGCCGGGTTAAAACTTTGAAGAGTTGTGTTCAACGAGGAAAAAGATGTGTGCATAGCGTCGAACATGTGCTCTTGCCTCATTGCCAATTGGCGCATTTCCCGATGAGTTGCCTTGGTGTGTGCATTTAGTTGATTTTGGAAATCAAGAAATTGAGATCTAGATATAGCCTCGGCCCGCGGTACCTGCTCATCCCCTTGATCGCCCTGTTCTTCATCATCATCCCCCGATGTCTCTGTAGTATCCACGTTATCTTCCGACGACGATGGAAAAATGAAACCCACTCCACGCGGGTGTGACTCGCCTCCTGCCCATACAGAGTAACTCGCTATCATTCTTGAATCCAGCAGCGCGAGCGGTATTTGAGTGGGCTCGTCATCAGACCATCTAACTCCTGCTTGACGGCACAACCCGAATATGAGTGATGGGTGTGGCAAGCCTCTAGAAAAATTCCCACGTAGGCACCGACGAATGGAGAAACAAATGATAGCCCCGACATCAATTATAAAATCTTGCACAATGGCGTACAACAGTAACCTTCTCTTTGGTGACGTCCGAGGTATGTTGGGATGGCAGCAATTTCGCGTAGAGGAAGGCATACCAAATTTTGCCATACCAGCTAAGGTCCTTGCTATGGAACACGGTGCCTCCCTTTCGACCTTTCATCCATGACTTTCCCGACTTTGTCATCTCCATGATAATAACATCAAAATTTGGGTCAGAATTACTGAGATGCTCATACTGGTAGTGGCAAGGCACCCGTAGTTGGTAGTATGTGTGGATGGCATCGGCACTGAATGGAACCAGACGTCCGCGCACAAATGCTTGTAATGGTTCTTTGTCCATAACATTTGTATAAAACTCCTTGACAATATTTACAATGGTTGGTTCCGGCTCCTGGGTAAATTTTATCCATCCCTTTTGGTAAATTTACAGCATCAACTCCCCATCATTAGGATCCGGTGCCAATCCCCTCTCCGGTGTAAGGGCTTTGGTAAGCATGTAGTCATACCGGTCGGCGACGGCGACACTTGTAAATTTCCAGCGATCGAAGGTGTGGGTTGGTTGGGATGGACGTAAACTCTTCCCCCTTGGCGTTTGGACGATGATTGTGAAGCCATTTCTCTCTTAATTGCTAGTTTTGCTCTACTCTCCCCCAAACTTTGCACTATTATCTCTCTAGCTTACAACTTTACTCTCTTTTTCTTTATAGGAAGTGTGGTGGGAGAGTTGGTATTATATGTGGTGGTATTTATAGGTGGAGAGGGTAGTCTAGCATTGGTGGAGTGAGGAGGTGGAGAGTTGGAGAAGAGTAATAAAGTCTTGGGAATGTGGGAAAAGTGGGTGGTGGTTATGGAGTAGTGGGGAAGTGTAAAAGTGGGAGGTAATTGAGAAGGAGAGAAGCCCAACCAACTGCCCACGTCTGTCAAAATTCCAGGACCCCCTCCTACGTGGTAGTTAACTAAAAGGTTCGCCTTTGCACGGCATGGCCACCCACTGGAGTCGAGGACCCCACTTGGTGGGGTGGTAGTGCTTTTAGGGCCCGCCCCGGCGGGGGTTAGAGTGTAAAAAGGGCCCACCCCGGTGGGCTTAGTTACTTCTAGGCTTTCTTGTTTTGCTTCAATTTAGCATACTTTTGTTGTGCTATACTCGTTTGATGATCCTTTTCCCAGCCTGCATGACATGGAACATGAAAATTAGTGAGTCTTGGATGTCATGTTATGTTGTGGAGAGATTAATGAGAATTTAATTTTATTCTTCTACCTAGTAATTTACTAAAACTATGATTAAACAAATATGAATGAAAAATACGATAAAGAACTAAAAATTGGGTTGCCTCCCAATGAGCGCTTGATTTTAAGTCGCTTAGCCTGACTACTTCCTGCTTAACTTGTATCGGACAATGTGATGGCAATCACGTCAGTATTAGCTTCTCCACCCCAGTAATGCTTTAGACGGTGTCCGTTGACTTTGAATGTTTCGAATGGATTGCGAATGTAAATTTCCACCGCACCATGAGGGAATACCTGCATGACTATGAATGGTCCCGACCATCTTGATTTAAGCTTTCCTGGGAACAAACGCAGCCGCGAGTTGAATAATAGAACTGATTGGCCTGACTCGAATGTTCGACGCAAAATATTTTGGTCATGCCATCTTTTGAATTTTTCTTTGTATATTTTGGCATTCTCATATGCATGAAGGCGAAACTCGTCGAGTTCATTCAACTAAAGTAATCTCTTCTCTCCTACAGCTTTTTGATCAAAATTAAGTTTTTGCACTGCCCAATATGCCTTATGCTGTAGCTCCACCGGTAAATGACATGCCTTCCAGTACAACAGTTGATATGGTGACATCCTAATTGGCATTTTGTATGCAGTTTGGTAGGCCCATAAAGCATCATCCAATCTAAGTGACCAATCTTTTCGACTCGGATTCACCACTTTCTCGAATATCTTTTTGACTTCTTTGTTCGATACCTCAGCTTGTCCACCGGTTTGAGGGTGATATGTTGTAGCTATCTTATGGTTCACCCCATACTTGGCCAAAAGAGCAGTAAACGATTTATTGCAAATGTGACTACCTTTGTCACTTATAATTGCTCTTGGAATGCCGAACCTCGTGAAGATGTTCTTCTGAAGGAATTTGAGGACCACTTTGGCATCGTTTGTTGGTAGAGCTGTAGCTTCAACCCACTTTGACACGTAGTCCACTGCGAGTAGAATGTATTGATTGTTCAAGGACGAGGGAAATGGTCCCATGAAATTGATACCCCATACGTCAAAAATTTCCACTTCCAGAATCGTTTGTAAAGGCATCTCATTACGTTTCAAAATGTTGCCCACCCTTTGACACCTATCACATTGTTTGACAAACTGGTGGGCATCTTTGAATAATGTGGGCAAATAAAAACCACACTGCAGTACCTTCGTCGCTGTCCTCTCACTCCCATAATACCCGCCATACACCGATGAGTGACACTCATGCAGAATATTCTTCACTTCACTATATGGGACACACCATCGAATCACCTTGTCGGCACACTTCTTGAACAAATATGGATCATCCCACATGTACCATTTCACGTCGTGAAGAAATTTCTTTTTCTATTGCCTTGTGAGGTCAGGTGGTAGAATGTTGCTCAAAACAAAATTTGCATAATCGCCATACCACGAAATCTCTGCTGAAATCCCAAACAGTTGCTCATCCGGGAACGATTTGTTGATTTCACATTTGTCGTCTTTTTGTTTCCCGTGGTTTTCCAACCTAGACAAATGGTCGTCTACCTGATTCAACATCCCCTTCCTATCCTTTATTTCTAAATCGAACTCTTGAAGTAGGAGAATCTACCGAATAAGGCATGGCTTAGCATCCTTTTTCGCTATCAAGTACCGAATCGCTGCATGGTCTGTATATACTATTACCTTAGTCCCGATCAAGTAAGCACGAAATTTGTCGAACTCATATACCACTGCAAGCAATTCCTTTTATGTGGTTATGTAGTTCATTTGGGTTTCTATAAGTGTTTTACTTGCGTAGTATATAGCGTGAAACATGTTGTCTCTCCGCTGACCCAAAACAGCCCCAGCCGCGAAGTCGCTTGGATCACACATAAACTCGAATAGCATGCTCCAATTCGGTGAAACTATAACGGGGGCTGTAGTCAATTTCCTCTTTAATAAATCAAACGTTGTCTTGCATTCTTTATCAAAGCTGAACGTCACATCCTTCTCTAAAAGACTGCATAGGGTTTTCACAATTTTAGAGAAGTCCTTTATAAACCTCCTGTAGAACCCAGCGTGTCCCAAGAAACTCCTAATACCTTTCATTGAGGTCGGTGGATGCAATTTTTCAATAGTTTACAGCTTTGCTTTATCAACTTCCAACCCTTGAGCTGATACCTTATGGCCCAAAATTATGCCCTCTTCAATCATGAAGTGGCATTTCTCCCAATTTAGTACGAGATTAGTGTCCTTACATCTTTGCAACACCATGACCAGATTCTTCAAGCAATTATCAAAACTGTCCCCATAAACTGAAAAGTCATCCATGAAGACCTCAACATTGTTCTCCACCATATCTGAAAAAATTACCATCATACACCGTTGGAAAGTTACTGGTGCGTTACATAACCTGAATGACATCCTCCTGAATGCAAATGTGGCATAAGGGCACGTGAATGTGGTCTTTTCTTGATCCTCCGGAGCGATGACTATTTGGTTATAGCCTGAATACTCATCCAACAAACAGTAATACTGATGTCCCGCCAATCGATCCAACATTTGGTCAATAAAGGGCAGCGGGAAATGATCTTTTCGGGTTGCCTTGTTCAATTTTCTGTAATCCATGCAAACCCTCCAACCTGTCACTGTTCTAGTTGGGATTAACTCATTATCGTCATTCCGCACCACCGTCATTCCTCCTTTTTTCGGTACGCACTGGACTGGACTAACCCATTTTCTGTCGGAAATCGGGTAAATGATGCATGCATCTAACCATTTCAAAATTTCCTTCTTTACCACTTCCTTCATAATTGGATTGAGCCACCGCTGTTGTTCCACCGTTGGTTTTGCTTCGTCTTCCATTAGGATCTTGTGTATGCAAAATGAAGGGCTGATTCCCTTTATGTCAGCAATTGTCCATCTAATATCTGATTTGTGTTCTCGAAGCACCCTCAACAACTTTTCTTCCTGTAATTCGTTAAGTACAGCTGAAATTATAATAGGTAAAGAATTTAAATTGCCTAAATACGCATACCTTAGGTGCTTAGGAAGTGGTTTAAATTCCAGCTTTGGTGGCTCTTCCAATGATGGTTTCAGTTTTTCTGCGGTTACCTCCTCTGTGTGCAGTGGTTCAAACGGTGTTTTAAATCTTGGTACTGTGGCAATGAGTCTAGCAATTGAAAGTAATCCACCAATTTCGGATCATCGATCTCCTCATCTCCTAATAATGTTATTTCTAACGGATCGTTCACCAAACTTTTGCTCATGTCATCACTAATGATTTGCGCAATTAGATCCATTCAAAAACATTCTTCCTCATCAGTAGGGAATTTCATGGCCTTAAACACATTGAATTTCACTTCTTGATCTTGGACCCTCATAGTGAGTTCTCCCTTTTGTACATCTATGAGTGTTCTCCTGTAGCCAAAAATGGTCTCCCTAGGATAATTGGGATGTTCTTGTCCTCCTCAAAATCCAGAATGATAAAGTCCGTGGGGAATATAAACTTATCCACTTTCACTAAAATATCCTCTACTATGCCTCTCGATATCGTGGTCGCCTATCATGGTGTAAGGAGATGTTTGTAGGCCTTGGCTCGGGCAAACCCAATTCTAAATATACTGACAATGGCATATGGTTTACACTCTTCCCCAAATCACATAAACACTTTAAAATACATCTCCCCGATCGTGCATGGAATAGTAAAGCTCCCTGTCCTTGAGTTTTGGTGGTAATTTTTTAATGTCTGCATTTACACTCCTCTCGTTAATGCCACAGTCTAAAAATCTTCCCATTTCTTTTCCTTGATAAAATCCTTTCATAAATTTTTGCGTAACTAGGCATTTGTTCTAGGGCCTCTCGCAAATGGTATGTTAATTTGAAGTTTCTTGAAAACTTCCAAAAATTTTAAAATTGCTTGTCTAACTTTTGTTTTTTAACTCTTTGCTTTGGAATGGTGGGGAGGATAAGCAATTGGTTCGTTGACTGGTTTGTTACTTTCCATTTGTTTTTTGTTCCCTTGCTTTACCTCACCTTCAGATTTTCATCTCCTGGTTCAATCTCCTTTATAATCAAAATTTTTGCTCTTGACCAATAAGTCGCTTTTCCACTTCTCAACATAATGGCTTGACCTTTGCTTTCAAGTGATTACCCTTAGGATTTTTCTCGGTGTCACTTGGTAATGTCCCTTGTGGTCTATTATTCAATGCCAACACAATTTGACCCATCTGATTCTCTATATTCTTAATCGCCCTATCTTGTGCTTTCATACCCATGGCGTGCTCTTTTATAGCCAACTCAGTGGTAGTCATGAATTTTGCCAACACTTCCTCCAGATTGGGTTTTCTTTCTTGATATTGAACTGGTTGTTGCTGATTCTGGAAACCTGGAGGGTATGATTATCGTGAAGCTTGATTTTGCTGGTTGTTGCTCCATGAAAAATTCTAATGATTCCTATTTCCTTGATTGTATGTGTTCTGATATGTGTTTTGAGGAATTTTGTTGTAATTATTGATGAACTGCATAGCTGCTGGATTAATTATACATTGCTCCATTGGGTGCTCTCCTGTGCACAACTCGCATATTATTGCCACTTGCTGTACTTGCTGTGTTTGTTGAGCTTGTGCTGCTTATGTTGCTGAAACTAACTCCAACTTCTTTGAAAGTGCAGATATCTATGCCTGCATCGCTTTCATACTATCTACTTCTAATACCCCAGCTACCTTCGCCTGTGTCATTCTTGCTGTGGGCCACTGGTAGTTATTAGCTGACATGGTTTCAATCAACTCGTAGGCTTCCTCGTAACTCTTAGCCATGAACGCTCTGCCTGATGCTACATCGATACTTGTCCTGAGATTCCCATGTAGTCCGTTTTAAAAGGTGTTCATTTGTAGCCACTGAGGCAATCCATGATGTGGGCATTTTCTGAGCAGTTCTTTGTATCTTTCCCAAGCCTCATATAATGACTCCCCATGTTGTTGTTCAAACATTGTAATCTCATTCCTCATCTTCGCAGTTTTCGCCGATGGGAAGAATTTTGCAAGGAATTTCTGAGCTAAATCCTCCCATGTAGTTATCGAACCGGATAGTAACGAATGTAACCAACTCTTCGCCTTATCTCGTAAAGAGAATGGGAACAATCAAAGTCTCACCGCCTCATCCGAAACCCCATTAAACCTAAATGTGTCGCACCTTTGAAGAAAGCTGACTAAATGCTCGTTCAGATCGTCATTTGCAAACCCTCCAAATTGAATCAATTACAATTATTTGTATCATCCTGGCTTAATTTGAATGTATTTCTTTGCAATTGTTTGGCCTAGTGATGCTTAGATCACAGATTCGATCACCTTGGGTGTTCTTGAAGTCCCTCAACGCTTTCCGATCTTCGGTTGCCATTACTATTCCCTCTTCCTTTTCAGGTATTTCAAATTCTTGCCTCGTTTCTTTGATCCACTTACTCAACCTCTGAAACCTTTTCTCAATGTCGTCCTCAAAAGGCAGCAAGTCTGGATTTTGGGACCGAGTTCGCATAAACTACGTCCAACACCTGAAATAAGAAGCACAGTACAAAAAAATAAAAATGTCTAAGTAAAACTGGATTAATTAAACTGATATTGTAAAACACTTAAGATTTATGCTAAAAATATCCCCGGCAACGGCGCCAAAAACTTGTTGGGTAAAATCTAATTACGCACAACACGCAAGTATACGTGGTCAACAAGTAATAAAGTGATGAGTAGAGTATCGTTCCCACAGAGATTAATTAGCAATAACCTTAACTTACAATTACCAATCTTCTATTAACCCTGATTTTATTAAACAAATCAAACTCAATATTTTAACTTAACAAAACTAAAATTTAAAAATAATTTAATTAACACAAAATAACCACGAATATCAAAATTTGAATTTTCAAACAATTAATGGAGAATTAGACTTATGATTTCACCCTAAGCTTCACTTTAATTTTAACACCTTTATCCCAATTTAATGCACTATCCCAGTTTATTAATCAAGAACACGAACGTAGTATTAACCACCTCTCGATGCACTAATACCCTATTAACTTCAAGCCATAATTAAGATAGAAATCCGTTAATCACCTTAATCAACTAACCCACTATATCTCTATTTGAATTACAATTAAAGAAGGTTCAAGAATAAGTTCCCTATCCGATTACATGCAGTGCCAAGCATATCTCTACCTTAACACTCATCAAGTTTAAGCTACTAACAAAAACCTAAACATATGCTATATCAACTAGGTCTAGATTTGAATATCCTCTCTCGATTCCATCCAACTCAACAAAGAATTGTTGATCAGGCAATTCATAGATTCAAGCACAAATTAATATTGATAAACTGGCGATAGCTTACTAAATTGGAAATCAAAGTTTACAAAACCATCGATTCACTTAAGGATCCATCACAAGCCTAAAAAGTGAATTAGTTCATAATAAACAAAATAAACACTGAATAAATCATAGAAATCATTCTTCCAATTAAAATAAATAATCTAACACAAAGAATATTGGAAAACACCCTTCACGTAGACTAAAATTGCAATTGTCTTGAAAAAATCCTCGAAATACTCCTCCACACTTGCTATCAAAAACTCAGCCTTTTTTTTTTTCGTAATTCTGCCCTCTCTTCTTCTCGTTGTTGTTCTTGATAGAGTAATAGATATCTAGCATACAACTCTAGCAAACATCTCTATCAATTAGAGTTATAATTCCATGTAACTAGCCAAAATTCGTGCCTAATAAGAATTATAACCAAAACAGGACACTCAGAATTTTCCACCCCCTACCTTTAGCGAGGGTTTGTATGCTATGTACGCTTGGCTGGTGCCTTCTTCCTCGTCTTTGCTCGAATAAGAACCCCATTTTGGTGTGTAGTTATATAATGCACCTACAAGGGATATATGCTCTGATTAATCGAATTGTAAGACCCCAGCCTTCGTGAGTGTGTTCTGATAATCCGACTATCTTTCTTATCTTTGAATTGCTTCCCAATATGCTCCATTTGATTCCAATTGCACCGAATAAATGCCACAACCACCAATCTACACATGAAATGACATAAAACAAGTGAAATTGAACATGATCCCAAGAAATTAGCAACAAATAAGCATGAATTGGATATTAAATCACGTATATAAAATACACTTATCAAAGGCGTAGGAAAATAAGTAGTATTAGTATTACTTGAATATGTATGATTCTATGATATGTATATGATAAGTATGTGGGTGTAATGGAAATATTCTTAACTTTGTATAAGTTGTGGCAGTGATTCCTGACTTTTGTGTCACAAAGGGATAGGGAATGTTTAAAGTAGTATGTGTTATGCTATATGGTGTAAAGTACTAGAATTAGTTGGATGAACATGATTTTATTTAATCAGATAATGCCGCCAATACGAAAACGAAACCAAAAGGCTAAAGAACTTGTCAACAAAGCAGGAGGACAACCAGACCCGATACAAAATTTTACGAATATGGTCTCTCAAGTTATGCAGAATGGAATACCAGCCGTGAGAAATCAGCCAAATAATCGATTGGCAAACTTCAAAGACTTTAAGGCAGTAGGACCGCCTGAATTTAGAGGAACAACTGACCCTATAGAAGAATTTATGATAGCTAGGGTAACGGAGGGGAAAAAGACAGCTTTTGCCACCTATATGATGAAAGGGGAGGCAAATTTTTGGTGGGAGACAAATCAAGCTAAAGCTGGAGAATGGAGTAGTGGTAGTAGGACTGGAAATAGGAAAGGAGATAATTTCAGAAATACCAAAATAGTCCAGGATGTGGAAAGAAACAGGTTATACAATGTGGGAATTGCGGAAAGGATCACTCGGGAGAGTGTTTAAAGGGAAAGTTTGTGTGCTATAAGTGTGGGCAGAAGGGACATATCTCTCCTAACTTCCCCAATCCAAGGATGAATAGTGGGTGTTTCTGGTGTGGGTCAACGGAACATAAGGTTAAGAACTGTACAAAAAGGAAAATGAAGGTAGGGAGTGGCAACACGAGGAAAAGCAGCGGGACTCTAGCGATAACGAGACCGAATTCAACAAGCAAACCAACAAAATCAACTACAAGAATCTTCAGCAAGACAGTTCTGGATATTGTGGCAGCCGGGGATGGAACTCTTGGTATTATTCGTATAACTTTGATTTTCTTATGCATGATTTTCCTATATATAGCAAATTATTTTATAAAGAAATTTTGAAGGAGGAATTTGAGTTCTATTAGAAATTAAATTTCCGTTTAATCAGATAGACAAGCTTTATGCTAAATAGTTAAAGATCAGTTCGATCAAATTTGATCGAGATCTACTTGAAATAACTGTGTATGCTATGTACCTTTATATGTATAAGTTTTGAAACAGTGATTCCGGGGCGGAATCTTTATAAGGGAGGGTGAATGTAATAACCCGATATTTTCTATATAATTAAATTAGAAATTTTGCGTATAAATTTTTTTTATTATTATTTTAAAGGTGGGATTACATGCAAGGTAAAGTATATGTATATATGTGACAAATAAAATTTATTTATTACACGAATAATTTCAAATAATTTTCTTAGAATTATCGACCATTATAAATTATATTTTAAAATTAATTTTGTAGTAAAAATATCTTTATTATTTATTTTCCATGAAAATATGATTATATATTATTTAAATAATATATGAAATAATTATTGGAATAATTATAATAATTATTTTATTATATGAATTTTAGTTCGATTATTAAGTTAATTATTTTAACTTAATTGATAGTGCTATATATGCAGATAAATCAAATATGGAATCCAAACCCTAATTCTGGATTTTGATCAAGGAATGAGAATAATAATATTATATTAATTATATTTCAGTGCTATAAATATGTGTTATATATGTTGACCGATAATGGTTGGCCAATTATGGTATAACAGTAGAAAACCTAGTATTACTATGCTAAATACTAATTTGAAACTCAATAACAAGCTCTAGACTGTTATGTAATCACGTTAATGTGTCTAATGACAGGTAATATAGAATATAACCCTAATTAGGGAAAACCCTAATTATTAAAAACCTTAATTTCTAAATTAGGAACCCTAACTTTGAAATTATAAACCCTAATTGCTTATTGTAAACCCTAATTGCAAATTTAGCACGCGTAATGATAATTAGTAAATTATTAAACCTAATTTGTAAGTTTAAGTAAATAGGAAACCCAAGGTAATTAGGAAACCCTAATTTTCTATTTTTAGTAACTAAAATTTCCATTTTTAGCCTTATCAAGAAATCCTTAAAAGCTAATACATAAAACCTTAGGGTCAAACCCTAAGGGTTTGCCAAGAATACTAAAATGCCATTAAATTTTCAAGTCTAATGACCTTATTACCCTTTTTCCATTCTTTATTAGATAACTTGTGTATCTTGCCATATTTGTAGTAGGTAACCAACCAAGATTGTGCATGCGACTAAATATAACACATTTGTAACCCAGAAAATGCTTGAACATGCCGTCTGACATGGTTTGACCGGCATATATCTGTTTGATCTGTTGTTGTTATACTATTTTTATGTAATAGAAATGTTCATTTGCATGTTAGCTACACACTTGAACTACTATATCACTAAAACTTATCACAGAAAGCAAGTTGTGGAAGCCCAAAAGTGATCAGTCGAACTGTTCTTATTTTCTGGATAACCCAGAAAATGAAGAACAGGTCTGACAGATAGTTTGAGCTTTCATATCTTGCTTATGTGTTAAAATCTGACCCAGAACTTTCTTGATACTTGTAGTGTTACATTAACATTACATGATATGATCAACAGCTAGCCCAGAAACACTAAAGATTAAGAATTAAGCTTGGTCAAAGTATGCCACTCAAAGACTGTCTATGAATGTTCTTGAGGCTCAAGAACACCTAAGACTACACTTTATGTCGCTAAAGGCTTTAGCGACAGACTTTTTAATTTTATTTAGTTTATTTTCCAAAAATTATTTAAAAATAGAAATTAATTTCTGAAAATTATAAAAATAATTTTAAATTTTTTTAAAGTTATAAAAATTAACTTTTAATAATTTGGCATATTTTTCATAAATATTGGTATTTATTTATATCTTATTGATATTTAATTTATTTAATAAATGCATTAAATAAATTAATTAAAAACGATTTTATTATATTAAAATCATTTTAAATGATAATAAGGTATTTAAAAATATTCTAAGTTATAAAATATAAGTTTTAATATTTTAAAGTAAATTTCATTAATTATTTAATATTAATGATATTTAGATTTATTTAATAATTATATTAAATAAATTAGTTTAAAAATAATTTTAATATTATAAAAACCATTTTAAATAAAAATAAAGTGTTTAAAAATATTTGAAGTTATAAAATACAACTTTTAATATTTAAAGGATAATTTCATTAATAATTTAATATTGATGATATTAGATTTATTTATTAAATAAATAATTTAAAAATGATTTTATTTATTTAAAAATCATTTAAAAGCGGATATAAATGAATTAAAAATATTTTAAGTTATAATAAATGACTTTTAATATTTTGATAAATAATGCATTAATATTTAAATATTAATGGTAATTGTTTATAAATGATTTTAATTATTTTAAAACAATCATTTAAGGGAAATATTAATACTTTCAAAATATTTTAAGTTATTATAAATAACTTTAATATTTTGGCAATGGTTTCATTAATATTTTAAATATTAATGATAATTGAATTATTTAATATTTAAATCATTTAATAATGATTTCGGTGTCTGAAAAATTATGATAAATTATAATAATTAATTAAAAATTGTTATAAGTCATTTAAAAATAATAAGACTCATATTTAAGTTATTTAAATGGATATTGAACTACAGGATAGAGTCTTAGACTCAATAATTACCCGATAAAACCGTCGGTACACCGAAATATTTCAGAAATTGATCTGGACTTATATAAATTATCTATATACGTGTTTATTTGTGATCCAATGAGTGCTAAACTTATGTGACAATGTGATTAGGTTATGTGCTGACTGTAAATAGCAGTACTATGTGTTCTATTATGTTATTCTAATCAATAGAATGATCTTATTAATGATATGTCTTGATATAAATGATAAAACTAAGTTGTGTAAGCAGCAGATCAGGCAAGTATCATATCTTTGCACTTACTTTATGCAATGGACATACGAAACGAATATCTGAACTATTCTTTTTCATTATTCAAATATCTTAACCTTTGTATATACTTATGCAATGATTCTGTTTAAATAAGTTATTAGATTATAATCTTTTTTACAAGTTCTTTAATTCTGTTATTATAGATCAAGATATATATTTTATTCGTTAATTTCTAAGCTTACTTATAGAAGTGACCTCACTTGGATAATTATTGTATTTAATCATACGTTGATACATACCTATTGATTTTTGGTATGTATACATTAATTAAAAGTCGTCTAAGCTATTTAACTCAACTAGAAACAAATTTAGAAATATCGTTGAACATGACAGCACTTTATTGTATCCAATCAAATTATTTTGGTTCGGATTCCTGACTAAGTATGAACATCCCGAATATGGGAAAACTTTTGTGCGCTAAAGGCGGATAAGATGAACGAACATATCATTGTTGTATGTAGTATTGATTAATACATGTCACATTGAGATGATCACCCTCATGCCTGTAAGTTATGACGATTTGCGGATGAAGTTCTGCTAAACCTTAGCGAAAATTAAAAATAATATTCATAGTCTGTCGACTGATCTTCATTTATTGTCAGTATGAAATTTCAAAAATTTGATATAGAATTGATATGTTGTTATTACTGGTTCAGCTTACTTCACGACTGTTGATTCGTTGTAAAAGTGTCATTCAAAGAAACTATTTAATCCTTTCTGCTAGTATTTATTATTGCTATTATCATTCTTGCTTTAAATTTAAATGTTTTCAGCTAAGCGTGGTTAACCTGAAGGTTCAGGCGAGAACAAGGGAAAAGGAAATCAAACATAATAAGTTTAATGGTATATTTTGTAATAGTTAGACATTATTAAGACAATGATATATATTAAGACCCCAACTTTTATGAATAAAGAATAATTTTCTCAAAATATATTTTTGAATATTATTGTGTGGATTTGATATAATGTTATAGTTGTGGGTAAGTTTTATAAATTTTTCAAAGTAAGTAAGTGGTTATATAATATTCGATTGGTCAGGGAATATTCATTTTAACGAGGAAATATTAAATGCGATGGCACAATCATTGGTGGACCCACAACAAAAGTATTATCATGTAGTTAGAAAACGACAAAATTATCTTTTATAAAATAACGGTGAAAGTGTTACCGTTAAAAGCTGCTGAACTACCCGGTAGTAAAAGTAATGCGATGTCTGGCGTGGTTGTATAGTAGCACACGGTATTGATTATTGATGCTTCGTGAGAAGTCACTCGGTTATACTCAATTATTGCTACTGATAATTGCGCATCATATATCTCTCGTATTATTGATTCAATTATTGTCATAGTATCATTTGCATAATATATATTATTAAATCAATAATTGAGATGACAAAGTTATTCATATTATTATTTACAATATTGACAATGTCTAGAGGTTCTGTCAAGGAGAGGTTTGGTCACCTAATTGCGCGCCAATAAGGAAAAATCCTTATTGGAAAGCCCCCTCTTTCATGGGAACGACCTGGTTGTTAAATATTGTGAATTATAATATTAATGATGAATAAGTCCGTGTTGATTAAAGATGAAATTGATAGTTCCATTGTGTTAGAATTATTAGTGTTAGTGAAAATCGACATTTATTTCGATAATAATTCATGTTTGGAGGTTATATTCACCAATCGGGTATTTTACTGGATAAATAAACAATTAATTGCTATTAATTCGCATGATTATAACTATTTGTTCACATGTGTGTACTATTGATTCACATTCTTGTACTATAAGGGGAGGTGGTGCAAGATTAATAATACTTGCATGACTAAGTTAAAAATGGAGGTATAGTTGAAGGTACTATACTGTCATTCGTATTTTTACATGATTATAACTATTGATTCACATGATTGAACTATTGATTCACATTATTTACTATTAGGGGAAGTGGTGCAAGTTTGATAATACTTGCAGGACTAAATTAAAAATGAAGAAAAAGAGGAAGGTATTATACTGTAATATTTTGAGCCCCAAAACGTGCAATTATCGAAACTATATTTTCCTATAAATAGAAGATCATTCTTCCTTCATTTCTCACCAATTTAGTAAAGCTATAGAGCAATTATTATAGAGAGAAATTATAGAGAGAAAGAAGAAGAGAAGTCTGCTACCTCACTATTCTAGTATCCAGTCTTCTTCTAAGGTAAGGATATTATTCTTTCGTATTCATGAAGAGAGTTATTTTCTTTCAATACTCGTAAGGGTTGTTATTCCATTCTTTATTATTCTATTGGAATAACCTATCTATGCGAAGTACCGCATACATGGTGAAATTCTTCTGTTATTCCATTCTTTATTATTCTGTTGGAATAACCTGTCTGCATGTGTTCTATCGCATGCCTAGTGAATTCTATTGTTTTATTATTCTATTGAAATATCCTGTCTGTGTGGATTACGCATGACCTGGTTCCATTCTTTATTATTACATTGGAATATCACATGCATGCGGATTCTGCATGACACAGGTTCCATTCTTTATTATTCTGTTGGAATAACCTGTCTGTGCGGTCTATCGCATGGTGAATTCTTCTGTTATTCCATTCTTTATTAATCTGTTGGAATAACCTGTCTATATGGATTACCACATGCATGGTGAATGATCCTTCGTATTCATTCCTTATTAAATTGTGGAAATGATCCGTCTACGTGGATGACCGCATGGAGATCAAAAATCCATTTCCAGTTTTGTATATTCTATTAAACTCAGTTGGTTAAAGTTTTGGCTTCTATACTCCATGAAATTAGTGGAATATCCTTGATATTTGCGCTTCATCCAGTATCTTTTCATGGAAATATTCTTCTAAGCATTCTTGAATTTTACTCTACAAAGCAGTATCATGTTGACAATTTGGACGTTATTGATTTCTGGATAAATTAAATTATAAATCTTTAAAATTTATCCTTGAACTTGTTTTATTGAATTATTCTGTCATTGTCATCATCCTCATGCTTATATTGTGATTAAAGTCATCTTTGGCTTGTGTGCATAGATGGACTTGGTATGATTATGACCAGGGATTATTCGGTATAATCATGACCGTAATGTGACGAATGATGTGGTAAAAGTCCTCATTGGCCTGCAGTTCATTGATGGACAGTTGTTGGTATGATTATGACCAGAGATTATTCGGTATAATCATAACCATTGATGATTACATGAATATCCTTGGTCGTGGTGCAGAGATGATTTGGTTTATTTATTAAGCTGAGTCTCAGCAATAAAGTTGATGAAAATCTTTTTAAATCATAGAAGATAGTAGATTTTATGTTCTACTTGACTCTTCTAATGGATTGCTTGTTCCGCTACAGTTAAACTTGTTGTCTATTATATTCTATTAGTTTAACATTGTTGAAGGCTAATGATAATTTATTCTGCATTATTTTATTCATAATATATCTTACTGGGCTAGTTGAGCTCACCCTTTGCTTTCATTGTTCTCTTCAGGAAATGAGAAAATAGCTGGGACTAGTCGGGGAACGGAGTGACGGTCCAGATGATAGCATTAGTAGTCCTCACTATTCTATTAAAAAGTATGAGAATAAATGTAATGAGGACTCCATTGAGTGTGGATATTGTCTAGATAGCAATATTCTTATTAAAACTCTTAGATTATGTTTTGTCGTATTTTACACGACTGTTGTATAATTAAGTTATATTTGAATTTTGTACCATGTATTTGACGACTCAAGATGGGTGATGTATATCTATTTTGGGGACGTCACATATTATCTATCATGTAATGTAAGGTATTAAAGGTTGCGTACTTGGGATTTGAAAACTCTTATATGTAAATTAAGTTTGGTATTTATATTATTGTTATTATTATTAGTATTATTCCGCTCATAGAAATGGTATCGTGAAGCACCGAGTTTGGGTTTCAAGTACTTGAATTTGGGGGCATCACATTATGGTATCCGAGCTTTAGGGTTAGAAACCTTAGGTGGGATAGACCTTAGGCTATAACCTTAGGACAAAGGGAAACGTTGAAAATACAAATAACTCATATATAGTTTAAAAAGAGATGAATTGAATAAATTCATCATCAAACAAAATAAAAGATAACTTATATAAAAAAATTATTTATTGTGTATATATATTATTTACTAGTCAGGATAATTTGTGTGTAGATGTCAGGTGGAAAAGGATTAGGATACCCTCGGATCGTAAAGAAGGAGGCAATCAGCATAACGGAGCCAATATCAAAGTAAATAGCTGAAATAAAGGCTCACATTGAAAGCAACCCTGATGAGGTGGTTAGTGTGGAAAATGTAGTACTGGATCCAGAAACGGTAGTATAACTGATAGGTAGAGTATAGTTAGAGAATATAAGGTTAAGCTCGAGTTCTTAAAACTATAGGGTTTTCGGCACAAAAACGCAGCGGAAATAGAAAATAAATCAAAGCAATTCCGAAACCCAAAACAGGATCCAAGCGAAACTAAAATTAATTCAACGGTTTTAGATATTATCTGGATTATGGAAAAATTAAAAAATAGCTTCGAATCCTTTACGCAATCCAATTAGAACCGTGCCTCTACGGTATCCACACGAACGCCACACGAACCGTCAAACGATTCTGCAATAAGAGGGACTTGCGGTACTAGCCACCAAAGGAACGATTATGAAACTGTTTTCTCTCTAGTCTCTCTCTAAGAGCGGCTAAGGTTTTTTCAATTATGATGTTACCCTAAGTAGCTGCTATATATCATATATATAGTAGTTAAAAGGAATTAATCAAATCAAAACCTAATTTCATAAAATCCGAATTATATATATATATATATATATATATATATATCTTAATTAAGTCTTACTTAATTAATATACATATATATATATATATATACAAATTATCCTTTTAATTTAAATTCCTGATTTAAATAATATTAATCATATTAATATATTTAAATCCTTATAATTTAAATTAATTCCCTTTTAATAACGTTCTATGTGTGTGACCCTATATGTTATTATTATGTTGGCAATAATTTTAAAATCATATTATAAAATTATAAACAGTGAGCGACATCTAGTAATGCATCACTGCTACCCACGTAATAATAAGATCGATGATTCGATGCAACCTTTTCGTGACCAATGTTTCAATGTAATTTAATCCTTTTAACCTTAATATCCTAGATTAAACTCGAGTCATGGAATGTGTCATACTCTTCATAATTTAATCTGAGTTTTTTTGATCAATGAGTAGACTATATGAAACAAATAACTATTTGAGCATGGCCATGCATTTCATAGTCATACTCAATCAAGAGGCCTATGGATATCACCCCTAATAAATAGGAGGGTTAAATTCCATCTTGATCACTCATATTCCTCACACGATTCATGATGTACCCAATAATCACCTTTATAGTCCACCCTATTAAAGGTGACATTTGATGATATCAAAGTACATAAATTTCCGTGTAGTAATATAGTGATTTCAGGTCGGAGGACCATTACATCATTGTCACTATGAGAATTTCTAATGACACTTCGCATAATGCTCCATATAGAATTCTCATGGTGGGTCTGTCCAGTATATCGTTCTCTAATATGTACCTATGCATTGACTTAATATCTCATATATTTATGACCAATGAGATTTCGTCATCAGTCAATCCACATACTAGTCCCAATGCATCATTGTTGTCCCATCAACAATGATACTCGACGAGGGACATTTAAGAACAATGATACTAATTGTAATTATATAATCTCATGTTCAAGTCACATACTTGAAACTATATAATTTGTATCACTATTCTAAGGATTTTTTATTATGTTAACATTTACATAACGCAGTAAATAAAACCATAATAAAATCATTCATTTATTCAATCAAATATAATATCAAAACGTTAAGCAATTATATCAAATAATTGGCCTCTAGGGCATAAACTCTAACAAAAACTCATACTTATGATAAGTTCATGACTCATAATTATATAAAATTTTTGAACCCCTCAACAAATGGATGCCAAAGGTCTGACTAGGATAAGTTATTAAACTCGTATAATTGTGGTAAGTTTCTGAACTCATAATGTGTGGTAAGTTTGACGAACTTGGTATTGTTATGTGTGAGTAGATTAATGAGGATAATAGGAATATATAGAATATTAAGCAACTGATCCTTAGTGAAGGCGTAGGAAAATAATTAGTATTAGTATTACTTGAATATGTATGATTTTATGATATGTATATGATAAGTATGTGGGTGTAATGGTAATATTCTCAACTTTTATATAAGTTGTGGCAGCGATTCCTGAATTTTGTGTCACAAAGGAATAGTGGATGTTTAAAGTAGTATGTGCTATGCTATATGGTGTAAAGTACTAGAATTAGTTGGACGAACATGATTTTATTTTATCAGATAATGCCGCCAAGATGAAAATGAAACCAAAAGGCAGAAGAAACTGTCAACAAAGTAGGAGGACAACCAAACCCGATACAGAATTTTACGAATATGGTGTCTCAAGTTATGCACAATGGAATACCAGCCGCGAGAAATCAGCCAAATAATTGATTGGCGAACTTCAAAGATTTTAAGGCAGTAGGACCACCTGAATTTAGAGGAATAACTGATCCTATAGAAGCATTTGTGATAGCTAGGGTAACGGAGGGGCAAAAGACAACTCAAGCTAGAGCTGAAGAAGGGAGTAGTGGTAGTAGGACTGGAAAAAGGAAAGGAGATAATTTCAAAAATACCAAAAATAGGCCAAGAGGTGGAAAGAAATAGGTTATGCAATGTTGGAATTGCGGAAAGAATCACCTGGGAGAGTGTTTAAAGGGAAAGTTTGTGTGCTACAAGTGTGGACAGAAGGGACATATCTCTCCTAACTGCCCCAATCCAAGGATGAACGGTGGGTGTTTCAGGTGTGGCTCAACGGAACATAAGGTGAAGGTTTGTCCGAAAAGGAAAATGGAGGTAAGGAGTGGGAAAACGGGGAAAAGAAGAGGGACTCTAGCGATAACGAGACCGAATTCAACAAGCAAACCAACAAAATTAACTGCAAGAGTCTTCAACAAGACAGTTCTGGATATTGTGGCAGCTGGGGATGGAACTCCAAGTATTATTCGTATAACTTTTATTTTCTTATGGATGATTTTCCTATATATAGAAAATTATTTTATAAAGAAATTTTGAAGGAGGAATTTGAGTTCTATTAGAAATTAAATTTCTATTTAATCAGATAGACAAGCTTTATGCTGAATAGTTAAAGATCAGTTCGATCAAATTTGATCGAGATCTACTTGAAATAACTATGTATGCAATGTACCCTTATATGTATAAGTTTTGAAACGGTGATTCCGGGGACGGAATCTTTATAAGGGAGGGTGAATGTAATAATCCGATATTTTCTATATAATTAAATCAGAAATTTTGCATATAAATTTTTATTATTATTATTTTAAAGGTGGGATTACGTGCAAGGTAAAGAATATATATATATATATGTGACAAATAAAATTTATTTATTACATGAATAATTTCAAATAATTTTCTTAGAATTATTGACCATTATAAATTATATTTTTAAAATTAATTTTGTAGTAAAAATATTTTTATTATTTATTTTCTATGAAAATATGATTATATATTATTTAAATAATATATGAAGTGATTATTGGAATTATTATAATAATTATTTTATTATATAAATTTTAGTTCGATTATTAAGTTAATTATTTTAACTTAATTGATAGTCTTATATATGCAAGATAAATCGAGATATGGAATCCAAACCCTAATTACGGATTTTGATCAAGGAATGAGAATAATAATATTATATTAATTATATTTCAGTGCTATAAATATGTGTTATATGTGTTGACCGATAATGGTTGGTCAATTATGGTATAACAGTAGAAGACCTAGTATTACTCTGCTAAATCCTAATTTGAAACTCAATAACGAGCTTTAGACTGTTATGTAATCGCGTTAATGTGTCTAATGATAGGTAATATAGAATATAACCCTAATTACGGAAAACCCTAATTATTAAAAACCTTAATTTCTAAATTAGGAACCCTAACTTTGAAATTATAAACCCTAATTGCTAATTATAAACCCTAATCGCTAATTTGGCACGCATAATGATAATTAGTAAATTCTTAAATATAATTTGTAAGTTTAAGTAATTAGGAAACCCAAGGTAATTAGGAAACCCTAATTTTCCATTTTTAGTAACTAAAATTTTCATTTTTAGCCTTATCAAGAAATCCTTAAAAGCTAATACACAAAATCTTAGGGTCAAACCTTAAGGGTTTGCCAGGATTACTAAAATGCCATTAAATTTTCAAGTCTAATGACCTTATTACCCTTTTTGACATTCTTTATTAGGTAACTTGTGTATCTTGCCATATTTGTTGTAGGTAACCAACCAAGATTGTGCATGTGACTAAATATAACACATAACAGCCACAATTTATTAGCAAATTCATTGTATCATTAACATATATAAGGATTAAGAGAGAGAAAGTTCATTATTTACCCCATTTGTACACCTACACACATCTAAGACCCTCTCTCTTAAAACTCATGAAAACCTTTAGTAAATCAGTCCCAAAAAGAAGCCCCACTATCACTGATAAAAAATCAGAAGCTCAGATTCAAGTGTTTGTTCATAAAGGTATAAAACCTAACCAAGAAATCTGATCCTTGATCATATGTTAAATGTTATGTGTTTGTGTTAAAGCATGTTGTTTGTAGTCTATAGAAGTGATTTGGGTAGATAGATGTTAGATCCATAACATCTATAGGCTCGGATTTGAAGTTTTTCATGATCTGGAAAATATTTTTTTTGTTGTCTGACAACGAATGTCAGACCTCTTATCTCAATGATCGTTAATGATTTTTGTGTTTCGAAAGTTTATAGTTGTAGTATGCTATGAGATCTCTGTTCTAGACCTTGAATCAAGGTAAAAGCATGAACAGATTAAAAGTTATGGGTGGTCAAACCTCATTGACCGACCATGACTTTCGATTTTCTAGGTAACCCAGATTTGCCCAGAAGCGTCTGACAATGAATTTGTGGCCTCTCATCTTGCAGGTTGTTGTTGCTTGGTTATTTTTGTTACATCTAAGTTGTAGTAGGTTATATGATCTACAATACCATGCCTTTATATCACTAAAATATCAAGTAGCTTGAACACAGTGGCTGGTCAAAGTAGATGAAACGATCATGAAAGCTATTTTTTTGGGTAACCAAGAAAATGCTTGAACATGTCGTCTAACATGGTTTGACCGACATATATCTGTTTGATATGTTGTTGTTGTACTGTTTTTATGTAATAGATATGTTCATTTGCATGTTAGCAACACACTAGAACTCCTAGATCACTAAAACTTAACACAGAAAACAAGTTGTGGAAGCCCAAACGTGATCAGTCGAACTGTTCTTGTTTTCTGGGTAACCCAGAAAACGAAGAACAGGTCTGACAAATAGTTTGAGCTTCCATATCTTGCATATGTGTTAAAATCTGACCCATAACTTTCTTGATACTTGTAGTGTTACATTAACACTACATGATATGATCAATAGCTAGCCTAGAAACACTACAGATTAAAAATTAAGCTTGGTCAAAGTATGCCACTCGAACACTGTCTATGAATGTTCTTGAGGCTGAAGAACACCTAAGACTACACTTTCTGTCGCTAAAGGCTTTGGCGACAGACTTTTTAATTTTATTTAGTTTATTTTCCAAAAATCATTTAAAAATAAAAATTAATTTCTGAAAATTATAAAAATAATTTAATTTTTTTAAGTTATAAAAATTAAATTTTAATAATTAGGCATATTTTTCATAAATATTGGTATTTATTTATATATTATTGATATTTAATTTATTTAATAAATGCATTAAATAAATTAATTAAAAATGATTTTATTATATTAAAAATCATTTTAAATGATAATAAGGTATTTAAAAATATTCTAAGTTATAAAATATAAGTTTTAATATTTTAAAGTAATTTTCATTAATTATTTAATATTAATGATATTTAGATTTATTTAATAATTATATTAAATAAATTAGTTTAAAAATGATTTTAATATTATAAAAATATTTTAAATAAAAATAAAGTTTTTAAAAATATTTTAAGTTATAAAATACAACTTTTAATATTTAAAGGATAATTTCATTAATAATTTAATATTAATGATATTAGATTTATTTATTAAATAAATAATTTAAAAATGATTTTATTTATTTAAAAATCATTTAAAAAGGATATAAATGAATTAAAATATTTTAAGATATAATAAATGAATTTTAATATTTTGATAAATAATGCATTAATATTTAAATATTAATAGTAATTATTTAAAATAATTTTAATTATTTAAAAAAAAAATTATTTAAGGGTAATATTAATACTTTAAAATATTTATTATAAATAACTTTAATATTTGGAAATGGTATCATTAATATTTTAAATATTAATTAAATATTAATGATAATAGAATTATTTAATATTTAAATCATTTAATAATGATTCTGGTGTTTGAAAAATTATGATAAATTATAATAATTAATTAAAAATTGTTATAAGTCATTTAAAAATAATATAACTTATATTTAAGTTATTTAAATGGATATTGAACTACAGAATAGAGTTTTAGACTCGATAATTACCCGATAAAGCCGTCGGTACACCGAAATATTTTAGAAATTGATCTGGACTTATATAAATTATCTATATACGTGTTTGTTTGTGAACCAATAACTGTTAAACATATGTGACAATGTGATTAGGTTATGTGATAAATGCAAATAGCAGTACTATGTGTTCTGTTATGTTATTCTAATCGATAGAATGATCTTATTAATGATAGGTCTTGATATAAAAGATAAAACTAAGTTGTGTAAGCAGCAGATCAGGCAAGTATCCTATTTTTGCATTTACTTTATACAATGGACATACGTAAACGAATATCTGAACTATTCTTTTTCATTGTTCAAATATATTAACCTTTGTATAAACATATGCAATGATTATGTATAAGTAATTTATTAGATTATAATCTTTTATACAACTTATTTAATTCTGTTATTATAGATCAAGATATATATTCTATTCGTTAAATTCATAATCTTGGTTATACAAGTGGCCTCACTTGGATAATTATTGTATTTAATCATATGTTGATACATACTTATTGATTTTCGGTATGTATACATTAATTAAAAGCTGTCTAAGCTATTTGACCTAGCTAGACACAGATTTAGAAATATCGTTGAGCATGATAACACTTTATTGTATCCAATCAAATTGTTTTGGTTTAAATTCATGACTAAGTACGAACATCCCAAATATAGAAAAACTTTTCTACGCCAAAGATGATAAGATGAACGAACATATCGTTCTTGTATGTAGTATTGATCAATATAGGGCACATTGGGATGATCACCCTCGCGCCTGTAAGTTATGACGGTTTGCGGATGAAGTTATGCTAAACTTTAACGAAAATTAAAATTATGTTCATAGTTTGTCGACTGATCTTCATTTATAGTTAGTATGAATTTTCAAAAATTTGATATAGAATTGATATATTGTTATTATTGGTTCAGCTTACTTCACAACTGTTGATTCATTGTACAAGTTTCATTCAAAGAAACCAGTTATTCCTTTCAACTAGTATTTATTATTGCTATTATCACTCTTGCTTTAAATTTAAATGTTTTCAGCTAAACGTGATCAACCTGAAGGTTCAGGCGAGAACAAGGGAAAAGAAAAGCAAACAGAATAAGTTTAATGGTATATTTTGTAATAGTTAGACTTTATTAAGACAATGATATATATGATATATCATATAATATAAGGTATTAAAGGTTGCGTACTTGGGATTTGAAAACTCTGATATGTAAATTAAGTTTGGTATTTATATTATTATTAATATTATTAGTATTATTTCGCTCATAGAAATGGTATCGTGAAGCACCGAGTTCGGGTTTCAAGTACCTGAATTTGGGGGCATCACATTATGGTATCAGCGCTTTAGGGTTAGAAACCTTAAGTGAGATAGACCTTAGGCTATATCCTTAGGACATATGGAAACGTTGAAAATATAAATAACTCATATAGAGTTTAAAAGGAGATGAATTGAATAAATTCATCGTCAAACAAAATAAAAGATAACTTATATAAAACAATTATTTGTTGTGTGTATATATTATTTACTAGTCAGGATAATTTATGTGTAGATGTCAGGTGGAAAAGGATTAGGATACCCTTAGATCGTAAAGAAGAAGCCAATCAACATAATCGAGCCAATATCAAAGTAAATAGCTGAAATAAGGCTCACATTGAAAGCAACCCTGATGAGGTGGTTAGTGTGGAAAATGTAGTACTAGATCCAGAAACGGTAGTATAACTGATAGGTAGAGTATAGTTAGAGAATATAAGGTTAAGCTCGAGTTCTTAAAGCTCATACTTATGGTAAGTTCATGACTCATAATTATATTAAATTTTTGAACCCCTCAGCAAATGGATGCCAAAGGTCTGACTAGGATAAGTTCTTAAACTCGATTAATTGTGGTAAGTTTCTGAAATCATAATGTGTGGTAAGTTTGACGAACTTGGTTTAGTTATGTGTGAATAGATTAGTGAGGATAATAGGAATATATAGAATACTAAGCAACTGATCCTTAGTGAAGGCGTAGGAAAATAATTAGTATTAGTATTACTTGAATATGTATGATTCTATGATATGTATATGATAAATATGTGGGTGTAATGGTAATATTCTCAACTTTTGTATAAGTTATGGCAGCGATTCCTAAATTTTGTGTCATAAAGGGATATAGGATGTTTAAAGTAGTATGTGCTATGCTATGTGGTGTAAAGTACTAGAATTAGTTGGACGAACATGGTTTTATTTAATCAGATAATGCCGGCAAGACGAAAATGAAACCAAAAGACAGAAGAACCTGTCAACAAAGCAGGAGGAGAACCAGACCCGATACAGAATTTTACTAATATGATCTCTCAAGTTATGCAGAATGGAATACCAGCCAAGAGAAATCAGCCAGATAATTGATTGGCGAACTTCAAAGACTTTAAGGCAGTAGGACCACCTGAATTTAGAGGAACAACTGACCCTATAGAAGCATTTGTGATACCTAGGGTAACGGAGGGGCAAAAGACAGCTTTTGCAACCTATATGATGAAAGGAGAGGCGAATTTTTGGTGGGAGACAAATCAAACAGGTTATGCAATGTGGGAATTGCGGAAAGAATCACTTGGGAGAGTGTTTAAAGGGAAAGTTTGTGTGCTACTAGTGTGGATAGAAGGGACATATCTCTGCTAACTGCCCCAATCCAAGGATGAACAGTGGATGTTTCAGGTGTGGGTCAACGGAACATAAGGTGAAAGACTGTCCAAAAAGGAAAATGGAGGTAGGGAGTGGGAACTCGGGGAAAAACAGCGGGACACTAGCGATAACGAGGCCAAATTCAACAAGCAAACCAACAAAATCAACTACAAGAGTCTTCAACAAGACAGTTCTAGATACTGTGGCAGCCGGGGATGGAACTCCAGGTATTATTCCTATAACTTTTATTTTCTTATGCATGATTTTCCTATATATAGCAAATTATTTTATAAAAAAATTTTGAAGGAGGAATTTGAGTTCTATTAGAAATTAAATTTCTGTTTAATCAGATAGACAAGCTTTATGCTGAATAGTTAAAGATCAGTTCGATCAAATTTGATCGAGATTCACTTGAAAAATTGTGTATGCTATGTACTCTTATATGTATAAGTTTTGAAACGCTGATTCCGGGGACAGAATCTTTATAAGGGAGGGTGAATGTAATAATCCAATATTTTCTATATAATTAAATCTGAAATTTTGCGTATAATTTTTTTTAAAAGGTGGGATTACGTGCAAGGTAAAGTATATGTATATATGTGGCAAATAAAATTTATTTATTACAAGAATAATTTCAAATAATTTTCTTAGAATTACTTGACTATTATAAATTATATTTTTAAAATTAATTTTGTACTAAAAATAATTTTATTATTTATTTTTATTATATGAATTTTAGTTCAGATTATTAAGTTAATTATTTTAACTTAATTGATAGTGCTATATATGCAAGATAAATCAGATATGGAATCCAAACCCTAATTCTGGATTTTGATCAAGGAATTAGAATAATAATATTATATTAATTATATTTAAGTGCTATAAATATGTGTTGACCGATAATGGTTGGTCAATTATGGTATAATAGAAACCTAGTATTACTATGCTAAATCCTAATTTGAAACTCAATAACGAGCTCTAGACTATTTTGTAATCACGTTAATGTGTCTAATGACAGGTAATATAAAATATAACCCTAATTAGGGAAAACCCTAATTAGTAGAAACCTTAATTTCTAAATTAGGAACCCTAACTTTGAAATTATAAACCCTAATCACTAATTTGGCACGCGTAATGATAATTACTAAATTCTTAAACCTAATTTATAAGTTTAAGTAATTAGGAAACCCTAATTTTCTATATTTAGTAACTAAAATTTCCATTTTTAGCCTTATCAAGAAATCCTTAAAAGCTAATACACAAAACCTTAGGGTCAAACCCTAAGGGTTTGCCAAGATTACTGAAATGCCATTAAATTTTCAAGTCTAATGACCTTATTACCCTTTTTGCTATTCTTTATTAGATAACTTGTGTATCTTGCCATATTTGTGGTAGGTAACCAACCAAGATTGTGCATGTGACTAAATATAACACATATCAGCCACAATTTATTAGCAAATGCATTGTATCATTAACATATATAAGGATCAAGAGAGAGAAAGTTCATTATTTACCCCATTTGTACACCTACACACATCCAAGACCCTCTCTCTTAAAACTCACGAAAACCTTTAGTAAATCAGTCCCAAAAAAAGCCCCACTATCACTTATAACAAATCAGAAGCTCAGATTCAAGTGTTTGTTCATAAAGGTATAAAACCTAACCAAGAAATCTGATCCTTGATCCTATGTTAAATGTTATGTTTTTGTGTTAAAACATGTTGTTTGTAGTCTATAAAAGTGATCTAGGTTGATAGATGTTAGATCCATAACATCTATAGGCTCGGATTTGAAGTTTTTCATGATCTGGAAAATATTTTTTTTGTTGTCCGACAACGAATGTCAGACCTCTTATCTAAGTGATCGTTAATGATTTTTGTGTTTTGAAAGTTTGTAGTTGTAGTATGCTATGAGATCTCTGTTCTAGACCTTGAATTAATGTAAGAGAATGAACAGATTGAAAGTTATGGGTGGTCAAACCTCATTGACCGACCAGGACTTTCGGTTTTCTGGGTAACCCAGATTTGCCCAGAAGCGTCTGACAATGAATTTGTGGCCTCTCATCTTGCAGGTTGTTGTTGCTTTGTTATTTTTGTTACATCTAAGTTGTAGTAGTTTATATGATCTACAATACCATGCCTTTATATCACTAAAATATCAAGTAGCTTGAACACAGTGGCTGGTCAAAGTAGATGAAACGATCATGAAAGCTATTTTTTTGGTAACCAAGAAAATGCTTGAACATGTCGTCTGACATGGTTTGACCGACATATATCTGTTTGATCTGTTGTTGTTATACTATTTTTATGTAATACATATGTTCATTTGCATGTTAGCAACACAATAGAACTCCTAGATCACTAAAACTTAACACAGAAAACAAGTTGTGGAAGCCCAAACGTGATCAGTCGAACTGTTCATGTTTTCTGGGTAACCCAGAAAACGAAGAACAGGTCTGACAAATAGTTTGAGCTTCCATATCTTGCTTATGTGTTAAAATCTGACCCAGAACTTTCTTGATACTTGTAGTGTTACATTAACACTACATGATATGATCAATAGCTAGCCTAGAAATACTATAGATTAAGAATTAAGCTTGGTCAAAGTATGCCACTCGAACACTGTCTATGAATGTTCTTGAGGCTGAAGAACACCTAAGACTACACTTTCTGTCGCTAAAGGCTTTAGCGACAGACTTTTTAATTTTATTTAGTTTAATTTCCAAAAATCATTTAAAAATAGAAATTAATTTCTAAAAATTATAAAAATAATTTAATTTTTGGTTAAGTTATACAAATTAACTTTTAATAATTTGGCATATTTTTCATAAATATTGGTATTTATTTATATATTAATAATATTTAATTTATTTAATAAATGCATTAAATAAATAAATTAAAATTATTTTATTATACTAAAAATCATTTTAAATGATAATAAGGTATTTAAAAATATTCTAAGTTATAAAATATAAGTTTTAATATTTTAAAGTAAATTTCATTAATTATTTAATATTAATGATATTAGATTTATTTAATAATTATATTAAATAAATTAGTTTAAAAATGATTTTAATATTATAAAATACATTTTAAATAAAAATAAAGTGTTTAAAAATAATTTAAGTTATAAAATACAACTTTTAATATTTAAAGGATAATTTCATTAATAATTTAATATTAATGATATTAGATTTATTTATTAAATAAATAATTTAAAAATGATTTTATTTATTTAAAAATCATTTAAAAGGATATAAATGAATTAAAATATTTTAAGATATAATAAATGACTTTTAATATTTTGATAAATAATGCATTAATATTTAAATATTAATGGTAATTATTTAAAAATGTTTTTAATTATTTAAAAAATTATTTAAGGGTAATATTAATACTTTAAAATATTTTGAGTTATTATACATAACTTTAATATTTTGGCAATGGTTTTAATATTAATATTTTAAATATTAATGATAATAGAATTATTTAATATTTAAATCATTTTATAATGATTACGGTGTTTGAAAAATTATGATAAATTATAATAATTAATTAAAAATTGTTATAAGTCATTTAAAAATAATATAACTTATATTTAAGTTATTTAAATGGATATTGAACTACAAAATAGAGTTTTAGACTCGATAATTACCCGATAAAGCCGTCGGTACACCGAAATGTTTCAGAAATTGATCTGGACTTATATAAATGATCTATATACGTGTTTGTTTGTGAACCAATGACTGCTAAACATATATGACAATGTGATTAGGTTATATGTTGACTGCAAATTGCAGTACTATGTGTTCTGTTATGTAATTCTAATCGATAGAATGATCTTATTAATAATAGGTCTTAATATAAAAGATAAAACTAAGTTGTGTATACAACAGATCAGACAAGTATACTATTTTTACATTTACTTTATGCAATGGACATACGTAAAAGAATATCTAAACTATTCTTTTTCATTGTTCAAATATATTAACCTTTGTATATACATATGCAATGATTCTGTATAAGTAAATTATTAGATTATAATCTTTTGTACAAGTTCTTTAGTTCTGTTATTATAGATCAAGATATATATTCTATTCGTTAATTTCTAAGCTTGGTTATACAAGTGACCTCACTTGGATAATTATTGTATTTAATCATATGTTGATACATACTTATTGATTTCCAGTATGTATACATTAATTAAAAGTCGTCTAAGCTATTTGACCCAGCTAGGCACTAATTTAGAAATATCGCTCAGCATGATAACACTTTATTGTATCCAATCAAATTATTTTCGTTCGGATTCCCGACTAAGTATGAACATCCCAAATATGGGAAAACTTTTGTGTGCCAAATGCGGATAAGATGAACGGACATATCGTTCTTGTATGTAGTATTGATCAATATAGGGCACATTAGGATGATCACCCCCGCGCCTGTAAGTTATGACGGTTTGCGGATGAAGTTATGCTAAACCTTATCAAAAATTAAAAATGTGTTCATAGTCTATCGACTGATCTTCATTTATAGTTAGTACGAATTTTCAAAAATTTGATATAGAATTGATATGTTGTTATTATTGGTTCAGCTTACTTTACGACTGTTGATTCATTATACAAGTGTCATTCAAAGAAACCATTTATTCCTTTCAGCTAGTATTTATTGTTGATATTATCATTCTTTCTTTAAATTTAAATGTTTTTAGCTTAGCGTGATCAACCTGAAGGTTCAGGCGAGAACAAGGGAAAAGGAAAGCAAACAAAATATGTTTAATGGTATATTTTGTAATAGTTAGACATTATTAAGACAATGATATATATGATATATCATGTAATGTATGGTATTAAAGGTTGCGTACTTGGGATTTGAAAACTCTGATATGTAAATTAAGTTTGATATTTATATTATTATTATTATTATTAGTATTATTCCGCTTATAGAAATGGTATCGTGAATCACCGAGTTCGGGTTTCAAGTACCTGCATTTGGGGGCGTCACATTATGGTATCAGAGCTTTAGGGTTAGAAACCTTAGGTGGGATAGACCTTTGGCTATATCCTTAGGACATAGGGAAACGTTGAAAATATAAATAACTCATATAGAGTTTAAAAGGAGATGAATTGAATAAATTCATCGTCAAACAAAATAAAAGATAACTTATATAAAATAATTATTTGTTGTGTGTATATATTATTTACTAGTCAGGATAATTTGTGTGTAGATGTCAGGTGGAAAAGGATTAGGATACCCTCGGATCGTAAAGAAGAAGCCAATCAATATAATCGAGCCAATATCAAAGTAAATAGCTGAAATAGAGGCTCACATTGAAAGCAACCCTGATGAGGTAGTTAGTGTGAAAAATGTAGTACTAGATCCAGAAACGGTAGTATAACTGATAGGTAGAGTATAGTTAGAGAATATAAGGTTAAGCTCGAGTTCTTAATGCTCATACTTATGGTAAGTTCATGACTCATAATTATATGAAATTTTTGAACCCCTCAGCAAATGGACGCCAAAGGCCTGACTAGGATAAGTTCTTAAACTCGATTAATTGTGGTAAGTTTCTGAAATCATAATGTGTGGTAAGTTTGACGAACTTGGTATAGTTATGTGTGAATAGATTAGTGAGGATAATAGAAATATATAGAATACTAAGCAACTGATCCTTAGTGAAGGCGTAGGAAAATAAATAGTATTAGTATTACTTGAATATGTATGATTCTATGATATGTATATGATAAATATGTGGGTGTAATGGTAATATTCTCAACTTTTGTATAAGTTATGGCAGCGATTCCTAAAGTTTGTGTCATAAAGGGATAGAGGATGTTTAAAGTAGTATGTGCTATGCTATATGGTGTAAAGTACTAGAATTAGTTGGACGAACATGGTTTTATTTAATCAGATAATGCCGGCAAGACGAAAATGAAACCAAAAGGCAGAAGAACCTGTCAACAAAGCAGGAGGACAACCAGACCCGATAAATAATTTTACAAATATGATATCTCAAGTTATGCAGAATGGATTACCAGCCGCAAAAAATCAGCCAGATAATCGATTGGCGAACTTCAACGACTTTAAGGCAGTAGGACCACCTGAATTTAGAGGAACAACTGACCCTATAGAAGCATTTGTGATAGCTAGGGTAACGGAGGGGCAAAAGACAGCTTTTGCCACCTATATGATGAAAGGGGAGGTGAATTTTTGGTGGGAGACAAATCAAACAGGTTATGCAATGTGAGAATTGCGGAAAGTATCACTTAGGAGAGTGTTTAAAGGGAAAGTTTGTGTGCTACTAGTGTGGATAGAAGGGACATATCTCTCCTAACTGCCCCAATCCAAGGATGAACAGTGGGTGTTTCAGGTGTGGGTCAACGAAACATAAGGTGAAGGACTGTCCAAAAAGGAAAATGGAGGTAGGGAGTGGGAACTCGGGGAAAAGCAGCGGGACTCTAGCGATAACGAGGCCAAATTCAACAAGCAAACCAACAAAATCAACTGCAAGAGTCTTCAACAAGACAGTTCTGGATACTGTGGCAGCCGGGGATGGAACTCTAGGTATTATTCGTATAACTTTTATTTTCTTATGCATGATTTTCCTATATATAGCAAATTATTTTATAAAAAAATTTTGAAGGAGGAATTTGAGTTCTATTAGAAATTAAATTTCTGTTTAATCA
This sequence comes from Panax quinquefolius, assembly GCA_020205615.1. Classification (NCBI taxonomy): domain Eukaryota; kingdom Viridiplantae; phylum Streptophyta; class Magnoliopsida; order Apiales; family Araliaceae; genus Panax; species Panax quinquefolius. The sequence goes on along the minus strand of CM035152.1, from coordinate 69,865,487 downwards.
GATAGACAAGCTTTATGCTAGAATAGTTAAAGATCAGTTCGATCAAATTTGATCGAGATTCACTTGAAATAACTGTGTATGCTATATACTCTTTTACGTATAAGTTTTGAAATGCTGATTCCGGGGACAAAATCTTTATAAGGGAGGGTGAATGTAATAATCCAATATTTTCTATATAATTAAATCTGAAATTTTACGTATAATTTTTTTTAAAGGCGGGATTACGTGCAAGGTAAAGTATATGTATATATGTGGCAAATAAAATTTATTTATTACACGAATAATTTCAAATAATTTTCTTAGAATTATTGACCATTATAAATTATATTTTTAAAATTAATTTTGTAGTAAAAATATTTTTATTATTTATTTTCCATGAAAATATGATTATATATTATTTAAATAATATATGAAATGATTATTGGAATTATTATAATAATAATTTTATTATATGAATTTTAGTTCAGATTATTAAGTTAATTATTTTAAATTAATTGATAGTGCTATATATGCAAGATAAATCAGATATGGAATACAAACCCTAATTCTGGATTTTGATCAAGGAATGAGAATAATAATATTATATTAATTATATTTCAGTGCTATAGATATGTGTTATATGTGTTGACCGATAATGGTTGGTCAATTATGGTATAATAGAAACCTAGTATTAATATGCTAAATCCTAATTTGAAACTCAATAACGAGCTCTAGACTGTTTTGTAATCACGTTAATGTGTCTAATGACAAGTAATATAAAATATAACCCTAATTAGGGAAAACCCTAATTAGTAGAAACCTTAATTTCTAAATTAGGAACCCTAACTTTGAAATTATAAACCCTAATCGCTAATTTGGCACGTGTAATGATAATTAGTAAATTCTTAAACCTAATTTGTAAGTTTAAGTATAGGAAACCCTAATTTTCCATTTTTAGTAACTAAAATTTCCATTTTTAGCCTTATCAAGAAATCCTTAAAATCTAATACACAAAACCTTAGGGTCAAACCCTAAGTGTTTGCCAAGATTACTAAAATGCCATTAAATTTTCAAGTCTAATGACCTTATTACCCTTTTTGCTATTCTTTATTAGATAACTTGTGTATCTTGCCATATTTGTAGTAGGTAACCAACCAAGATTGTGCATGTCACTAAATATAACACATATCAGCCACATTTTATTAGCAAATGCATTACATCATTAACATATATAAGGATCAAGAGAGAGAAAGTTCATTATTTACCCCATTTGTACACCTAAACACATCCAAGACCCTCTCTCTTAAAACTCACGAAAACCTTTAGTAAATCAGTCCCAAAAAAGCCCCACTATCACTTATAACAAATCAGAAGCTCAGATTCAAGTGTTTGTTCATAAAGGTATAAAACCTAACCAAGAAATCTGATCCTTGATCCTATGTTAAATGTTATGTGTTTGTGTTAAAACATGTTGTTTGTAGTCTATAGAAGTGATCTGGGTTGATAGATGTTAGATCCATAACATCCATAGGCTCGGATTTGAAGTTTTTCATGATCTGGGAAATATTTTTTTTTTGTCCGACAACGAATGTCAGACCTTTTATCTCAGTGATCGTTAATGATTTTTTTGTTTTGAAAGTTTGTAGTTGTAGTATGCTATGAGATCTCTGTTCTAGACCTTGAATTAAGGTAAGAGCATGAACAGATTGAAAGTTATGGGTGGTAAAACCTCATTGGCCCACCATGACTTTTGGTTTTCTGTGTAACATAGATTTGCCCAGAAGCGTTTGACAATGAATTTGTGGCCTCTCATCTTACAGGTTGTTGTTGTTTTGTTATTCTTGTTACATCTAAGTTGTAGTAGGTTATATGATCTACAATACCATGCCTTTATATCACTAAAATATCAAGTAGCTTGAACACAGTGGCTGGTCAAAGTATGTAGATGAAATGATCATGAAAGTTGTTTTTTGGGTAACCTAGAAAATGCTTGAACACGTCGTCTGACATGGTTTGACCGACATATATCTGTTTGATCTGTTGTTGTTATACTGTTTTTATGTAATAGATATGTTCATTTCCATGTTAGCAACACACTTGAACTACTAGATCACTTAAACTTAACACAGAAAGCAAGTTGTGGAAGCTCAAAAGTGATCAGTCGAACTGTTCTTGTTTTCTGGGAAACCGAGAAAGCGAAGAACAGGTCTGACAGATAGTTTGAACTTTCATATCTTGCTTATGTTTTAAAATCTGACCTAGAACTTTCTTGATACTTGTAGTGTTACATTAACACTACATGATATGATCAACAGCTAGCCCAGAAACACTACAGATTAGGAATTAAGCATGGTCAAAGTATGCCACTCGAACACTGTCTATGAATGTTCTTGAGGCTCAAGAACACCTAAGACTACACTTTATGTCGCTAAAGGCTTTAGCGATGGACTTTTTAATTTTATTTAGTTTATTTTCCAAAAATCATTTAAAAATAGAAATTAATTTCTGAAAATTATAAAAATAATTTTAAATGTTTTTTAAGTTATAAAAATTAACTTTTAATAATTTGGCATATTTTTCATATATATTGGTATTTATTTAAATATTATTGATATTTAATTTATTTAATAAATGCATTAAATAAATTAATTAAAAATAATTTTATTATATTAAAAATCATTTTAAATGATAATAAGGTATTTAAAAATATTCTAAGTTATAAAATATAAGTTTTAATATTTTAAAGTAAATTTCATTAATTATTTAATATTAATGATATTTAGATTTATTTAATAATTATATTAAATAAATTAGTTTTAAAATGATTTTAATATTATAAAAATCATTTTAAATAAAAATAAAGTGTTTAAAAATATTTTAAGTTATAAAATACAACTCTTAATATTTAAAGGATAATTTCATTAATAATATAATATTAATGATATTAGATTTATTTATTAAATAAATAATTTTAAAATTATTTTATTTATTTAAAATCATTTAAAAAGATATAAATGAATTAAAAATATTTTAATATATAATAAATGGCTTTTAATATTTTCATAAATAATGCATTAATATTTAAATATTAATGGTAATTATTTAAAAATGATTTTGATTATTTTAAAAAAATCATTTAAAGGTAGGATTACGTGCAAGGTAAAATATATGTATATATGTGATAAATAAAATTTATTTATTACAGGAATAATTTTAAATAATTTTCTTAGAATTATTGACCATTATAAATTATATTTTTAAAATTAATTTTGTAGTAAAAATATTTTTATTATTTATTTTCCATGAAAATATGTTTATATATTATTTAAATAATATATTAAATGATTATTGCAATTATTATAATAATTATTTTATTATATGAAGTCATCACGAGTAAGCTAATCATAAACTCTAGCGAAGTCTATACCTTATTTGATACCGGTTCTACCCATTCTTTATTTCTCCTACTTGTGCTCAGCCTTTAGGAGAAGTTAGACTTTGACTTATCTATTGAAACTCTGTTGGGAGAAACCTTCATTACATCCACTGTTTATAAGTCTTGTTTGATTCAAATCGGCACCCGCACATTACCTGTTGATCTTATCTCTTTAAAAATACTTCCATTCGATATAATTTTAGGAATTGACTGGTTAACTACTCATCATGCTAAAATTGATTATTTTCGTAAGGTTGTTAGCTTTTATATTCCTAACCAACCTATTATGCGAATTAAAGCAACCAAACCACTAAAGTCAATCACTATCATATTAAGCCATAAAGCTATTTGTTTATTAAAAAATGGATGTCAAGCTTTCTTATCCCATGTCACGGATTTAATAAAAAATACGTTAGATTTAAATGATATTTCAATTGTTAATAAATTTACTGACGTATTCCTTGAAGAACTTCCTGGCCTACCCCCAAAACATGAAATCAAATTTTGTATCGACCTTGAACCCGGTACAAAACCCATTTCTAAAGCCCCATATCGAATAACTTCTATTGAACTTCAGGAGTTAAAGACCCAACTGCAGGAATTGTTAGACATTGGTTTCATTCATCCTAGTACGTCCCCTTGGGGTGCTCATGTTCTATTCGAAAGAAGAAAGATGGAAGTATGCGACTTTATATTGACTATCGGGAGTTGAATCATGTCACCATCAAGAATAGGTACCCATTTCCATGCATTGATGACCTGTTTGACCAGTTGTAAGGCGCCAAATTCTTTTGAAAGATCTATCTTCGTTCCGAATATCATCAGTTAAAGATCAAAACTGATGACATTCCAAAGACTACTTTCAGAACTCGGTACGGGTATTAAGAATTCCTAGTTATGTCTTTTGGATTGACTAATGCTCCTGCTGCCTTCATGGATATGATGAACCGAGTATTCAAGAAATATTTTGATCACTTTGTGGTTGAATTTATTGATGACATCCTCATTTACTCCAAAAGCCGTGAAGATCATGAGCAACACTTGAGGTTGATACTCCAAAAGCTTTGTGAGAACAAATTATATGCCAAGTTGAAGAAATGCAAGTTCTGGCTTGAGGAAGTATCATTCCTTAGGTACGTGATATCAAATCACAGAATATCTGTTAACCCAGCAAAGATTGAAGCAATACAAAGCTGGGAGCAACCTAAGTCAGTAACCGAAGTACGTAGCTTTCTCGACTTAGCTGGTTATTATCTGAGATTCATAGAAAGGTTTTCTAGAATTGCTACTCCATTAACTCAGCTGACTCGATAAGATACAAAAATTAGTTGGAGTGAGTAATGTGAGAAGAGTTTTCAAGAACTCATGAGGAGACTCATTTCAGCACCTGTTCTGACAATACCATCTAGTTCAGAAGGATTTGTCATCAAAAGCGATGCTTCAGGCAGAGGGTTAGGATGTGTTCTCATAAAACATGGGAAACTCATAGCTTATGCCTCATGAAAACTCAAAGAATATGAGAGAAATTATCCTACTTATGATCTAGAGTTGGCAGAAGTCATTTTTGCGTTTAAAATCTGGAGGCATTACCTGTATGGGGAGAAAGTGGAGATCTATACGGATCATAAAAGCTTCAAATATTTCTTCTCCCAAAAGGAACTCAACATGCGAGAACGGCATTGGCTCGAGCTGTTGAAAGACTACGATCATAGCATTCAATACCATCTTGGAAAAGTGAACGTGGTAGCTGACGCATTGAGTAGAATATCATATGCGGGTACAAGTGCGATATTGTCAACGCAAAGACCCATTTTGTATGACTTGCAAAGGATGGAGATAGAGTTAAAGACTCCAGGGACCCATGTGATGATGTCAAATATACGAGTAGAATTGACTTTAATCGATAAAGTTAAATCTGCTCAAGCTACGGACCTGGAGCTTATGCGTATGAAGAAGAAAGTGCAAGAATGTATTATTTCGGAAGTAAGAATCGATGAAGAAGGAATACTTTGAGTTAACTCCAGACTTTGTGTTCCTAACGACCCTGATTTGAAGTACAAAATCATGACGGAGGCACACAACACACCATTTGAAATCCATCCCAAAAGTACCAAGATGTATCGTGATCTTTGACATACATTTTGATGGAGCAATATGAAAAGAGAGATCGCATAGTTTATCTCAAGGTGTTTAACATGTCAACGAGTCAAGGCAGAGCATCAAGTGCCAAAAGGTCCATTGCAACCACTTAAAATTCCAGAATGGAAGTGGGAGCACATTACCATGGATTTTGTTACTGGTCTTCCCAAGGTTTCTCAAGGAATTGATGCAACTTGTGTTATTGTTGATAGATTAACTAAGTCTACTCATTTCTTACCTACACAAGAAACTTATTCACTTGAACGTCTTGATCGTATTTACATAAATGATATTGTAAGACTGCATGGTATGCCTGTATCCATAATTTCTGATCGAGACCCAAGATTCACTTCATAATTTTGAGTTAGTTTATAGAAAGCTATGGGCACAGATTTACGATTTAGTTCAGCATATCATCCTTAAACGGACGGGCAGTTGGAGAGGACTATTCAAACTCTTGAAGATCTATTAAAAATTTGTGTCCTTGACTTCAAGGGAAGTTGGGACAAGTTCTTTCCATTGGCAAAATTCTCTTACAACAACAGTTAACAAGAAAGTATTGGCATGACTCCATTCGAGGCATTGTATGGATGAAAGTGTCGTTCTCCAGTATGCTGAGATGAGTTGGGTGAAGCAACTTTGTTCGGACCGAAATTGGTATGTATGACTATGGAGAAAATTCAAATGATCCGATAACGTATAAAAACCTCATAAGATCGACAAAAGAGTTATGCTGATCTTCATCGAAAGGACGTGGAATTCAATGTTGGTGATCATGTGTTGTTACGTGTTGCTCCATGGAAAGGAGTTATAAGATTTGGAAAGAGAGGAAAGGTCAATCCTTGATTCATTGGGCCGTTTGAAATCCTCGTTCGAGTAGGAACTATGGCCTATAGACTCGCCTTATCGCCAAGCATGTCTCGTGTTCATAACGTTTTTCACATATCTATGTTACGTAAATATATGGAAGACCTGAACCACATTATTGATTTAGAACCGGACGAGATAGCGGAAGATTTAACGTATGAAGAGGTACCGGTTAAAATCTTGGATAAGAAGGAACATATTCTACGCTCCAAGTTTATACCTCAAGTTAAAGTTTTGTGGAGAAACTACGATGTTGAGGAAAAAACCTGGGAGTTAGAATCTGAAATGAAATCAAGGTATCATCACCTATTCGACATACCATGTACGTACCCCAATTTTTGAGGACAAAATTTCATAAGAAGGGGAGGTTGTAAGATCCCAACTTTCATAAATAAAGATTAATTTTTTTCTCGAAATATATTTTTGAATATTATGGTGTGGATTTGATATAATGTTATAGTTGTGGGTAATATTTATAAATTTTGCAAAGTAAGCAAATTGTTATAAAATATTTGGTTGGTCGGGGAATATTCATTTTAAACATGGAATATTCGTACGACGACACAATCATTGGTGGACCCCACAACGAAATTATTGTCGAGTTAGAAAATGATAGAAATATCTTTCTATAAAAATAACAGCAGAATAAGGAAAAATCTTTCTATAAAAATAACGGCTATGAACAGTTCTGTCGAGGAAAGGGGTTTGGTCACCTAATTGCACACCAATAAGAAAAAATTATTATCGGAAAGCCCCCTCTTTCCTAGGAACGATCTGGTTGTTAATATTGCAGGTTATAATAATGATGAATAAATGTTGCTAAAAATAGTAAGGGGATTTTTATGAAGTGTTTGTTGTAAATTTTGGTGTACTATATGGACCCCCCACTTACTCATTTTTCAAAATAATTGGTAGAAAGTTAAAAGTATATATTTATATATAATAAGACGTGGGGCCACATGTGGGGCCCACGTATGGAAGAAAAAATGAAATGGTTGGGGGGGGGGGAGGAAAGAAAAGAGAAAGAGATGGTTTGAAATTGAAGGAGTATATATATATATATATATATATATATATATATATTATAACAAGTTTTGTTTTTTTATGAAAAATAGAATATCTTATATTTTATTATGCATAGTATTTGCATAATGTCTGCATAGTGTTTGCATAGTAAATCATAAAAAAATTCAAGTAGATATTATGCATACTTAGTGAATGTAGCCACCGTATGCGGTCCAGTGAATAAAATTTCTAAATAGTATCCTTCCATTCTCCTATAAATAGGATGCTTAGTATAGAATTAAAAATCACACCAGAATCAGAGAATTCTTCTTCTATAATATTAAACGTATTTCTTTCAAGTTTTAGGAAGCTTTAAGTGTAGAAAATAGTACAAGTTTTCTTCAAGAATATCCCCACCCTACCAGTCGAAATACTTTTCTTTTTAAGGTAAGGGGTATTATTTATTTCGTATTCTCTTACGATATTATTTTTCGTATTCATAAGAAATTTTATTTCGTTTAATATTCGTAAGGAATATTATCTTCGTTTAATATTCGTATGGAATATTATTTTCGTTCAACAGTTGTAAGGGATATTATTTAGTTCAATATTCGTAAGAAATAATATTTTCTTCAATACTCTGTAGTATGTAAGTAGTATTATTTCGTTTGAGATTCAGAATTCTACACTCATTTTGTTAAGTTTTGGCTTCTATACTCCATGAAATTAGTAGAATATCCTTGAAATTTGCACTTCATCCAGTATCTTTTCATGGAAAAATTATTATGAACATTCTTGATAAATTTTAACTTTTTTATGCCGAAGTACTATTCACGGGGTACTATTCCTGAAGTACTATTCATGGGGTACTATTCACTCAGGCACTATTCACCCGGGGTACCATTCATGACAAAAATTGATTTCTTTTCCATCTAAATCATTTTTGATACAATATTATTCTTGAATTTTACTCCACAAAGCAATATCATGTTGACAATTTGGACATTATTGAATTCTGGATAAATTAAATTATAAAATCTTTAAAATTTATCATTTGCTTTCATTTAATTGAATTCTTATATCATTATCATCATCCTCATGCTTATATTGTTATGAAAGTCATCTTTGGCCCGTAGTGCATAGATGAACTGTTGATTGGTATGATTATGACCAGGGATAATTCGGTATAATATTGACCTGTAATGTTACAAATGATGTGGTAAAAGTCCTTATTGGCCCGTAGTGCATTGATGGACAATTGTTGGCATGATCATGATTATTAATGATTACACGAATATCATTGGCATATAGTGCATGGATATTTCGATGACGTGATACTAATGAATATCCTTGGCCCGTAGTGCGGGGATGATTCGATGATGTGGTTTATTTATTAAGCTGAGTCTCAGCGATAAAATTAATGATAAACTTTTTAAATCATAGAAGATAGTAGATATCATGCTCTACTTGACTCTTCTAATGGATTGCTTGTTCCGCTGCAGTTAAACTTGATGTTTATTGTATTTTATCAGTTTAACACTGTTGAAGGCTACTGATAATTTATTCTGCATTATCTTAGTCATAATATTTCTTACTATGCTAGTTGAGCTCACCCTTTTGGTTTCATTGTTCTCTTCAGGAAATGAGAACATAGCCAAGACTAGTCGGGGAACAAAGTGATGGCCCGAAATGGTTGTCTTAGTAGTCCTCACTATTTAGTGTGATAATAAATGTAATGAGGATTGAATTTGAGTTTGGATATTGTCTATGACACAATATTCGTGTAAAAACTCAGCTATATTTTGTCGTATTTTACACGAAAGTTGTATTAATTAAGTTTGTATTTGAATTCTGTACCATATATTTGGTGACCCAAGATGGGTGATGTATACCTATTTTGGGGGCTTCACACAAACCATTCCCTAAAATGATCAAACATGGAGAAATGGTCGAGATGGGATTGAAGTTTGGGAAGATTCAAGTCCTTTCTGCATTAAAAGTTGTAGCTGAGTACATCCAGTCTAGAAGTTATGGAAACAACCCTGGGAGGGTCCATAAGAAGAAAGAGGATGATGTTTCCTTGATACTACAAGGACAAAAATGTAGTCAGAATATACCTATTCACAAGAGAAACTACTCCCCTTTCTAAGCACAGTTTTCAAACCCGCCATTGCCAAAAGGTGGAGATGTCAGACGCATTCGAGTGTTCACACCCTTAGGGGACTCACTCGAGAACATTCTCAAACTTCTGACAACTCAGAAGAAAATTACTCATCTTCTTCCACCAGCCAACCCAAGTCGAAAGGGTTTTAATGCTAGCAGGAAGTTCGCTTATCATGTTGGAGCTTCAGGACATAACACCCTGGATTGTTGGGCCCTGAAGCACAAAATCTAGGATTTAATTGACAATGGTGAGATCGTGGTAACCAAGCCCGACCAAGACCATGTCCAAGACAACCTTCTCCCTCAACACAAGGAAGAGGAGGTTAACATGATCAATTGGAGCAGTGGACAGAGCTCCCATTATGTTAGTGGATCATCCCAAATCAGCAAGGATAATGTTGACAAATGGGATTATGCACAGTTCTAGTTTATGATGGAACGAAAAATGAAGGCTCTTAGCGAGCATGTCAACCAATTGGCAGAACTGGTGGTTCATCAGCACCAAGTCACACGATAATTATTCAGCCAGGAGAATGTTAGCCTCCTTCCTCTTATTCCAAGTACTCCACCACTTACTCCAAAAGGTGAAACCTTGGAGGATAAAATTGCAAAAAGAGCAAAAGCTAAAGCCCGTTGGGACTTCGCCAATAAAAGGGAATTCACTTATTTAGGCCAACCGATGGAAGAGATAATACAAATGTTGATTAATAAGGGAAGAATCATAGCTTTGTTACCTCCAATCTGCTCCCGCTCAAGACGGTTTAATTCTAATGGAGTATGCCAATACCACTCCCACTCTCGCGGTCACAACATTGAGGAATGTTGGGCACTCCACCACCTTATCCAGAAAGTGATTAACAGCGGTGTCCTCCTACAAAATGAAAGGATGTCATAGCAGTTGTATCTTCTGAGGAAGATTTAGCTGCCACACCACGTACAATACAACCAATTCAGCTCAAAGGTGTTGAAAATCCTTTGAAAGTGGTTGCGCCAAAGCCAATCATGTTTCCATTCAGGCCACAATATCCTGTTGTCAGCCTCAAAAAAGTGCCATGGAATTATGTAGAGGCTGAAGGATCTACATCCAATACAACTGCTGTAGTGTCAAAAAAGAATCCATTGTACCTTCCCCACCGGGTGATGAAGCCTACCATCAAGTCAAATGGTAAAGTTCCCATGGAGAAGATTAAAGAATTCCTCCATACTATGGGACACAATGAAGCCAAGGTGGTTTTAAGCTTGAATGAAGCTTCACAACAGATATCCATACTGGACTTGGTTTTCTCTTCAGAAGATCTTACTGAGGGTTTTAGAAGAAGCCCACTTGCCAAAATTAGTAGAAGTTGAAAAGTTCCATCATCTAGTTGATCACATCTTCAACAGCAATGTGATATCCTTCACTGATGAAGACATACCTCCTGAAGGGATGGGTAACTGCAAACTGTTGCACATAGCGGTCATGTCCTTCGGATACATGGTGGGAGGAGTGTTGATAGATGGGGGATCATCCTTAAACATCTGCCCTTACGCCACCTTGGAAAAAATGAATATCAATCTCAACAGGATTTGAAGCAGCCATACAATTATCAAAGCTTTTGATGGATCCCAATGAAATGATGTCGGAGAGATTGAACTACCTGTGGAGATTGGTACACATACATTATATGCATCCTTTCATGTCCTCAAAATAGCTACAGGATACAATATACTCCTAGGAAGACCGTGGATTCATATGGCTAGAGTCGTCCCTTCCACCCTTCATCAACAACTCAAATACATTATTATCGATGATGCAGTTCTTCATGTCTTTGAGCGAGAATGTCACGAATAAAGTGACATACCACTCATCAGTTTCAATCTTTGAAGTTAAATTTACTTGGCTTCTGTGCCTTTGAGGTGAGCAACACTCATTATCAACCCATTGTGGTGCTGTCTCTCATACCCAGAATTTCTGCTGAGGTAATGTCGGCAAGTCAAGAGATTATATCCTTGGGTTATCAACCTAGATAAGGGTTGGGCAAAGATCATCAGGGTATTAAGCACCCAATTCAAGTTTCCAGTCAAATAGGGACAGCCAGACTAGGCTATTCTTTTGGGTCCACTCATAGGAACCCACACAAGCACAAACAAGTTCCTTCATCTTCAGCCACACGGTAATTGCCTAAACCTATAGAGGCTGAGCCTGCACGTCCTCTATTAAAGGTTCCTGCCCATGTGGTGGCTATGTTATTTCCTAAGTTGATACCGTCAAAGAAAAGGAAGTCCTGATTCTAGATCCCGAAGTGGAGGAAAAGGAATGGAGACGTAAATAAGACATTGCAAGGCGGTTATCAAACATGTGCATCATAGTCTATACAGAGGGTATTAACAGAGACATTTCAAACGATGATTGTCCAGACATCATGGTCATCATTCAGAAGAAGGAGGATGATAATAGCCCCTTCATCACTACTTTCCATCAGAACTTCAGCCTGTGCAATTAGAGCAGCACTCCTTGCATTTGTCGACGAGGGTAAAAAGGGCAGAAACTTCCTCTGCCCTGTAGATAACTATAACTGTTTACTTTTGCTGTACAATATTAGCAGTTATTTTTGTCATTTCATGCTAACACTTTGTATGATTGAACAGTTTCATATATCAAGTGAAAGCATTTTGTTTTAGGACTCTAAAGTTAGATGTGCCTAAACTTGCTGATGAGGTGCCTATTCTCCACAAGGACTGTAACTTTGATGTAAAGTTGGACTCAGACTTGATGAAAGTACAAGATGACTATTAGATACCTCAGGAGATTAAAGAATGGGTCGAAGACAAACCTAAGCCAAATCTTGATTAAATCGCCTCTTTTAACATCGGAACCTCAGAAAACCCCAAACAAATCCAGATTGGTACGGACCTCACTCCAAACCAAAGGAATGACATGGTTACTCTATTGACCCAATTCTAGGATGTGTTTGCATGGTCTCATAAAAACATGGTTAGTTTGTCCACTAACATTATTATTCATCGCCTCCTTATCAAAGAGGGATTCAAGCCAGTCAGGCAGAAGCTCAGGCGATTAAAATCTGAGTGGAGTTTAAAAGTTAATAAAGAAATTGTGAAACAATTTCAAGCCAGCATCATCATGGTGTCAACATACCTTGAGTGGCTATCCAATATAGTCCCCGTGCCTAGACCCAGAGGAAAGGTGCGAGTTTGAATGGATTGCAGGGATCTTAATAAAGCTTGTCTTAAAGATAGCTTTCCCATGTCATTCATCCACATACTAATTAACAATACAACTCAGTATGACATGTACTCCTTTGCTAATTGTTTTGCAGGGTACCATCAAATTATGGTTGTTGAAGAGGATCGTGAGAAAACTGCATTCATCACTCCTTGTGGAACCTTTTGCTATAGACGGTTGTCATTCGACTGTAGACACTCGAAATTTTCTACATACCTGTTACTAACATTGCAAGTGGGCAGATTCGTCTTTCAAAGATAACCTTGGAGGACAGTTCACATCCATTCCGGATACTACCAGATGTTCAGTTTCAAACCCGAAACACACACCGGGAGTATCAGTTCCAACCTCAGAGATAATCGCAAGCTTTGTCCTTGGAGATAACCCCAAGGAATGCCATTGCATTTTCGGCGATAACCCCAGAAATGCTTTTTTCAATGCATGCAATCAGCTTCAATCAAATACCTCCTGCCGATGCACTCATTCCAAAGACCCGGAGCTAACACCAGGAAGACAGGCACACTTACAGATGACCCTACGAAATTTAAACACTTGTAGCAGTTCAATCTCAGATGTAACCCTGAGCAAAGTCTGTTATCAGCCCAAACCAGAGATAACCCCAGTGAGGGGAAAAATCGTCATCTTGGTACCTCAACGCTCAGCGCGCTGTCTCAACCCTTCATACATACATTTCTACACAGCAATGTCCCACAAGAGCCAAGGATATCCAATCCCGAGTGACTATTACGCGTGGCAGCATACCAGATAGAATTTGAAGCTAGAAGACCATGGGCATGGTCCCCTCTTCCTGACTTCGTACAACCTCTAATCCCATATCGTTGTATAACTCTCAATAAAAGCAGTCTGAAGATGGTCTTGTACACCTTATTCAGATGCTCAGATTGAAGTTCTGCAAGTTCGAGCAGACATCACGATTAGGCACGAGTGCACGTTTCTTGAGATGATGGGACCATGGAGCCCGGGACACCGGCGTGCAAGCAGTACACTGACTCACAAATTCTATAAATATAGAGCTTGGGGTGGCCATTTTTAAAAGAGAAAGAGGCGAGAAATCCCTGTCCAATTTGCTCTGTACACACCCCATATTGAGTGCTTTCTCATTTTAAACACCTGTTAGCTCACATATAGCTATATTTTTCCCGCGGGAGCTGAGTGTTTATCCATCTAGAGTCATAGAAGCCTGCATTGGCAGCCCATTGTAAGCCTTCTCACACTCTATAAAGCCTTTCTCTTCATCTTTGCACACACTATTCTTCACATTGAGAGTTATGTTGTGTGTGTATGCCTGGACTTCGGTCCGTGGTTTTCATTTCTGTCTGTATATATATACTTATATATGTATATATTTATATATGGACTAACATTATCGAGTTATGCCTCGATTGAGCTGAACTTATATGCGGGCGTTTACTTTCATATATATATATATATATATATATATATATATATATATATATATATATATATATATATATATATATATTTCTGTCAGGCCTGGAGTTTACTTTGTGGTCTTTTACTGCTTTATTTACATTCCGTCCCGCCTGGAGTTTACTTCGTGCCAATTGATTGTTTTTACTATTTTTTTTACATTCAGTCCCGCTTGGAGTTTACTTCGTGGCGGTTGATCGCATTTATTACTTTATTTACATTTCTAATCCCCCATAGAGGTGCTTCGTGGTGGTTGATCATGTCCGTATATATATATATATATATATATATATATATTTATAGCTTTTATATATATAACTGCTTACTGCTCTTCATATAAATTGTTGCATCATGTGAGCCTAGGAATCATGTGATCACAGATTCAGTCTATTGAATCTAGATTCGGTTCCCGTGATGAACATTTTTAGCTGTAAGCAACTTGTACATTATTTACGATGTCCGAATTTCCTTAGATGGCTTTCATGCCCATGAGGAGTTCGGCAATGCTGTATATTATTTTCTCGAAGATACCTCGCATCTTGAAAATAAAAGCAAACAAGTCGAACATTTAATAATAAAATGGAGGTATGAAAAGGTCTCAATTACTATTGAGCACAGGGTTTGAAAAACTTCTTTTACAAAACATCATTGCTATATCCTATTTAAAACTGAATTTTTCTATAAATTCAAACCCTTTGTATATAGGTGCGAACGAGGTCTCGCACTACTTCCAAATAAATTGCACATTGATCCACACACACACACACACACACATTCATATAACAGTTTCTTGAAAAGTGGTGGTCACCGTGGCAACACGGATGTCGGGGGTGCCTAACACCTCCCCTCTGCATAATCAAACCCCCGAACCCAAATGAATCTTGGTTTCACAAACCCGTTTAAAGTAGTGTCACATCACTGGGTCAATGTGCAAACCTTTTATCGATTGCGTTGGTGCAACCAGTTAAAAACACCAACTGGCGACTCTTATAGTCAAATTGTAGACATTATTATACATGTCGAACCTTTTTCACTTGTTTTTTCAAACAAATCTCACATAACATGTGAACACCAAAAAACAAGAAACGAAAAGGGACAAATAAAAATCCCGACGTCGACATATGGCGACTCTGTTGGGGATACCAGTAAGAGGGTTTAAGCCGTTACTACAAGCTTTTCAAAACTGTTATATGCTTGTCTGTGAATGTTGCATTTACATTTATGATGAATGTATACAAATGCATTTTACTTACTGCACTATAATATATCTATCTGTGATATTAGTGCTTCGTACATGTCATCATTTATATAAATGGTGAGATACATTGTATGTGAATGTATGTTGTGTGGTTCCTCCACCAGGAGGCTATCCTGTCGGTGTTTGATTATTGGACTTGTAGGTAAACTAATTCCAATGAGGCTCAGGAAAGGCACCACCCAGATTCGCTCCAGTTGAAAGACTAGATTAACTCCTCATCAAGTAGATTGCAATGATCTGGGAACCTTCATGCCAAAAAGTCGCGAGAGTAACCCTAAGATAGGTCAACCTCTGATAAACCAAATGCGGAGGGAAGTCTCTTCATACTTTCCACTTTTAATTACTTGTAAAGACATTTACTTGTAATTTTATTTCATGTTCATCTTTATATAATGGAAAATATGAAGAATATTTGTGTATATATGACATGCTATCAAATAACACCAATTTTTGGAGGATGATATTCCTAAAATGGACACATTATGATAGCATTTACATTATCCCTAAGACTAAACTACATAAGTATTTTGTAGGGAAACAATTGGGCCTGTTTCCAGCTCAAAATCCAAAAAGGCCATGAGCCTACAACCAATTATGTCTTCTTCTGACCAGTCTAATCCTGTTTCTCGAGAAGAATTTGACGGATTAAGTAAACAAATTATAGATTTGGCTGTCCTGCTGAAAGAATTGCATCAGTCTACTTAGGGCTCAAAGATGCCTATACATACAGAATCCTCTACACAAGGAGGAATATAAGGTTTGGCTAAAACAAATCTAGAACCTTAGTTGGATACGACCAACAAAGACCCTGAAAACACCCATCTCAAATGAGATCCAGACACCGGTGATATCAGGAAGAAGGTCCTTCAAATGGAAGAAACTATTCATGCTCTCAAAGGGATTGGAACACATGGGAGTGTTTCATATGCTGACCTTTGCATATTCCCTGGTGTTCATTATCCAGAGAAATTTAAAACACCTGACTTTGAAAAGTATGACGGATTAGGGGATACTTATAAACATTTGAAGGTGTTCATTGGAGAACTTGGATCTTATGCGGAAAATGAGAAGCTCAGAATGCAGCTGTTCTAGAAGAGTCTGACTGGAGAAGCCCGTTCATGGTATACCAGATTAGACAACTCAAAGATATATAGCTGGGAAGAGCTAGCTCACGCCTTCCTCACTCAATACAATTTTTAATCCCAGATGGCTCCTGACCGGTACCAGATTACCAAGGTCAAGAAACAGTCTAATGATTCTTTAAGAGAGTATGCTCAAAGGTGGAGGCGCCTTGCTGCTCAAGTTATTCCTTCCATGACGGAGTCAGAAATGGTAATGACTTTCATAGACATACAGGAAGCTCCTTTCTATGAAAGAGTCTTAGCTGGTATTGGCAAACCATTCTCTGAAATTATTAAGCACGAAGAGATGGCTGAGATGGGACTGAAGTCAGGTAAGATTCAAGACCTAGCAGCTCTTAAAGCAGTTGCTGAGCACATCCAGTCCAGATCTTATGGAAACAACCCCCGGAGGGTCCATAAAAAGAAAGAGGAGGATGTTTCCTTGATACTACAAGGTCAAAAAGGCAGTCAGAACATGCCTATATAGAGGATAAACTATTCCCCTTTCCAAGCATAGTCTTCAAACCCTCTATTGCCTAAAAGTGGAGACGCAAAGCGCCCTCGAACGTTCACACCCTTAGGGGACTCGCTCAAAAATATTCTTGCTCTTCTGACTACTCATAAGAAAATCACACGTCTTCTTCCACCATCCAACTGTAATGGGAGGGGTTTCAATGTTACTCGGAAGTGTGCTTATCATGTCAGGGCACCTTGACATGACAATCAAGATTGTTTGGCCTTGAAACACAAGATCCAAGATTTAATAGACAACGGTGAGATCGTGGTTACCAAACCAGATCAACCTCATGTGCAAGACAACCCTCTTCCTCAACACAAAGAAGAAGAGGTCCACATGATTAGTTGGAGTAGTGGATAGATTTCCAATTTTAAAGGAGAATCATCCCAGACCATCAAAGACGGTGTTGACAGATGGGATTACGCAAAGTTCTAATTTGCTATGGAACAAAAGATGAATGCTCTTTGTAAGAAAATTGAAAAATTGGCAGAACTGGTGACCTATCAGCATCAAGTCACACGCCAATTAATTAGACTAGAGCATGCCTATCTCTTTCCTTTTGTTATGAATGCTCCACCATCACCTTCAGAAAGTGAAGCTATGGAGGATAAGGTTAAGAAGAGAGCAAATGCTAAAGCCCGTCGGGATTTTGCCAATCAAAGGGAATTTGCATACCTGGGTCAACCTATGGAGGAGATATTTCATATGCTAATCAACGAAGAAAGAATTAACTCCCTTCTACCTCCAATCAATCCCCGTTCAAGATGGTTCAACTCCGATGGAGTATGTCAATATCATTCACATTCTCGTGGTCACAGTACATAAGAATGCTGGGCACTCCGCCGCCTTATTCAGAATCTAATTGATAGCGGTGTCTTGCAGTTGGCAGACAATGACACTGTGATACTCGAGAGTGGGAATACCTGTCCTACCAAATAGAAGGGGCTAGTAACAGTTGGATCCGCTGAGGATGATGAGACTGTCAAACCATTTCCCATACAAGTAATTCAACTCAAAGGAGCTGACAATCCTTTGAAAGTGGCTGCACCAGAGCCAATTTCTTTACCCTTCAGACCACAATATCATGTTGTTAGCTTACACAAAGTCCCATGGAATTATGGAGAAGCTGAAGGATCCACATCTCATACTACTGCTACAGTGTTGAAGGAAAATCCACTGTATCTTCCTTAGAGGGTGATGAAGCCCGCCATAAAATCAAAGGGGAAGATTCCCATGGAGAAGATTGAAAAATTCCTCCGCACTATGGGCTATAATGAAGCCAAGGTAGTTTTAAGCTTAAGAGAAGCTCCACATCAGATTTCAATACTGGACTTAGTTTTCTCTTTCGAGGATCACAGGAAGATCTTACTCAAAGTTTTAGAAGAAGCCTACTTACCAAAATCAGTGGATGTGGAAAAATTTTAACATCTGGTTGATCACATTTTTAACAACAATGTGATATCCTTCACTGATGACGATATACCGCCCGAAGGGACCGGTCATTACAAGCCATTGCACATTATAGTTTTATCCTCTGGCTATATGTTAGCTGGAGTTTTTATAAATGGAGGTTCCTCTCTAAATATATGTCCTTAAGCCACCTTGGTAAAGATGAACGTCAATCTCAAACGGATCTGAAGTAGCCATACGGTTATCAAAGCTTTTGATGGGTCTCGATTAAATTCTGTCGGAGAGATTGAGCTGCCAATTGAGATTGGTCCAAACATATTCAATGTATCCTTTCATGTCCTCAAGATAGATTCAGGATACAACCTGCTATTGGGGAGACCATGAACCACATGGCTGGAGCCGTCCCTTCTACACTACATCAACAACTCAAATACATTGTCAACAATAGCCTAGTTACTGTCAATGCTGAGCCGAAATGTCCATAACAAGGAAATCTACCAATCATTAGCTTCAATTCAGAAGTTGAGACGGCCAGTTTTTATACTTTGGAAGTGAGCAACACACAATACTATCCTATTGGAGCGCCACTTCCCGTACCCAAGATTTCTGCCGAGTTTATGTCGGTCACTCAAGAAATTATGTCATTGGGTCATCAGCCTTGACAAGGGCTTGGTAAAAATCAACAGGGTATTAAGCACCCTATTCAAGTGTCCAGTCAAACTAGAACAGCCGAACTAGGCTATTCTGCCAATTCCAGTCACAGGAATACTCATAAGCACAAGCAGGTTCCTTAAGCTTCCGCCACACGATGATTTTCTCCATCTGCACCTCATGAGATGATACAGTCTCTAGTAAAGGTGTCAACCCATGTTATGGCTATGCTGTTTCCCAAACCAGTACCCTTTAAAGTAAAAGAGGTCCTGATTCTTGATCCCGAAGTGGAAGAAAGGGAATGGAAACGTAAACATGACATCGCCTTGATGATGTCAGGCATACACATCATTATCCATGATGAGCATACAAATAGTTATACCTAAGATGATGATTGCCCAGATGTTATGGTCATCATTCGAGAAAAGGAGGACGATGACAACACCTCCATCATTGCAGTCCATCAGGACTTTGCCCTCGACAATTGGAGCAGCACTCCATGCATTGGTCGACGAGGGTAAAATGGGCAGAAATTCTTCTGCCCTGTAGATAACTTTAATTGCTTACTTTTCTGTACAGTATTAGCAGTTGTTTTATTAGTACATGCTAACACTTGTGTATGATTAAATAGTTTCATATATTAAGTGAAAGAATATTTTGTTTCAGGACTCTAAATTTAGATGTGCCTATACTTCCTGATGAGGTGCCTTTTCTCCACAAGGACTGCAACTTTGATGAAAAGTTGGACTCAGACTTAATGGAAATCCAAGAAGACATTGAGACACCTTAGGAGATTAAGGAATGGGTCAAAGACAAATCTAAATCCAACCTTGACCAAACCACTTCTTTCAATCTTAGAACCTTAGAAAGCCCTAAGCTAATCCAGATTGGTTCAGACCTCACCCCAAACCAACGGAATGACATGGTTGCGCTATTAACCCAATTCTAGGATGTTTTTGCATGGTCTCACAAAGACATGGTGGGTTTGTCCACTGACATTGTCCTTCATCACCTTCCCATTAAAGAAGGATTTAATCCAGTTAGGCAGAAGCTCAAGCGATTGAAACCTATGTGGAGTTTAAAGGTGAAAGAAGAAATTATAAAACAATTTCAAGCTAGCATTATCATGGTGTCCACATATCCGGAATGGATATCCAACATTGTTCTCGTGCCTAAACCAAGAGGAAAGGTGCGAGTTTACGTGGATTACCGTGATTTGAACAAAGCTTGCCATAAAGATAGCTTTCTCGTGCCCTTTATCCACATTCTTATTGACAATACTGCTCAATACGGCATGTACTCCTTTGCTGATTGCTTTGCGGGGTATCACCAGATTATGGTCGCTAAGGAGGATCGTGAGAAAACAGCTTTCATCATACCTTAGGGAACCTTCTACTACAGACGGTTGTCATTCGGCCTCATCAATGCCGGGGAAACCTATCAGGGAGCTATGATGGCTATTTTCCATGATTTAATGCATAAAGAGATAGAGATCTACGTGCATGACATCATTGTCAAGTCCCGAAAGGAGGAAGACCACTTAGACCATCTCAAAAATCTCTTCAATAGGTTGCGTAAGTACAACTTGAAGTTGAATCCAACCAAGTGCGCCTTTGGTGTTAAATCAGATAAGTTGTTAGGTTTTCTAGTCAGCCACAAAGGGATTGAGCTGGATTCCACCAAATTCTAGGCCATCAAGGAAATGCCCATTCCTCAAACAGAGAAGGAAATACGGGGATTTTTGGGAAGAATCAACTTCATTAGCAGGTTCATTTCTCAACTCACAGCAACCTGTGAGCCCATCTTCAAGCTGTTAAGGAAGAACTTCTCTATAAAATGGAATGATGAGTGTCAGAAAGCCTTCCTTACAATCAAAGAGGAGCTAGTTAACGCTCCTATTTTGGTACCTCCCAGGGATGGTGTTCCCCTATTCATGTACATGTCCATTAATGACAATGCTATGGGCTACATGCTGGGGAAAAAGATGATAGAGGCCAAGAACGAGCTATCTATTACCTCAACAACAGATTCAGCAGCAGTGAACACAAGTACACTCTGATTGAGAAGACTTGTTGTGCTTTAACATGGGCTTCCATGAGGTTACAACATTACCTCCATGGTCACACAACCCATCTCATATCCCGTGTGGATCCTCTCAAGTATGTGTTCAGTAAGCCCATACTAAATTATCGATTGTCCAAATGGCAGTTGATCCTACAACAATTTAACATAATCTATGTGATGCAAAAGTCTGTCAAAGGTCAAGGAATTGGGATCAACTGGCCGCCGCACCTATAGGGGACTACGAACCCTTGGAAAACTACTTCCCCGATGAAGGTGTAATGGAAGTTCAGCAACACCATCAGTACGATGTATTCTATACGTGGAAAATGTGTTTTGATGTAGCTGTTCACATGGAAGGTTCTGGAGGTGGAGCAGTTTAAGTATTCGGTACGGGGGAGCAGTATCCCGTTGCCGTCAAATTGCAGTTTGTCAGCACCAGTAACACAGCTGAGTATGAAGGTTGTATCATGGGGCTAAAACTTGCCCGTTCAATGGGCATCAGGTGGTTAACTGTCTTTGGGGATTCAGAGTTGGTTATCAAATAATCCGCATGAATCTGTCAAACCAAAGAATTACATTTGCTGCCTTACCATCGACAAGTTTTTCAGATAGCTTTGGAGTTCGAAGAAATCTCCTTTCTACACATTCCTCGTAATAGGAATGATTTTGCGGATGCACTAGCAACGTTGGCCTCCTTGATTCATATACCTGACAAGGAAAACATGCCAAACATCACATTTGCCCTGCAAAAGGTCTCGTCTTATGGGAACTATGTTGGTGAAGTATCGGATGAGCTATATCCCATCTATAACCCTTGGTATTAACATATCAAGGAGTACATACGAGATGGATCTACACCGGCTGAGGTGAGCCTGACTAAAAAGAGGCGGATCCATCGACTTGCTATGAAATTCTACCTGAGCGGAGATGCACTCTACAAGAGATATGCAGGATTAGGTCTCCTCAGATGTCTGGACAAAGACCAAGCTCAAAGGCTCATGGATGAGATCCATGGTGGAGTATGTGGCCCACACATGAGCGGACCCCTACTTGTTAAGAAGATCCTCATAATAGGGCATTATTGGCTTACACTCAAAGCTGAATGTGATGATCACGTTAAGAGGTTCTATCAATGCCAAATTCATGGGAATGTTATCCACGCCTCTCCAAGGCAACTCCACAATATGAGTTCACCATGGACCTTCTCAATGTGGGGAATGGATGTGATCGGGACCATTGAGCCCAAAGCCAGTAATGGACATCAATTCATATTCACCATGATCGACAACATCACCAAATGGGTAGAAGCAGCCTCCTTCCCCAGGGTTACTAAAGTAGTCATCATTGCTTTCATCAGAAACAATATCATCTGTCGATATGGACAACCAGAGGTCATTGTGTCAGACAATGCTAAGAATCTCAACAACAAAATGATAGAGGAGTTATACAGTAAATTCCACATCAAACACCTCAACTCAATCATCTACCATCCAAAGATGAATGGTGCTGTTGAAGCGGCTAATAAAAACATCAAGAAGATCATGCAGAAAATGTCTGCCAACCACAAAAGATGGCCTGACCTCTTGCCTCTGACTTTATTAGCCTACAGAACTTCAATGCGTACTTCCACTGGGGTAACACCCTACTCATTAGCCTATGGGATGGAAGCAGTGCTCCCCATAGAGCTGGAAATGGAATCCCTTAGACTGTTGATGGATGCTCAGTTGGATGAAGACCAATGGGTACAAGATAGATATCACCAATTATCTCTAATAGATGAAAGGAAAACCGCGACTATCTTCCATGGTTAGTTATATCAGTAAAGGATCGCACGATCCTATAACAGGAAAGTCCAGCTATGGCATTTTGAATAACACGACTATGTTTTGAAGAAGATCATTGACAACCAAGATCAATCTAAGGGAAAATTCGCTCCTAACTGGGAAAACCCGTTTGTTATCAAGGAGGTATTGACAAGAGGCGCTCTCAGACTACAGGAAATGGATGACGATGAATTTCCACAACTCATCAACTCGGACACCGTGAAATGGTACTATGTCTGAGGATATCATCAAGCAAACATCCTTGTTTTTGATCACCAAATCACCAGTCATTCTGGTTTTTTAACCCTTTTTACATACTATTCTGCCCCTCAGGGAAACATACACTTCAAACCAGCAGCCTAGTTTCACCTTATTTCATATCTTTCATATAATTTCGGTTATCCTGAAGATAGGATTAAACCTTTCACACCTGCAGTTTATCCTGAAGATGGGATTAAACTTTTCTATGCTTACAGTTTGTCCTGAAGACGGGATCAAACTTTTTCCACACCTGCAGTTTGTCCCAATCATGGGATCAAACTTTCTTCTCCTCGTAGTATAGCCTGCACATGGGATTCATACTTCTCTTTGACTTCAATTCGTCCTGAGGGGCGAACTACATCGACCTGATCTCTCTGATACCCGGGAGTACATAGGCAACCATATTCTATATGGCCCTATCATGAATAAAAAATAACAAAAAACATTTCGCCTTTCTACAAAAACAAAAACCACAAAAACACTTGGACACCCTTCTTCATCAATAAAGCTTCTACACCCATCTGCCTTTCACATCCAGTGTTGAAACTCTTACACCAGGTTCAAACTACGCAGACCTGATCTCCTCTTCAATAGGAGTACGTAGGCAGCCATTTATGGTTCGGTCTAACCCCCTACCAGAACAAAAATACTTGTCACACGGTACTGGGATCAAACTTTAATCCACCATATTTCATTGGCTTCAGACCAAAGGGATGGAATTACCTAACCTCTCCTCACAAATATGAGATTCGGTGACCATCTAAGCTGCGATTGTGCCTCAAAGAGCAACACCAATCCATAAGAGATGGAATTAACTAGGATTTTCAGAAATAGGAGTACTGGCGACCATCTGTGGTATGCTCAATCTTAGAGAGGAAAAGCCACACTCCTCTCCACATCTACATACATAAAATAGTCCCAAGACACCAAAGATGGTAGGGATACACACAGATCAATGATCCATTCTAAAAGATCCTGTGATGTCTCAATGTCCATACATCAAGGATGAGTTCAGAATGCATCAAGATCACAAGCCTTGAAGAAACAGGAAAATATCAAGCAAGTATCAAGGCACAACTGAAAGGGAAGTAAATCAAAATATATTTCCCTGCCATATATAAAACTGTTTGATATATACAATATGTGTTGTACATGAAAAAATGGATAAGCTAGTCTATGCAAGAAAATACAAGTCTATCTACGGATCTGTATGTATACGGACTATCAGATCTACCATAGCATCCCTCTACGAAGAAGGAGGTAATGCTGCAAGCTCCTGCCCAATGGGATCTACACGAGCTAGCAGATTAGAGGCTAACTGCATGTTGGCATGATGCTCATCAATATATGCACTCATATTAGCAAGGATGCCAGTCGTAAGGGATCTCAATCAAGTAATCTTTATGCATGGACGACGGCATCCCAAGCGGATAGGGACATCATCCCGCTCTATAATCAATGCATCTCTGGCAGATTTGGCCTCGTCTCTCTCTAATAGAGCTGCGTCTCTCCCATCAAGAGCTATCAACATCAAAGCCCTAGCCTGATCTCTCTCAAAGGTCATCAGATGTAGACTCTGCTCTAGATATCTTGATCTTGAATCTTTGAATGACAAGAAACACTTTCGTGGTGGGAGAATCCATCACAAATGCTGGCAACCCAGTAGTCAAATCCTCCTCGATGGGAATATCAGTCTTATCCATAGGCTCCTCATCTTTGAAATCAATCCCCTACACTGTGGATACTACCGCAGCCGATGCAGTCTCTGTCTCCATCCATGCGAAATATTCTACAGAACAACCTTGATGACTGATAGAAAACTTAGCTAGCTCACGCTGATCCCAACAGGCATACAACATGGATCTGTCATCCGCTGATAAGTGATGAGATGCGAAGCGCTGACTCGATGCCCCCTCAAAAAGGTGAAAATCCTGGAACTGGTTAAACTGACACGTCATGACCAGTGGGTGGTAAGTAGTCATGCCCCTCAAACCAGCCAGAGGGATATAATCCATGCCCGGAGCATGAGTGATGAAGTTGTAGGGTGAGTTGAGCTCTGTACACGATAATATATCAAATGGATCTCCGATCCCTGCCAGGAAAGCTGACCAAGATGCAGCATCTGTACACTCTACAGGCTAAAAGGAGTATGACATGGCTATATCATGGGTGAAACAATACCCATGCCATCTAAAAGTGCTAATCAGTCTCAAGTGTGACATAAACCACACGTACATCTTAACCGAGCTGCAAGTAAACACTCTCGTCGAATAAGTTCAGCAGTATGTGGCTAACCTCAAAGTCTCTGCTATGATCATCGGTATATTGGTGCGACCTTCCCTGAGAGCTCTCACGACCATGATGACTCTTATGTCTAACTCAACCATATACCGTGGCATGTAAACATACGACAATACGCACAATAGCAGTACATCCACTCTGGCCAAATGCCAATGATCCTCCGGTGTGGTGAAGTCCCTAGAATGCCGTGTATAACTATCCTTAGAGCCAAATCTGTTAAACAAAAAATGCTGGGATATAACATGGCCAAATGTGAGCTCGTCCTGCACCACCCTACGCCTCAATCCAGTAAGGGTCATGAACTGCCTACTCATGTCTCCAATCGCCATATGCACGCAAGGTCTGTCTAATGGCAGCATCGTCAAACGTGCATACTCCTCTAAAGTAGGAGTCAACTCTTGGGTCCCAAATCAGAAAACATGCCTCTCCTATACCCAGTGCTCCAGCATGCCCTCCATGAATCCTGTGGAAACCTGAAACATCAATAGGGTCATAGTATGCCGCAACAGATGATCTACAGTCACCCTGTCTGATGGTGACATGTTATCATACCACGATCGCATACCAGATGCCACCAATAATGGTGGTGTATGATCAATACGGCTAACTGTCGAAGAAGACATCTATATGGGCCGTGTTATAAGACCATCCAGGGGTTAATGCTGAATATCTCTGGACATACATACATATGCATAACATAATAAGGTGCATGATACAATCAGATGGCAATATGATATAGGGAATGGAAAACTGTATATACATTCCTAAGTATATCATCATCTAATACATCTTTATACAGGGAAATGGGGCAAAACTGCCCTACAACTAACAGCGGCCTATCAAAAGATATAGCGAGAATGGGGCCCACTCCTCTGGCTCAGTTTAGTTAGAGTTGCAAAGGAGGTTGTGCAAGCTTAAAAGGCCAAATCAGGAATAAAAACGCTACGCGATTGAGCGGAATAGCCTGGAATCCTGGTTTTCACAGGCCAAAACTCTGGCCTCGCGCATCACTCATTGGTATTTGCCTGAATGCAAGGTATACTATACCGATGAGCTCAACTTTTGAAAATCATGCTCGGCAATGCCTCACACAGGTTTGGTGCCGCCAAATACAGGGTCGTAGCCCTAAAAGACAACCTTCCCCGGTGGGGGTTACAACGCATTCTCAACCATTGATACAAACATCAATGAAGGTCAAGCAACCTTGACGTTATCTCAGCCGATGACAAGTAAATCCATCAAAGCATCAGAAATTGTTTGATGAGTGTGGTACCCATGTCCAAGTATCCCCAGCGGGGGTCACAAAGCCGAATTCAAGCATTGATAAAGTATCCCCGATGGGGGTCACAACGCTAAAGTCAAACATTGATAAAGTATCCCCAGCGGGGGTCACAACGCAGACTTTCAATCATCCACGTAACCCCGGCGAGGGTTTCAACGCATTATTCGTCTATGAACGAATCCCCGACAGGGGTCACAATGCAATGCAACCATTAATACACACATCAATGAATGTCAAGCAGCCTTGACAATTTTTCCAACAAGGATCTATCCGGTGATACACACATCAGCAAAGGTCAGGCAACCTGGATAATACATACTGTTGGTAGTAACTCCAACAGGACCGTGGTATATGCTGGTGACACAAACCAGAGAAGACCATCCTCATCAGAGAGGGCCGATGATGGAATATGTTATACACATCCTCAAGTAGAGAAAGCTTTATCCCAACAGATCTCTTGCACACGAGAGGCACATCCTCATAGTAAAGTTTGTATCAAGGATTCAAGACTTTGGTGATAACCCCAACATTAACATCGTGGAAGACTTAGAGCACACGTCCAAGACATCACTGATTGTCATCCCCGACAGGATTAATAGGGAACCGCCAAACATCCCATCATGTTGGAAAATAATCCAACAATCTACATTCATCATACATTTGCATCATGTTGTTGCACATAGCATCATGTTTATCTTGTTGAATTTCAAGTGTCTAGGATTCTTTATCCTATCCATGCCTTGCAATGCATGAATATGATAAAGAGGGGTATCTGTATACACTCAAAATTTTCTACACACCTGTTACTAACATTGAAGGAGGCAGATTCATCTTTCAGAGATAACCCTAGAGTACAGTTCACATCCGTTCCGGATATTACCTGAAGTTCAGTTTCAAACCCAGAACACACACCGGGAGTATCAGTTCCAACCTCGGAGATAAGCCCAACATTTGTCCTTGGAGATAACCCCAAGGAATGCCATTGCAGTTCCGACAATAACCCCAGAAATGCTTATTTTAAATGCATGCAATCAGCTTCAATCTCAGACCTCCTGTCGAGACACTCATTCCAAAGACCCGTAGCTAACACCAGGAAGACAGGCACACTTACAGATGACCCTGCGAAATTCAAATACTTATAGCAGTCCAATCTCAGATGTAACCCTGAACAACGTTTACTATCAGCCCAAACCGGAGATAACCCCGGTGAGGGGAAAAATTATCATCTTGCCACCTCACCCCCCTGCGTGCCGTCTCAACCCTTCATATATACATTTCTACACAGTAATGTCCCACAAGAGCTAAGGATTTCCAATCTCGACCGACTATTACGAGTGGCAGCACACCGGATAGAATTTAAAACTTGAAGACCATGGGCATGATCCCCTCTTCCTGACTTCGTACAACCTCTAATTCCATGTCATTGCGTAACTCTCAACAAAAGCAGTCCGAAGATGGTCTTGTACACCTCGTTCGGATGCTCGGATTGAAGTTTTACAAGTTTGAGCGGACATCACAAAGGCACAGTTCACGACGTGCTTGAGATGATGGACCCATGAGCCCAGGCACCACGGGCGACCACAGTGCATCTGCGGTACCGCCAGTAGGTAAACTCTGAGCCCCAGCTCTATAAATATAGAGCTTGGGGTGGCCATTTGTAAGAGAGAAAGAGGCGAGGAAGCCCTGTCCAATTTGCTCTGTACACACCCCATATTGAGTGTTTTCACATTTTAAACACCTGTTTCCTCACATATAGCTATATTTTCCCGGCGGGAGCTGAGTGTTTATCCATCTAGAGTCATAGAAGCCTGCATTGGCAGCCCACTGTAAGCCTTCTCAAACTCTACAAAGCCTTTCTCTTCATATTTGCACACACTATTCTTCACATTGAGAGTTATGTTGTGTGTGTATGCCCGAACTTCGGTCCGTGGTTTTCATTTCTGTCTGTGTATATATGAACCTCGATTGAGCCTAGACTTATGTTTTATATGAACCTCGATTGAGCCTAGACTTATGTCTGGAGCGTTTACTTGCTTTCATATATATATATATATAAATGTATATATATATATATACTTATATATATGAACTGTTGTCAGACTGTCTGATGAGCCTGGATTTTACATTCGGAGAGTTTATTGCTTATATATATATATATATATATATATATATATATATATATATATATATATATATATATATATATAAAACTGTTGTCGAACTCGCTCGATGAGCCCGAGTTTTATATCGTGTTAGTTTACATATATATATATATATATATATATATATATATATATATATATATATATTTTCATCGTGCCTGGAGTTTACTTCATTGGCCTTTTATCGCTTTTATTTACATTCCGTCCCGCTTGGAATTTACTTCGTGGTGGTTGATCGTTTTTACTGCTTTTTTTACATTCAGTCCCGCCTAGAGTTTACTTCATGGCGGTTGATCACATTTATTGCTTTGTTTACATTTCTTATCCCCCATGGAGGTGCTTCGTGGTTGTTGATCATGTCTGTGTGTGTGTGTGTATATATATATATATATATATATATATATATATATATATTTACAACTTTTATATATATTACTGCTTACTGCTTTTCATATAAATTGCGGCATCATGTGATCCTAGGAATCATGTGAAAGTAGTATGCACACAAGCCAATCATGTTTGATGATAAAGCATATACTTTGTAACAATCTTATTCATTTATTAATAAAAAGTATTAATTTATTAAAGGCTTTTCATTATCTACATGATGTTATTTTATAATATATGATAAACCCATAGTTTTAAGCAATGCTTTTAGAATAATGATGATGATCATTCTAATGAGATCTAAATTCTTAGAAAGCTTAAAACTAAAATAGTTCCCAATCATTGGATTACTAAATTGGGGATTAGTGAATCCAGATAGATTGGTACATCGTTGCTTTGCTCATTGGATGAGGATGATTGATCTCATGATCATTTGTGTGGAGACACTAAAGCAAGTATGTAGGTGCTTATTAGAGAATAAGTTCAATCGAACGTGGCTCGCTAAGGAATACCTAATGGAGTTTTACTTTTGTCAATAGGAATTCTCAGTAGTGATAGTAGTACAAGTGATCCTTGGACTTGAGATCATCATAGTATCTTGTGTATGATGAGTTATACTTTGACTTATTCCTTAAGACCCTTAGGGTATATCAAAGGGTATGCTTGGGCATAATAAGTTATACATGGAGATAATGTATGATCAATAAAGAATCTACCACTTCTATTAAAAGAAGAGAAATGTCCTATGTGATTCGATAAATGACAACCCAAAGAGTCCTTGGCGAAGGCGCGAATGAAATTAGAAAGGAGTTTCTAATTTCCATTATTTGAGTTGTGCATTTAAGAGTCGAAATACATATAATTAAATAAAATAAGACTTGACAAGAATTCCATGTCTTATATTTAATTGGGACATTGTATGGTGGAAGGATTGAATTGTACGGTAACTATTTACTCAAAGGTTCTTTTATGATTAATGTTGAAATTTATATTATCCGGAAAGTCGTTGATCGCTAGGAGAGCTTATCCTATTGTAGAATAAATATTATTTATTTAAATAAATTAATTGTTTAATTTATTTATTTAAATAAGATTAGAATTGTTCTAATTGATTTATTCACAACCCATTTAATATGGAGAACCTAAAGGGTCACACCATAAAAGGAAGAATAATTATTTAAGAAGTTAATGGCATAATCGTAATAATATAAAGTATGTATATTTAATTTAATCTATGGTGATAGAATAAATTAAATAGTTTAATATTTATTATTTAATATTTTAGAAATATTAAATATAAATTAATAAGAGGAGTCTTATTAATATTATTACAATTATTATTATTATTTTAATTTCTAAAAGAGTTTAGGAATTAATTTAATATAAGTACTCTCATTTATTCCTAATTGGATTAGGAAGGAAAATTAGTTAAAGGAGTTTAATTAATTATCCCTAATAAGATTAGGGAGCCCCTTTAATTAAAAGGGTTTAATTAAATAATACCTTATTTAAAATAGGGTTACTTGATATCTTTATAAGAGGAGTCTTATATCAGATATTGAGACTACGTTATAATTCCAATTGTTGGAGAGTGCGTTCTTTTCTATAGAGATAGAAAATTAGGGTTTTGCCAAATACCCATCTTCTTGAATCTTCTTCTTCCTTGGTGGATCACCTTTAGAGGCCAAACACTTGGGTGGCTAACGTTGATCAAAGGAAGGAACCAAACCCGGTGGATTCAAGTTGAACGCGAAAAGGATTGGAGGTGAATTTGTACCTGAGGAAGCTCGATCTTCAAGGGTATGATTCTTATTCGTTATCTTTTTCGTTTAATTAATAATTGTTCATAAAGGGTGATCAGGGTATATGGTTTGTAAAAAAATTTTAAACTCTGATTTTTACATGTTTCCGCTTATTTTTGCAATTTGATTGCGTTCTTGAATATTACAAACCTAACAGTGGCATCAGAGCCAAACCTTTATGCA
This sequence comes from Panax quinquefolius, assembly GCA_020205615.1. Classification (NCBI taxonomy): domain Eukaryota; kingdom Viridiplantae; phylum Streptophyta; class Magnoliopsida; order Apiales; family Araliaceae; genus Panax; species Panax quinquefolius. The sequence continues at coordinate 69,834,001 of CM035152.1, read as the reverse complement.
AATTATTAATTGTTTGATTTAATATGTATGTTGATATGTGTTTAGAACAATTTAATTGGGCATAATTTTGTTGTATAAAAAATAAAAAATAAAAAACCACGAAATAGTTGATTTCGCTCCTGTACTTCGGAATTAACGTAGTCTGCATTCCTGTTGCTTCACATGATTTCAAGTACTAGGATGACATGCACGTATGGATTCAATGTAATACTTATATATTATATATATATATATATATATATATATATATATATATATATGACATATATTATATATATATATAATATATATATATATATATATATATATATATATATATATAAGTATGATATATATATATCGTAATATATATTATATATATAATATATATATATATATATATATATATATATATATATACCGTAACATATATTATGTATATGTAATATATATTTTAATAATTTTATAATTAAAATAAAAAGGTTTATTTTAATTTTAAAATTAGAATTTCATATTAACTAATTAGAGTTGGAATTGGATTCCATGATAACTAATTGGAGTTGAAATTGGATTATATTTTTCTTAAATAAAGGAGTTTATTTAGATATGAAATAAAATTTCATATTATTCAAAATAAAGGAGTTTATTTGTGAATAGGAAACAAAATCCTAATTTCCTTAAATAAAGGAGTTTATTTAGATATGAAATAAGATTTCATATTATTCAAAATAAAAGAGTTTATTTGTGAATAGGAAAGAGAATCCTAATTTCTTTAAATAAAGGAGTTTATTTAGATATGAAATATGATTTCATATTATTCAAAATAAAGGAGTTTATTTATGAATGAAAAGAGAATCAGTGTTTCCTTTAATAAAGGAGTTTATTTTTATTTTTACATGGAATTGATTCCATAATTAATTAAAATAAATGAGTTTATTTTAATTAAAGATTTTGATTAAAATAAAATAGTTTATTTTATTCAAAATTTGATAAATTAAAATAAAATAGTTTTATTTTGATTTAAATTTGGATTAAAATAAAGGAGTTTATTTTGATTCAAAAATAGATTTTATACTAACTAAATTTGCCCATTAAATGATATCAATATATATATATATATATATATATTAAATGTTTATTATTCATGAGATGAATGTTATTTATTGATGCATATGATGATGTGTATGATAATAAATGAGATTGATTATGGACTATCAATTAATGTGATTGGATTTTATTTTAGTTGGATGCATGAATGTATGAGTTTTTATTAAATGGGGTCTGCGTACCTGCGTCTTCTCTAATTTTTCTTAATGTAAATTCTATCTCTCTCTATGTACTTCCCTCGATCACGATCAAGGTTTCTATTTATTTTAAATAGTTTTGTAATAGGAATAGTTAGAATTATTTTGAAGAATTGGAGATCAAGGGACAAGAAGAGCATGAAGATCCGCTTTGTAATGGAGCCCGGTTTTAAATGTAATAGTTATATTTAAATATTAATTCTTGCACCCTTGGGGTTTTTGACCTTTTGGTTCACTTGGTGGCTCTAGTGAACCAAACTAGAATAAAAGTCCATAATCAATCCGGGTAGAATATAGTATTCTATATGTGCATGTTTATACTATATATATTATATATTATGCAAACATGCTTCGCATGTTAATTAATATGACGCGTATTTTATATATATATATATATATATATATATATATGTGTGTGTGTGCATGCTTGAAAGCGCGCTAAACAAGATGAGACAAATTAATAACAAACCCCTCAATTTTTTTTTATATTAAGTCCTAAGCGTTCAAAGATATTTGGAATATCGAACGTCATTTCTAGCATGATAAAATTAATAGAGTATTAAATATTTAATATGAGTTTGTTGTGTCACCACAAGGCAAGTATTAAGTATTTAAGTTGTTAATTTATCACATTTGATGCTTATAAAGAAAATTGAACAATATTGTTTTGTTGTGTCACCACAAGGATGATATTTTTCTTTTTTGAATATATGGAGTGCTAGGTCAGACTTAACTTGGATAATTTTGATTCGGATGTGCCACCACTTGATCAAAATAATCTAAGAGACAAAAGAAAAGGAGTTGCATAGTTGATGTAATTGACAAAAGTTGTCTACCTATTTATTTATATATAGTTTGTTGTGTCACCACAAGGCTATATACATTTGAAATGGGATCCTTATTCTCACTAGCAGATCTTTAATTAGATTTTGCCGAACTATATATATTGAGGGTAATATAGTTTGAACAAAATAGTGGGAGATACCAATTTAAAACAAGACCTAATTTATTTTGGTAATTAATAAAAGAATGTATGTTAAAATGTTGTTAATTACAAATTCATTTACGAAATTTTACAATGTCTAAAATTACTATCAACATGGGCATATTAGATGCTAAATTAACCGGGCCAAATTAAACGGATTGGTTAAGGAAATTGAGAATAGTTCTCACGGCTAAAAAGCTATCTTATGTCCTTAATACGCCTATCCCTGCAATGGTTGCAGACAATGCCTCCGAGGAAGAGATTGCTACTTTTAGAAAGTGGCAAGATGATGCACAGTTGGCTCAATGCATCATGCTCGCATCCATGAGTAACGAGCTTCAAACAAGGCATGAAACTATGGATGCTCCTACTATATTCCTGCACATCAAGTAGTTGATGGTGAGGAAAGTAGGACTGATACATATCAGATATCTAAAGAGCTCTTCCAATCTAGAATGGCCAATGGTACTATAGTACAGACAAAAGTTCTTAACATAATCAATTTGATTGATCAATTAGGACAACTAGTTTTGTCATGGATGGAGAGTTGAGCCAAGATTTGATCTTGCACTCACTCCCGGACTCCTTTCACAATTGTTGTGAATTTTTCATATAAACAAGCTAGATATCAGCTTCGTTGATTTGCTTAACATGTTGAAAAATGATGAGAGTCACTTTCCAACCAAGAAAGACCATGTCTTATTGGTAGGGGCCAAAGGATCTTCTGAAAAGAAGAACGATTCAAAGAAGGTATATAGAAAGGCATAAACAAAGGATAATACGAACAAAACTGATATGGATGGCAAAGGAGTTTGCTACCACTGCAATAAGCCTGGACACTGGAAAGAAACTACGAGAAGCATCTTGCAGAGCTAACTAAAAGAAGCTTAGTGAAGTTTCAGTTACAAATATAATTTTGTTCATAATTTAAAATAAATTTTTCTTTAAGTCAAGGTTCTACTTGGGTATTGGATAATGACTTTGGTTATCATAAATATAGATTTATGAAGGGACCAAGCGGTAAAAAGCTAAACAAATATAAGTAATCCTATGTGTGGAAAATGAAGCAAAGGTTCTTTGCATTAGCCATAGAAACTTATAGTTTAGCATTGCCTACTGAACAAATCTATTAAGTCGATAAGTTGTTATTGTATTCCATTCTTGTTAAAAATATTATTTCCATTTTATTTTTGGACAATGAAATCTTTTGGTATTATAATTAAGAACAATTGTTGTTCTATTTATAATAATAATGTTTTGTATAGAATCGAATATTACTTAATAAATTTTGTATACTGACTTACATGAAAATAATTTTGCATATTGAACAAACTAGTAAAAAAAAAGGAGATGATCATTCAAAGAGTTGAATGTGTGTATTTGCTGAAATACAAGTGTGAATTATTTGAAAGGTTCAAAGAATTCAAAAGTGAAACAAATTGGCAAAGTATTAGGATTCTTTGATCGGATCAAGGAAGAAATACTTGTGCAATAAGTTTCTAGATCATCTTAAATGGTTTTCTCATAATGGACGCCTCTCGATACATAATAATTGATTGATGTATCTGAAAGGAAAAATGGTACCTATTTGAACATGGTGCGATCCATAATGATTTTACTAACATTCCAGTATCCTTCTAGGATAATGTCCTAGAAATGGCTGCATATCTACGAAAATGGTAACCTCAAAATTTGGCCCCAAGACTCCATAAAAGTTATGGATGTGGAGGATTCCTAATCTTAAGTATGTTAAGATAAGGGTTGTCCAACTTATGTGAAAAGGTTTCAAGGATAAGCTTGGGACAAGATTTGATATGTATGATTTGTGGGACATCCTAAAGTAAGTTTAGGGTATATGTTCTATAATTCTACTTAGCAAAAGGTGTTTGTTACTGAAACACGCGCCTTCTAAGATAAAGGTGTTTATCATTAAAAGGGGCTAGTGGGAGGATAATAGATCTTGAAGAGTTCAAGAACCACAAAACACTATAAGTCAAATAAGAGGAACTCAGTAGATAGACCTATTGTACCACAAATCAATCATAAATGAATAGTACCAAAGATACCTAGGAGGTATTGATTCATCATGGATGATGATGATGAGGTATGCATCATAGAAGATGATGATCCAGAGTTACATACGATGAGGTAAGAGTTCTAGTGTACAAAAGGGTCGATGGGGGGCGTCGTGAAATTTCTAGTATTATATGTTGATATACTACGGATGAGGAATTACATACCAATGCTACAATCAGTAAAGATAAAGTTGTCTAAACATTCCTCCATGAATGGTTTGGGAAGAGTATCTTAATTGGGGATAAAATCTATATAGATAGATACAAGATGATGCTCGACTTAACCCAAGGAACATATATTAATTTGATGCTAAAGTCGTTTAGCATGGCAAACTCTAAGAGATGTCTCATGTCGATGAGCTATGGAGTGTATCTCTCTTAATAGTCCCCACAGACTCCTGAAAAGAGAGGTCGCATGAGTGACAATCATGTATGCAATGAAATGTACGAGACCTGATGTTGATCAGTCATATTATGGAGAAGTTCACTATGAGTCAGTGAAAAACATCTTAAAGTGCTTAACCGGCACTAAGGATGTGATCATATTCATGGTGGGTCTAAATTAAAACTAGAGGGCTTAACAGACTCAAGTTTTTTTTCGAATGCAGCACCAAGATGATGTAAAAATCCACTTTAAGGTAAAGCGTTATCTTGAATGGTGCAGTGCATTGAATTGAAAGGTTCCAAACAAAAAAGAGTTCTTTGGTTTAGTGATAAAGACAAAGTATATAGCTATAAATGAAGTCGCAAGTTGATTGTTTGGATTAAAAGTTCATTCTTGAACTAGGAATTGTTCCTAAGTCTCATTTTGGATCTAAACATGTGTTGTGGCACTTTTATTTGATTATTAGAATCATTGAAAGATGGGAAATCACTATAGAGATAGTGGACTCTCATGAACAACATTACATATCCATTAACTAAAGCTTATCCAATGTGCGGGATAATCGTCACTTAGAGAAGAAGAGTATGAGATACCATGACGATTGGCTTTAGTGCAAGTGGGAGATTGAAAGTAGTATGCACACAAGCCAATCATGTTTGATGATAAAGCATATACTTTGTAACAATCTTATTCATTTATTAATAAAAATATTAATTTATTAAAGGCTTTTAATTTTCTACACGATGTCTTTGTTTTATAATATGTGATAAACCCATAGTTTTAAGCAATGCTTTTAAAATAATGATGATGATCATTCTAATGAGATCTAAATTCTTAGAAAGCTTAAAACTAAAATAATTCCCAATCATTGGATTACTAAATTGGGGATTAGTGAATCCGGATAGATTGGTACATACGTTGCTTGCTCATCGGATGAGGATGATTGATCTCATGATCATTTGTGTGGAGACACTAAAGCAAGTATGTAGGTGCTTATTAGAGAATAAGTTCAATTGAACGCGTGGCTCGCTAAGGAATACCTAATGGAGTTTTACTTGCTCATGTTAATAGGAATTCTCAGTAGTGATAGTAGTAGTACAAGTGATCCTTGGACTTGAGATCATCATAGTATCTTATGTATGATGAGTTATACTTTGACTTATTCCTTAAGACCCTTAGGGTATATCAAAGGGTATGCTTGGGTATAATAAGTTGTACATGGAGATAATGTATTATCAATAAAGAATCTACCACTTATTAAAAGAAGAGAAATGTCCTATGTGATTCGATAAATGACAACCCAGTAGTCCTTGGCGAAGGTAGAATGAAATTAGAAAGGAGTTTCTAATTTGCATTATTTGAGTTATGCATTTAAGAGTCGAAATACATATAATTAAATAAAATAAGACTTGACAAAGAATTCCATGTCTTATATTTAATTGGGACATTGTATGGTGGAAAGATTGAATTGTCACGCGGAACTATTTACTCAAAGGTTCTTTTATGATTAATGTTGAAATCTATATTATCCGGAAAGTCGTTGATCATTAAGGAGGCTTATCCCTATTGTAGAATAAATATTATTTATTTAAATAAATTAATTGTTTAATTTATTTATTTAAATAAGATTAGAATTGTTCTAATTGATTTATTCACAACCTAGGTTTAATATGGAGAACCTAAAGGGTCACACCATAAAAGGAAGAATAATTATTTAAGAAGTTAATGGCATAATCGTAATAATATGTTATGTATATTTAATTTAATCTATGGTGATAGAATAATTTAAATAGTTTAATATTTATTATTTAATATTTTAGAAATGTTAAATATAAGCTAATAAGAGGAGTCGATTAATATTATTACAATTATTATTATTATTTTAATTTCTAAAAGAGTTTATGAATTAATTTAATATAAGTATTCTCATTTATTCCTAATTGGATTAGGAAGGAAAATTAGTTAAAGGAGTTTAATTAATTATCCCTAATAAGATTAGGGAGCCCCTTTAATTAAAAGGGTTTAATTAAATAATACCTTATTTAAAATAGGGTTACTTGATATCTTTATAAGAGGAGTCTTATATCAGATATTGAGACTACGTTATAATTCCAATTGTTGGAGAGTGCGTTCTTTTCTATAGAGATAGAAAACTAGGGTTTTGCCAAATACCCATCTTCTTGAATCTTCTTCTTCCTTGGTGGATCACCTCAAGAGGTCAAACACTTGGGTGGCTAACGTTGATCAAAGGAAGGAACCAAACCCGGTGGATTCAAGTTGAACGCGAAAAGGATTGGAGGTGAACTTGTACCTGAGGAAGCTCGATCTTCAAGGGTATGATTCTTATTCGTTATCTTTTTCGTTTAATTAATAATTGTGCATAAAGGATGATCCGAGTATATGGTTTGTAAAAATTTTAAACTCTGATTTTTACACGTTTCCGCTTATTTTTGCAATTTGATTGCGTTCTTGAATATTACAAACCTAACATCATGTGATCACAAATTCAGTCTACTGAATCTAGATTCGGTTGTCGTGATGGACATTTTTAGCTGTAAGCAGCTTGTACATTATTTACGGTGTTCGAATTTCTTTAGATGGCTTAAATGCCCATGAGGAGTTCGGCACTGCTGTATATTATTTTCTCGAAGATGCCTCGCATCTCGAAAATAAAAGCAAACAAGCCAAACATTTAATAATAAAATGGAAGTATGAAAAGGTCTCAATTACTATTGAGCACAAGGTTTGAAAAACCTCTTTTACAAAACTTCACTGCTATATCCTGTTTAAGACGGAATTTTTTTATAAATTCAAACCATTTATATATAGGTGCGAACGAGGCCTCGCACTACTTCCAAATAAATTCAACATTGATCCACACACACAAACACGCATTCTTATAACAATTTTTTAAAAGTGGCGGTCACCGTGGTAACACGGATGTCGAGGGGTGCCTAACACCTTCCCTCCGCATAATCAAACCCCCGAACCCAAATGATTCTCGATTTCACATACCCGTTTAAAGCAGTGTCACATCACTGGGTCAATGTGCAAACCTTTTATCGGTTGCGTTGGTGCAACTAGTTAAAAACACCAACTGGCGACTCTTATAGTCAAATCGTCGACATTATACATGTCAGACCTTTTTCACTTGTTTTTTCAAACAAATCTCACATAACATGAGAACACCCAAAAATAAGAAACGAAAAGGGACAAACAAAAATCTCGACGTCGACATCGACATCGACCTCATTAATGTTGGAGCTACCTCTTAGCCAGCCATGATGTCTCTTTTCCATGATCTAATTCACAAAGAGATAGAAATATATGTTGATGACATCATTGTCAAGTCTCAAAGGGAAGAAGACCACCTAGATCATCTCAAAAATCTCTTCAATAGGTTACGTAAGTATAACTTGAAGTTAAACCTGACCAAGTGCGCCTTTGGTGTTAAATCAGGCAAATTGCTAGGATTCCTAGTCAGCCACAAAGGGATTAACCGGGATCCCACAAAAATCTAGGCTATCACGAAAATGCCCATACCTCAGACAGAGAAGGAAATATGGGGATTTTTGGGAAGAATCAACTTTATCAGCCGATTCATTTCCCAACTCACAGCAACCTATAAGCCTATCTTCAAGTTGCTAAGGAAGAACTCCTCCATGAAATGGAATGATGAATGTCAGAAAGACTTCCTTACAATCAAAGAGGAGCTAGTCAAAGCTCCTATTTTGGTAGCTCCCAGGATGGTATTCTCCTGTTCATGTACCTCTCCATCAATGATAATGTCATGGGATGCATGTTGGGATAAAAAGATGATAGAGGCCAAGAACGAGCCATCCATTACCTCAGTAAAAGGTTTAGCAGCAGTGAACACAAGTACACTCTAATTGAGAAAACTTGTTGTGCTTTAAAACCCTTGAGAGGATTTCAAACCCTTGAAAACATACTTCCCGATGAAAGGGATAATGATAGTTCAACAACACCATCAGGATGATACACACCAATCATGGAGGACGTATTTTGATGGAACCATAAACATGGAAGGTTTTGGGGCTAAAGCAGTTCTAGTATCCATTACGGGGGAGCAGTATGCCGTCGCTGTCAAATTATTGTTTGTCAACACCAATAACACAGCTGAGTTTGAAGGCTGTAAAATGGGATTGAGACTTGCCATATCAATGGGCATCAGATGGTTAACTATCTTTGGAGATTCCGAACTGGTAATCAGATAAACCACGAGGATCTGTCACACCAAAGAGTTACATTTGCTACGTTACCATTGACAGGTTATACATATGGCTTCAGAGTGTAAAGAAATAACCTTACTCTACATTCCTCGGAATAGGAATGACTTTACGGATGCGCTAGCAACTTTGGCCTCCTTGATCAACATACCTGACAAGGAAAACATGCCAAATATCACATTTGCCCTGCAAAAGGCTACAGCCTATGAGAATTACATTGGAGAAGTATTGGAATAACTACCTCCCGTTTAATAGCCTTGGTATCAACATATCAATGAGTATATGCGAGATGGATCTATACCCACTGAGGCAAGTCTAGCTGAGAGAAAGCGGATCCATTGAATGACTATAAAATTCTACCTGAACGAAGATGCACTCAACAAAAGAAATGCAGGACTAGGTAACCCCAAATGTCTAGACAAAGACCAAGCTCAGAGGCTCATAGATGAAATGAATGGTGGAGTATTGTCCCACATATGAGCAGCCCTCTACTTGTCAAGAAAATTCTAAGAACAGGGCATTACTGGCTCTCTCTCAAGGTTGACTGTGATGATCACGTCAACAGATGTTATCAATGCCAAATTCATGGGAATACTATCCATGCCCCTCCAAGTGAACTCCACAATATGAGTTCACCATGGCCCTTCTCAATGTGGGGAATGGACGTGATCGGGCCCATCGAGCCCAAAACCAGTAATGGGCATCAATTTATCTTCACTATGATCGACTACTTCACCAAGTTGGTAGAAGCAGCCTCCTTCCCCATGGTTACTAAAGAAGTTATCATTGGTTTCATCAAAAACAATATCATTGGTCGATATGGACAACTAGAGGTAATTGTATTAGACAATGCCAAAAACCTCAACAACCAAATGATGAGGAGTTATGCAGTAAAATCCACATCAAATATCTCAACTCTGTCATCTATCGTCCAAAGATGAATGGTGCTATTGAAGCGGCTAATAAGAATATAAAAAAGATCATGCAAAAGATGTCTGCCAATTACAAAGGATGGCTTGACCTACTGCCTCTGACTCTATTATCCTACAGAACATCACTGCGCATTTCCACTGGGGCAACCCCCTACTCATTGACCTATGGAATGGAAGCAGTGCTCCCTATAGAGGTGGAAATGGAATCCTCCAAAGTGTTGATAGACGCTCAGCTGAATGAAGACCAATGGTTATAAGATAGGTATCACCAATTGTCACGAATAGACGAAAGGTGAGTTGCTGCTATCTTCCATGGTTGATTATATCAATAGAGGATCGTAAGATTCTACAATAGAAAAGTCTAGTTACAGCTATTCAAAGAGCATGCTAAAGAAAATTCTTGACAACTAAGATCAATCCAATGGAAAATTTGCCCCAAATTGGGAAGACCTATTTGTTGTCAAGGAGGTATTAACAGGAGGAGCTCTTAGATTACGGGAGATGGATGACGATGAATTTTCACAACACATTAATTCAGACACCGTGGAACGGTACTATATCTGAAGTTACTAGTAAGTTAACATCCTGGTTTTGGATTACCAGATTCCCAGTTAGTTCAGGTTTTCAGAACCCTTCACTATATACAACTTTTCTCCACATCCGTTTGCCCCATCAAGGATAAACATACCTTCCAACCATCAACCTGGTTCCAGATCATCAGATCCTTCACTCAGTTTAGGTTTTCAAAACCCTTCACACCTTCAGTTTGTTCAACTCGGGATAAACATTTTACACCTTCTGTTTTGTCCCACAAGGGATTAAACCTTTCACACCTTCAGTTTATCCCACTCAGGATAAACATTTCACAGCTTTAGTTAGTCTTGTACATGGGATCAAACTTTTCATCTGCAGTCTGTCCTGTACACGGGGTAAACTACATCGACCTGATCTCCCCAATACATGAGAATACGTAGGAAGCCATTTTTATGGTTCGATCTCACCACATAAAAAATTAAAACCCTTCTACTTCCTTTTCATATACAACTTTGAACCTTTTACACCAGGTTTGAACTATGTAAACCTGATCTCCTCTTCAATAAGAGTACGTAAACAGCCATTTATGGTTCAGTCTTACCCTTACCAAAACAAAAAAACTTGTCAACGGTATTGGGATCATCCTTCAATCCACCACACTTCATCGGCTTAGACCAAAGATATGGAATTACCTGGTCTCCCCACACAAATGGGAGAATCGGCGACCATCTAAGCTACGGTTGAATCCTCAAAGAGAAACACCAATTTATAAGAGATGGAACTACCTGGGCTACCCCACATAAAGGAGTACTGACGACCATCTGTGGTGCGGTCAACCTCAAAGAGGAAAGCCACACTCCTCTCCATCACCACATATATAAACTAGTACCAAGAAACCAAAGGTTAGGGAATACACATAGATCAATTATCCATTATGAAAGATTCTGAGACATCTCAATGTCCGTCCATCAAGGGGGAGTTCAAAATACATCAAGATCACAATCCCTGAAGAAACATGCAAATATCAAGTAAAAATAAGGCAAAACAAAAAGGAAAGTGAATCAAAATATATTTCCCTGCCATATATAATGATGTTTGATATATACAATGTGTATTGTACATGACAAAATGGCTAAGCTAGTCTGTGCAAGAAAATCCCAGCCCATCTACAAGTCAGTGTATATGCACGCGATCAAGTCCAACATGGCATCCCACTCAAAAGAAGGAGGTAACGCTGTGAGCTCCTGTCCAAGGGTATCTACATAAGCCAATAGATCCATCGCCAACTGCACGGTGACACTATGCTCATCAATATACATACTCATCTCTGTAATGATATCAGTAGTATGAGACATCACTATAGTACTATATGTAACGGCAACATCCCGGGCAGATATAGTGCCATCCCGCTCAATAACCAATGCATCTCTGGATGATCTAGCCTCATCTCGCTTAGTAATAGCGGTGGTTCTATAAGCTAAGGCATCATCTCTCTCCAACAGAGCGGCATTTCTCTCAGCAAGAGATGTCAACATCAAGGCCCTAGCCTGATCTCTCTCATATGTCGCCAGATGCAGACTCTGATCTAAATACTCTGCTAACAAATGTCGAGAAGACAAGCGCTGACCTAATGCCCCCTTAAAAGGATGAACATCCTGAAACTGGTTGAACTGTGCCATCACGGCCAGTGGGTGATACGTAGTCATACCTCTCAACTCAGCCAGAGGGAGATAATCCATGCCTAATGCATGGGTAATGAAGCTGTAGGGAGAACTAAGCCCCGAGCACATCAAAATGTCAAATAGATTCTCGATCCCTGCCAAAAACACCGACCAAGATGCAGTGTCTGTACACTTCGCTGGTTGAAAGGAGTAAGACATGGCTATCTCATGGGAAATACAATAACCATGTCATCGAAAGGTGCCAATAGGTCTCAAGTGTGTCATGAACTACATATATAGTAAGACTGAGCTGCCTATAAATACCCCTATAGAATGGGTGTGGAAATATGTGGCTGACCTCAATGTCTCTGCCACAATCATCGGTACAATAGTATGACCCTCCCTGAGAGCTCTCACTGCCAAAATGACACCGATGTCTAGATTATACATATACAGTGGCATGTATAAATAAGCCACTACACACATCATGAGTACATGTACTCTGGCAACACGCCACTGATCCTCCGACGTGGTGAAATTTATCTATCAAAAAGTGTTAGGACACTACATGGTCGGATGTGATCTCATCATGGACTACTATACGCCTCAACCTGGTGAGGGTCATGAACTACTAGCTCATATCACTGATAGCCATCCGAGCGCGAGGCCTGTCCAGTGGCAAAGCAATCAACCGTTCATACTCCTTTAAGGTGGGAGTTAACCCCTGGGTCTCAAACTAGAACTCCTGCATGTCCGGTACCTAATGCTCTAGCATGCCCTCTACATAACCCATAGGAACCTGGAACATCAGGAGGGTCATGGATTGCTGCAGTAGCTGATCTACAATCATCCGATCTGGAGGTGACAAATTATCTTATCATGATCTCAAACATGAGGCTACTAATACTGGTGGGGTATGATCAATGTGGTTATCTGTCAAAGAAGACATCTGTGTGGGCTGTATCATTAGACCATCCAGGGGTCAATGTTGAACATCCCTTGATATACATATACATAACATAATACATGCATGATAAACAATAGATGACAAAATGATGTAGGGAATGGAAAATGGCATACATACATTCCTAAGTACATCATCATCTAATACATCATCTCTGTGTACAGTTAAAAATATAGGGAATTGGGGCACAGATGCCCAACAACTAATAGAGGCCTATCAAAAGATATAACGAGAATGGGGCACAGCCACCCAGTATCTAACAGAGGCCTATAAAAAGATATAGGGAGAAATACATCAGAAGAAGTCAATGGTGTTGATGTCTACATCGCCAATCTTGTCCATCTGATGTAACTTCTTCTGAGTCACTGAATCTCCGCCAAGAGGGATGTCAGGCCTATACAATGGAGGATCTGCATCGACAAAACCATATGGGTCACGTAAAGGGCCTGCCCCAGAGCTAGAAGGATCAAAAGTATCTTCCTCTGAAGGACCTCTACCTAAGTGCTGGATGAAAAAATGTGCCCAATCCAACTGTCGGGTCAAGTTGTCAATCTGCATCAAATGAGTTGGATCTCAGATGCAGGCCATCCAATCCGTCTTCATCACAGATCCAGGAACCATATCTCCCATGAACTGAGTGGCGCGGGTCTGAACTCTGATGGTACGAGGGGACCACCAGCGGTAGAACATATCCTGAGTAAACGGACCCTCTGACAACATAAAGCCGTCAACTCCCATCAATAGGATATCACTGACAAACGACTGCGATATAGGCCAATAACGCCTGGCAGGAGGCAAGATCGGTACACGAATCTCTCCTGTAATACTCCTTATGGTGCGCTCTCCCAAATAGAGCTCCCATCCTCCATCTGTGAAGAGAGGAATCCGACGGGTGGATATCACGTACTCGACACTAGTCGGGAACCCATCCTCAAAACCAACGGTCAAAGGGTCCCTAGAATAGGGAATCCAAGTGATGGCATCAACTGTGAACAACTTCAACTGTAGGCGACAATGGGTGAAACCCTCAGCTACATGAACCTCTGCCAACGTGGAGTGATGCCATCACTAACCCTGTGGATAGGTATCTAAACCTAACAAACTAATGGGACGTAAGCATGGAAGCCTCTAATAGGCCCAAAACGGCCAACAAAAAGGCAAACATCTACTATTAGTCAACACTCTTAACCTGTACATGGGAAATCAAAAGAGAAATACTCACTAGCAAAAATGGGTAAAATCCTAGCCAAGCCTCTGTCAAGCCCTACAAACACATGCGCATTCCCCTAAGGAAATAGGCAAAGGTATAGGAGCCCCAATCATATTCTCTAATATGGTCCACCTCTCGTGTGGTGCTGACCAAAATAAATGACACCGTAGAAGAGTTATCCGCTATGAAGGAACCCCTGATGATAACTAGGAACAATCATCAAACAATGCGATTTGTGACTCTCACATTAGCAGGTATGGGCTCACTCAAAATCCCACTCATAGCATCTACGCTCAAAAGACCTGTACGGACTGTCTTGCCCTTAAGCGCCTCATCCGGGACTCCTAACAAGGATCTAATGGAATTCGGGGTAATGTTCCTCGTACAAGGCACTGACGCCCCTCAAAACTCTATACCGGTGATAAACCGCTAATCCATCGGTGTCATCATTGCTTCGTAGTCAAGCAAATGGAGAGACTGAGTCTGGTGAAACTAGTGCTCAAACAATTCCCTGAGATAACCCTAGGGACAACGACGGGGGAGGATGGAAAAGAAGGCTTCAAAGCCCCAACCATGCATAATCTCTCGATAATCAGGATGAAGAGCCTGATATACAGAGTGTATGGTGAACTAGTTCCCTTGAGGTGCTAATTTGACTATTTTAAAAGTTAAATTTTTTCACATCATTATGTTCAACATGGTTAAATACTAACATTTACTATATTGAATGTTTTTTGTCAATTCATATGAGCATGCATATTCACTACTATGTGTTTAGAAGCATTTCATGTGATAACTCATTTTCCAACGGATAAAAACTGGAAAAGAAGACATGCATACGTTACCAGGATAGTGTGGAACACTTGTACGGTGAAAATTTTTGTAGAAAGCCGCCCAAACTCAGCAAATCTGAAGAAGAACTCTGGGATTCTCTGTGTGGCATAACTTGAAAATGGGGCCCACTCCTCTGGCACAGTTCAGTTCGAGTTGTAAAGGAGGTTGCATAAGCTTAAAAGGACAAATCAGGAATAAAAACGCTACGCGATTGAGCGGAATAGCCTGGAATCCTGGTTTTCACGGGCCAAAACTCTGGGTCCGCACATCACTCATTGGTATTCACTTGAATGCAAGGTATACTATACCGATGAGCTCAGCTTTTGCAAATCATGCTTGGCAATGCCTCACACAGGTCCGATGCCGCCAAATACAGGGTCGTAACCCTAAAAGACAACTTTCCTCGGTGGGGGTTACAACGCATTCTCAACCATTGATACAAACATCAATGAAGGTCAAGCAACCTTGACATTATCTCAGCCGATGGCAAGTAAACCCATCGAAGCATCGGAAATTATTCGATGAGTGTGGTACCCATGTCCAAGTATCCCCGGCGGGGGTCACAACGCCGAATTCAAGCATTCATAAATTATCCCCGGCGGGGGTCATAACGCTGAAGTCAAACATTGATAAAGTAACCCCGGCAGGGGTCACAACACAGACTTTCAATCATCCACGTAACCCCGGTGAGGGTTACGACGCATTATTCTTCCATGAACGAATCCCCGACAGGGGTCACAATGCAATGCAACCATTGATACACACATCAATGATTGTCAAGTAGCCTTGACAGTTTGTCCAACAAGGATCTATCCGGTGATACACACATCAGCAAAGGTCAGGCAGCCCGGATAATACATATTGTTGGTTGTAACTCCAACAGGACCGTGGTATATGCTGGTGACACAAACCAGAGAAGACCATCCTCATCGAAGAGGACCGATGATGGAATATGTTATACACATCCTCAAGTAGACAAAGCTTTATCCCAACAAATCTCTTGCACATGAGAGGCACATCCTTATAGTAAAGTTTGTATCAAGGATTCAGGACTTTGGTGATAACCCCAACGTCAACATCCTGGAATACTTGGATCACACGTCCAAGACATCACTGATTGTCATCCCCGACAGGATTAACAGGGAACCGGCATTCATCCCATCATATTCTAAAATAATCCAATAATCTACATTCATTATACATTTGCATCATGTTGTTGCACATAGCATCATGTTTATCTTGTTGCATTTCAAGTGTCTAGGATTCTTTATCCTATCCATGCCTTGCAATGCATGAATATGATAAAGAGGGGCATCTGTATACACTCGAAATTTTCTGCACACATGTTACTAACATTGAAGGAGGCAGATTCATCTTTCAGAGATAACCCTAGAGGACAGTTCACATCCGTTCCGGATATTACCGGAAGTTCAGTTTCAAACCCGGAACACACAACAGGAGTATCAGTTCCAACCTCGGAGGTAACCCCGAGTTTTGTCCTTGGAGATAACCCCAAAGAATGCCATTGTAGTTCTAACGATAACCCCAGAAATGTTTGTTTCAAATGCATGCAATCAGCTTCAATCTCAGACCTCCTATCGAGGCACACTCATTCCAAAGACCCGAAGCTAACACCGGGAAGACATGCCCACTTTTAGATGACCCTGTGAAATTCAAATACTTATAGCAGTCCAATTTCAGATGTAACAATGAGCAACGTCTGCTATCAGCCCAAACCGGAGATAACCCCGATGAGGTGAAAAATCATCATCTTGCCACCTCAACCCCCAGCGTGCCATCTCAACCCTTCATATATACATTTCTACACAGCAATGTCCCACAAGAGCCAAGGATTTCCAATCCCGAGTTACTATTACGCGTGGCAGCACGCCGGATATAATTTAAAGCTTGAAGACCATGGGTATGGTCCCCTCTTCCTGACTTCGTACAACCTCTAATCCCATGTCATTGCGTAACTCTCGACAAAATCAGTTCGAAGATGGTCTTGTACACCTCGTTCGGATGCTCGGATTGAAGTTCTGCAAGTTCGAACGGACATCACAGTGCACAAGTGCACGTACTTCGAGACGACAGGACCTGCGGAGCCCGGGGCACCCCGGGCAGCCGCAGGTGCATCTGCGGATGCCACAGGTACACCTGCGGCTCCCAGCTCTATAAATATAGAGCTTGGGGTGGCCATTTATAAGAGAGAAAGAGGCGAGGAAGCCCTGTCTAATTTGCTTTGTACACACCCCATATTGAGTGTTTTCTCATTTTAAACACCTGTTAGCTCACATATAGCTATATTTTACCGGCGGGAGCTGAGTGTTTATCCATCTAGAGTCATAGAAGCCTGTATTGGCAGCCCACTGTAAGCCTTCTCACACTCTATAAAGACTTTCTCTACATCTTTGCACACACCATTCTTTACATTGAGAGTCATGTTGTGTGTGTATGCCCGAACTTCGGTCCGTGGTTTTTATTTCTGTCTGTATATATATACTTATATATGTATATATTTATATATGGACTAACATTATCGAGTTATGCCTCGATTGAGCCTAGACTTATATATATATATATATATATATATATATATATATATATAAACTGTTGTCGACTCATTACGATGAGCCCAGATTTTACATTCTAGGCGTTTATTTCTTATATATATATATATATATATATATATTTGTCGCTGTCAGGCCTACAGTTTACTTCGTGGCCTTTTAATGCTTTATTTACATTCCGTCCCGCCTGGAATTTACTTCGTCATGTTTGATCGTTTTCACTACTTTTTTTACATTCAGTCCCGCCTGGAGTTTACTTCATGGCGGTTGATCGCATTTATTGCTTTATTTACATTTCTGATCCCCCATGGAGGTGCTTCGTGGTTGTTGATCATGTCTGTATATATATATATTTACAGCTTTTATATATATAACTGCTTACTGCTTTTCATATAAATTTCGGCATCATGTGAGCCTAGGAATCATGTGATCACAAATTTAGTCTATTGAATCTAGATTCAGTTCCCGTGATGGACATTTTCAGCTGTAAGCAGCTTGTACATTAATTACGGTGTCCGAATTTCCTTAGATGACTTTCATGCCCATGAGGAGTTCGGCACTGCTGTATATTATTTTCTCGAAGATGCCTCGCATCTCGAAAATAAAAGCAAACAAGCCAAACATTTAATAATAAAATGGAAGTATGAAAAGGACTCAATTACAATTGAGCACAGGGTTTAAAAAACCTTTTTTACAAAACTTTACTGCTATATCCTATTTAAAACTGAATTTTTCTATAAATTCAAACCCTTTGTATATAGGTGCGAACGAGGCCTCACACTACTTCCAAGTAAACTCAACATTGATCCACACACACAAACACACATTCATATAACAATTTCTTTAAAAGTGGCGGTCACCGTGGTAACACGGATGTCGGGGGGTGCCTAACACCTTCCCTCCGCATAATCAAACCCCCGAACCCAAATGAATCTCGGTTTCACAAATCCGTTTAAAGCGGTGTCACATCACTAGGTCAATGTGCAAACCTTTTATCAGTTGCGTTAGTGCAACCAGTTAAAAACACCAACTGGCAACATTTATCGTCAAATTGACGACATTATACATGTCGGACCTTTTTCACTTACTTTTTCAAACAGATCTCACATAACATGAGAACACCAAAAAACAAGAAATGAAAAGGGACAAATAAAAGTCCCGACGTCGACATCGACCTTATTAATGTTGGAGCTACCTATCAGCGAGCCATGATGTCTTTTTTCCATGATCTAATGCACAAAAAGATAGAAATCTATGTTGATGACATCATTGTCAAGTCTCGAAGGGAAGAAGACCACCTAGATCATCTCAAAAAGCTCTTCAATAGGTTACGTAAGTATAACTTGAAGTTAAACACGACCAAGTGCGCCTTTGGTGCTAAATCAGGCAAATTGCTAGGATTCCTATTCAACCACAAAGTGATTGACTGGGATCCCACAAAAATCTAGGCTATCACGGAAATGCCCATACCTCAGACAGAGAAGGAAATACGGGGATTTTTGGGAAGAATCAACTTTATCAGCCGATTCATTTCCCAACTCACAGCAACCTATAAGCCTATCTTCAAGTTGCTAAGGAAGAACTCCTCCATGAAATGGAATGATGAGTTTCAGAAAGACTTCCTTACAATCAAAGAGCAGCTAGTTAATGCTCCTATTTTGGTAGCTCCCAGGGATGGTGTTCCCCTGTTCATGTACCTCTCCATCAATGACAATGCCATGGGATTCATGTTGGGATAAAAAGATGATAGAGGCCAAGAACGAGGCATCCATTACCTCAGCAAAAGGTTAAGCAGCAATGAACACAAATACACTCTGATTGAGAAAACTTGTTGTGCTTTAAAACCCTTGAGAGGATTTCAAACCCTTGAAAACATACTTCCCCGATGAAGGGATAATGATAGTTCAACAACACCATCAGGATGATACACACCAATCATAGAGGACGTATTTTGATGGAACTATAAACATGGAAGGTTTTGGGGCTAAAGCAGTTCTAGTATCCATTACGGGGGAGCAGTATCCGTGGCTGTCAAATTACAGTTTGTCAGCACCAATAACACAGCTGAGTTTAAAGGCTGTAAAATGGGGTTGAGACTTGCCATATCAATGGGCATCAGATGGTTAACTATCTTTGGAGATTCTGAATTGGTAATCAGACAAACCACGAGGATCTGTCACACCAAAGAATTACATTTGCTACCTTACCATCGACATGTTTTACATATGGCTTCAGAGTTTAAAGAAATAACCTTCCTCTACATTCCTCGGAATAGGAATGATTTTACGGATGCGCTAGCAACTTTAGCCACCTTGATAAACATACCTGACAAGGAAAACATGCCAAATATCACATTTGCCCTGCAAAAGCCTACAGCCTATGAGAATTACATTGGAGAAGTACTGGAATAACTACTTCCCGTTCAACACCCTTGGTATCAGCATATCAATGAGTATATGCGAGATGGATCTATACCCACTGAGGTGAGTCTGGCTGAGAAAAAGCGGATCCATTGAATGACTATAAAATTCTACCTGAGCGAAGGCGCACTCTACAAAAGAGATGCAGGACTAGGTCACCTCAAATGTCTAAACAAAGACCAAGCTTAGAGGCTCATCCATGGTGGAGTATGTGTCCCACATATGAGCAGCCCTCTACTTGTCAAGAAAATTCTAAGAACAGGGCATTACTAGCTCTCTCTCAAGGTTGACTATGATGATCACGTCAAGAGATGTTATCAATGCCAAATTCATGGGAATGTTATCCATGCCCCTCCAAGGGAACTCCACAATATGAGTTCGCCCTGGCCCTTCTCAATGTGGGGAATGGACGTGATCGGGCCCATCGAGCCCAAAACTAGTAATAGGCATCGGTTTATCTTCACCATGATCGCCCACTTCACCAAGTTGGTACAAGCAGCCTCCTTCCCCATGGTTACTAAAGAAGTTATCATTGGTTTCATCAAAAATAATATCATTTGTCGATATGGACAACTAGAGGTAATTGTGTTAGACAATGCCAAAAACATCAACAACCAAATCATGGAAGAGTTATGCAGTAAAATCCACATCAAACATCTCAACTATGGCATCTATCATCCAAAGATGAATGGTGCTGTTGAAGTGGATAATAAGAATATAAAAAAGATCATGCAAAAGATGTCCGCCAATCACAAAGGATGGCTTGACCTACTGCCTCTAACTCTATTATCCTACAGAACGTCAATGTGCACTTCCACTGGGCAACCCCCTACTCATTGACCTATGGAATGGAAGCAGTGCTCCCTATAGAGGTGGAAATGGAATCCCTCAGAGTGTTGATAGACGCTCAGCTGAATGAAGACCAATGGTTAGAAGATAGGTATCACTAATTGTCACTAATAGACGAAAGTTGAATTACTGCTATTGTAAGACCCCGAATTTTATGAAATAAAAGTATTCTATTTTTTTTAATTACTATTCATGAGTTACTATTTACGAGTTACTATTCATGAGTTACTATTCACGAGTTACTATTCATGAGTTACTATTCACGAGTTACTATTCACGAGTACTATTCATGAAGCATGATAATTTTTTTTCGTGAAGGCATTACTCAATAATTATTACGAGTAATTATTGCTCAATATTTTATTTTATTGATTCAATAATTGCTACGTTGATATTTTATATTATTGTTGTTTCAATAATTGTCACGTACAATATTTTCCATTATCGAGACAATAATTCATATTATCCGAATAATATTATTGGATAACATTATTGGCAATGCCTAGAAAGTTCTGTCTAAGGAGAGGTTTGGTCACCTAATTGCGGCGCCAAGAAGGAGAAATTCTTATTGAAAGCCCTCTTTCCTGAAACACAGGTTGTCAATATTGTGATTCTATAATATTATTTGTGAATAATTAATTATTGATTTATATGATGAGGAAAATATTGATTTTATGTGGATATAGATGGAGAAAATTTTAAAATGACAATTGTTGAAAATTAATATTTTATCTTTTTCCGATAAAATAATTCATTTAAATATATTATTTTAATAATATATTAATTGATGATATTTTACAAATCGAATGTTGGATATATGAGTATACTGAGGAGAAAGAGTATTTTTGTTGCAATAAATGTTTAAAACATGTTAAACATGTCGGTTGGACCCCATTTATTGATCGAAATTTGATTATAGCACAATAAATCGTCCGTTTGTGGATTTCTTGTTAATTTACATTTTGGAATTTGGAAAACTTTCTTCCGCAAAGTTGTAGAGAATTGAATTTCCTATAAAAACTTGTGAGATTCGAATTTTCTGATAAAAGGGATATTTATTATGAATTATTGAAGTTCCAAAGTTCCGAAATAATTGATTTTTGAAAGTTTTAATTAATTTTAATAACAAAAACGTTTTTTTTGTTTTTGTCATTATTAGTGGCTGAATTCAGATGGTCAGATGGTCAGAGTGGGCGTAGGAATTTAATATATATTATATTAATATTTTATTAAATTTTCTGCTTTGGTGTTCTAAGCATTTTCCTATAAATAGGGTGCTTAGGTTAGAATTGAAAATCACACCAGAAACTGAAGTTTTCTCTCTCTATATTATCGAGCGTATTCTTGTGAGTATTTTGAGTATACTTTGAGTATTTCTATCTACGGTGCAAGTTAGTTTCATTTATTCCAAATGTCAATCTTTGCTCTTTTGAGGTAAGGGATAGTAAAGGATTTTAAGGGTTATTATGTTTTTAGTTTCAAAATTTTTCTGAACCTTCAAAAATTCTGGAAAAATTTGAAATGATAATTTGATGAGTTTTATATATTGTGTCCAAAAATGGCGATTTTTGGATGTATAGATTGAGAGTTATGAATTTTATGAGAAAAGACTATTTTAAAAGTAACCGCTTATAACTCCTTGTGATTAACTCCAAAATTGATGAAATTTTTATTGGGAGTACATCTATATAATATCAGTATACCGTGTAAATTTCAGAATTGTTGGATAAAAGTATAATTTATGATAAATATTTAAATATTCGGTGGTTTTGGCCATATGAAAAATAGTAAATGAATTTTTAAAATTTTGAGAAAAATATATGTTCAATATGGGGCTATGTTATACTAAATCCCAGAAAAGAAATATTTTTAGAACTGATTTGGTATTTTTCATGAAAATGTTCTAGTTATGAGTAAATGAATTAAATATGTTATGCGGAGTAAGAAAATTGGAAAATATGATTTTATGGCTTGAAAATCATATATGAGGTATATGCAGATTTTTGATGAGGGTTTTGGTTATTGGTGATGAAATCTTATGAGTTTGGCATTTTATGATGATTAAATGCATTTATTAGTAAAGTGTAAACAATTTAAATAAATTGTTTATAAGTTTTAGAAATGATTAAAATATTATTGTAATATTAATAATATTAGATTATGAGATTTCTAAGTGATTTATAATATTTGGATTAAAGTGTTATAAATATGGATATGAATTTTATTATGAAACTTTATCTTTTCGTGTCGAGAGTTACTTATGCACGATACTACGTACTATATGCATTTAATACGGGGGTACTATTCATGACAAATTGGTTTCTTCTTTGACCAAATTATCGTTGATTTATGAATCTTACTCTTGAAATTAAAACTATGTTTTGATTATATTATTTTTATATAACATTCTTATAACCCTAATGATGATATTTCTCTTTGACTTGAGTGTAAAGATGAGTAGATTATTGGTATGATCGTGACTATAGGTTCTCTTTGGCCAGTAGTGCAAAAGTTGAATTATTGACTGGTATGATCATGACCATTGAATTTACAATTGAATATTTTTAGCTTAAGTGCAAAGGTGAATTGATCAACATGGTTATAATTATTGTTATATAACTTCTGAAATGATTATGTATTTATTTGAGATATGAATATCTTTAGCAAGTAGTAGTGCAAAAGATGGCTTGTTGATGAATATCTTTAGCCTGTAGTGCAAAGATGAATTATTGATGAATATCTTTGGCTCGTTGTGCAAAGATGACCTGTTGTTGAATATCTTTAGCCTGTAGTGCAAAGATGAATTATTGATGAATATCTTTTGCTCGTAATGCAAAGATGACCTGATGTTGAATATCTTTAGCCTGTAGTGCAAAGATGAATTATTGATGAATATCTTTTGCTCGTAATGCAAAGATGACCTGTTGTTGAATATCTTTAGCCTGTAGTGCAAAGATGAATTATTGATGAATATCTTTTGCTCGTAATGCAAAGATGACCTGTTGTTGAATATCTTTAGCCTGTAGTGCAAAGATGAATTATTGATGAATATCTTTGGCTCGTAATGCAAAGATGACCTGTTGTTAATATCTTTAGCCTTGTAGTGTAAAGATGAACTGTTGATGAATATCTTTGGCCCGTGGTGCAAAGATGAATTTATTAGTATGATTATGAACAGGAACTGTGATTTGGTATAACCATGATATTTGATGTTTCAGGTAAAGACAGGTGATGAAAATTATCTTCGTCCTGGATGAGAAGATGAATTTAGAACTACGATTATGATTATGAGTTATACATGTGATTGTGGACAGGAATTGTTGATTGATGTTACAGGGATAAAACATTGTTGGTGGACTTTTAACATGGAGAAGATAATAGATTTTATGGTCTATTTGACTCTTCTAATGGATTGCTCGTTCTGCTGCAACTATGGTTGAAAAGTTTTATCATCTACCATATGTTCTAAATCTCTGATTCATTACTGATGAAGACTATTGATAATTTATTTATCTTTAGTCATAATATTCTTTACTGAGCTAGTTGTGCTCACCCTTTTGTTTCACAATTCCTTTCAGGTAATAAAAGTGTAGCTGGGTTGAGCGGGGATAACAATGGAATAGAACGGTGGTCTATAGTTGTTGAGGTTCTCCCTAAAGAGTATGAAAATAATTTTATTGAGGGCTTTAGTGTGTTGTATTTTATACATCATTTAATAGTTATTTTTGGTGAATTAAATAGGGTGAGGCGAACCCAACTTTGGAAGGGTGTTTTGTCACTATCATACAAGATGTCTAATGACATACAACCTCGTGTCATCATAAGACATGGTTGTGCTCATCCACTTGCTGAGTATATTTACAAGCACTACCTATATAATCTTGGTGTTTGTTTGGAGTATAATAACCAATTAGAGACAGTGGAGATAATGATATGTCAAGAGAAGACTCACCATTGGGAAGAATATGATAGTAATCTTCTCGTTTTTCTTTGGGGTTTATTAGGTCAACCAAGGATAATTACGTGGCCATATGATATCTACCATAACCTAAAAGCATGGCCTCCCATGTACGAAGGTTTCCTTGAGCACTTCCCAAAGATTCTAATTTCTAAAACAGTTTTTGACTATACCTTTATGTAAGGTGTCATTGTGACGTGCTATCTAAAGTTGGTGTCCAGAGTTATAGTTGGTATATATTTAATTGTATTCAAACTCACAGCATATGTGTTGTTGTATTTTGCATGACAATTGTTGTAATAAAGTTGTAGTTATTTTCTGTACCATGTATTTGGCGACTCAGAATGGGTTGGATGGAATGGACCTATTTTGGGGTCGTTACAGCTATCGTCCATGGTTAGTTATATTAACAGAAGTCGCCAGATTCTACAATAGAAAAGTCCGGTTACAGCTATTGAAA
Source organism: Panax quinquefolius (assembly GCA_020205615.1). Lineage (NCBI taxonomy): Eukaryota > Viridiplantae > Streptophyta > Magnoliopsida > Apiales > Araliaceae > Panax > Panax quinquefolius. Next base: position 69,808,634 of record CM035152.1, on the reverse strand, counting down.
GAGCATGCTGAAGAAAATTCTTGACAACTAAGATTAATCCAAAGGAAAATTTGCCCCAAATTGGGAAGTCCTATTTGTTGTCAAGGAGGTATTGACAGGAAGAGCTCTTAGATTACGGGAGATGGATGACGATGAATTTTCACAACTCATTAATTCAGACACCATGAAACGGTACTATGTCTGAAGTTACCAGCAAGTTAACATCCTAGTTTTGGATTACCAGATTCCCAGTCAGTTCAGGTTTCCAGAACCCCTCACTATATACAACTTTTATCCGCATCAGTTTGCCCCATCAAGGATAAACATACCTTCCAACTAGCAACCTGGTTCCGGATCATTAGATCCTTCACTCAGTTTAGGTTTTCAAAACCTTTCTCACATTAAGTTTGTCCAACTCGGGATAAACATTTCACACCTTCAGTTTTGTCCCACCAGGGATTAAACCTTTCACACCTTCAATTTATCCCACTCGGGATAAACATTTCACACCTTCAGTTTTGTCCCACTAGGGATTAAACTTTTCACGTCTTTAGTTTGTCTTTTACATGGGATCAAACTTTCATCTGCAGTCTGTCCTGTACACGGGGCAAACTACGTCGACCTAATCTCCCCAATACACGGGAGTACGTAGGAAGCCATTTTTATGGTTCGATCTCATCACAGAAAAAATAAAAACCCTTCTACTTCCTTTTCACATACAACTTTGAACCTTTTACACCAGGTTTGAACTACGCAGACCTGATCTCCTCTTCAATAAGAGTACATAAACATCCTTTCATTATTCAGTCTTACCCCTACCAAAACACAAAAACTTGTCAACGGTATTGGGATCATCCTTCAATCCGCCACACTTCATCGGCTTAGACCAAAGGTATGGAATTACCTGGTCTCCCCACACAAATGGGAGAATCGGCGACCATTTAAGCTGCGGTTGAATCATCAAAGAGAAACACCAATTCATAAGAGATGGAACTACCTGAGCTACCCCACATGCATAAAGGAGTACCGACGACCATCTGTTGTGTGATCAACCTCAGAGAGGAAATCCACACTCCTATCCATCACCACATATATAAACCAGTACCAAGAAACCAAATGGTAGGGAATACACATAGATCAATGATCCATTATGAAAGATTCTGAGACATCTCAATGTTTATCCATCAAGTGGGAGTTCAGAATACATCAAGATCACAATCCCTGAAGAAACATGCAAATATCAAGCAAAAACAAGGAATAACTAAAAGGAAAGTGAATTAAAATATATTTCCCTGCCATATATAATGATGTTTGATATATACAATGTGTATTGTACATGAAAAAATGGCTAAGCTAGTCTGTGCAAGAAAATCCAAGCCCATCTACAAGTCAGTGTATATGCACACAATCAAGTCCAACATGGCATCCCACTCAGAAGAACAAGGTAACGCTGTGAGCTCCTGCCCAAGGCTATCTACATAAGCCAATAGATCCACCGCCAACTGCATGGTGACACTATGCTCATCAATATACGTACTCATCTCTATAATGATATCAGTAGTATGAGACATCACTATAGTAATATATGTAATGGCAACATCGCAGGCAGATATAGCGCCATCCCGCTCAATAACCAATGCATCTTTGGATGATCTAGCCTCATCCCGCTCAGTAATAGCGGTGTATCTATGAGCTAAGGCATCATCTCTCTGCAATAGAGCGGCATCTCTCCCAGCAAGAGCTGTCAACATCAAGGCCCTATCCCGATCTCTCTCAAATGTCGCCAGATGCAGACTCTGATCTAAATACTCTGCTGAATACGGAGTCATAGTAGCTGTCATACTAGGAGAATCCATAAAAGTTGTTGGCAACCCAACAAATGGCTCCTCCTCAGTGGGAGAATCAGTGTCCTCCATGGACTCCTCATTGTCAAAATCAATCCCCAGCACGGTGGATACGACCCCGATCGATGTGATCTCTGCCTCCATTCATGCAGAATACTCTATAGAATGGCCCAGATGGTTGATTAAAAACTCAGCCCACTCACGCTGAGCCCAATAGGCATACACCCTAGATCTATCCTCTGTTAACAAATGTCGAGAAGACAAGCGCTGACCTAATGTCCCCTCAAAAGGATGAACATCCTAAAACTGGTTGAACTGTGCCATCACAGCTAGTGGGTGATACGTGGTCATACCCCTCAACTCGGCTAGAGGGAGATAATCCATGCCTAATGCATGAGTAATGAAGCTCTAGGGAGAACTAAGCCCCAAACACATCAAAATGTCAAATAGATCCTCGTTCCTTGCCAAAAACACCGACCAAGATACAGCGTCTGTACACTCCGCTGGCTGAAAGAAGTAAGACATGGCTATCTCATTGGAAATACAATAACCATGTCGTCGGAAGGTGCCAATAGGTCTCAAATGTGACATGAACTACACATACAGTAAGACCGAGCTGCCTATAAATACCCTTATAGAATGGGTGTGGCAATACGTGGCTGACCCCAATCTCTCTGCCACAATCATCGGTACAATGGTATGACCCTCCCTGAGAGCTCTCACTTCCATAACGACATCTATGTTCAGATTATCCATATACAGTGGCATATATAAATAAGCCACTACACACATCATGAGTACATCTACTCTGGCAACATGCCACTGGTCCTTTGATGTGGTGAAATCCCCGGAGTGCTGCACATAACTATCCGCACGGCCAAATTTGTTTATCAGAAAATGCTAGGACACTACATGGTCGGATGTGATCTCATCATGGACTACTCTACGCCTCAACCCGGTGAGGGTCATGAATTGTTGGCTCATATCGCCGATAGCCATCCGAGCGCAACGCCTGTCTAGTGGCAAAGCCATCAACCGCTCATACTCCTCTAAGGTGGGAGTTAACTCATGGGTCTGAAACTAGAACACCTGCATGTCCGGTAACCAATGCTCTAGCATGCCCTCTAAATAACCCACAGGAACCTGGAACATCAGGAGGGTCATGGAGTGCTGTAGTAGCTGATCTACAATCATCCGATCTAGAGGTAACAAACTATCATACCATGATCTCAAACATGAGGCTACCAATACTGGTGGGGTATGATCAATGCGGCTAACTGTCAAAGAAGACATCTGTGTGGGCAGTATTATAAGACCATCCAAGGGTTAATGCTTAACTTCCCTTGACATACATATGTATAACATAATACATGCATGATAAACAATAGATGGCAATATGATGTAGGGAATGGAAAATGGCATACATACATTCAAAAGTACATCATCATCTAATACATCATCTCTGTGTACAGATAAAAATACAGGGAATTGAGGCACAGATGCCCAACAACTAACAGAGGCCTATCAAAAGATATAACGAGAATGGGGCACAGCCACCCAGTATCTAACAGAGGCCTATAAAAAGATATAGGGAGAAATACATCAGAAGAAGTCAATGGTGTTGATGTCTACATCGTCAATCTTGTCCATCTGATGTAACTCCTTCTAAGTCACTGAATCTCCGCCAAGAGGGATGTCAGGCCTATACAATGGAAGATCTGCACTGACAAAATCATATGGGTCACCTGAAGTGCCAACCACAGAGCTAGAAGGATCAAAAGTATTTGCTGTGACACCCCCAAATCATGGTACTTCATTCCCACAGGATCTGGTGTTCACTTAATCAAACATTCATATCTAACTACCCAATCACAATAAAACTGGATAAATAAAACCATTCCCATTAAAGGGTTACATAATAAAATCTCCCAGGTTATCTAACCTTAAAATACAATCATTCAAATGCAAAAATTAAATAAACTTCATTAAAACCAAGTCTAAGATCATCATAATACAAGTCTAAAGTAAAAGTTACAAGTCTTCATCACTTGCACATTTTTCCCTTTCCTTTGCTAGTCGAAGGTTCACCTACCTTCTCTTCTTTAGCTGCAATGAGTTTATAAATATGAAGAGTGAGCAAAACAATTGCTCATTGGATATAATATGAAATCAACAGGAGTATATCCATAATAACTGCCAAAATAGACTCATCAATAATGAATAGTACTCTATCAACAATAATCAAAAACTGAAATTCCAAGATATGGAAAATATACATCACTGAGGGTCGTAAGACCACGAACTACGTCCACAGTTACGAGTAAACTTTTAACTCCAACTTTAACAGTCATAAGACTATAAGGACCTCGTACTTAGGGGGATCAGCCCTTCGTACATTGTATTGTGCACAAACATTTTAACGCTACGCTTAAGTTAACCCCTATTCATAACAATAGGGTTGTTCATCTCAGTATTTAGAGTACAAGTCCGCACCAAAGGAAGTTTGGTTTGGATAAGCTTTCAAGGTAATTTGGAATTCAACGAACATCAACTAAGGATTAGTTGAATGAAACCAAGAACATTACACTATAGAATAATCGTGATTGAATCAATCATAGTAAACTCAAGTCATACTTTAGGAATAATCTAAGAGCATACAATTTGAATAACTATAACACCTTGCTTGAACAATACTAAGCCAAGGTTAATTTGAATTGAATACTAAGAATGCATAGCAATTTGATTGATAAAAATGTTCAACATTAGAATATATAGATTTGCATGCTAAACAACAAGTTAAATACAAGAATAACTTCCTCAAGAATAACTTACATCATTATATCATAATCAAATTGAAAATAGTAATTTGATTAACAAGATAATAGATTAGAAAACTTGCCTTTCTCGTAGGCTAAACCGAATCAATACGAATCACAATATCCTATAAAAATATGTCATCATGACATACTTAGCCATTACCATTTTACAAACATAACTAAGTACATTCATCATTTAAAAATTGGATTTTTAATCACATAATCAAGTTACAAAACAATTTAATTGTTAATAAAATGTTCATTCTAGGTATAGAAACATTAAAATCAACATTTTACAATTCTACTATTATCACATAACAATTCTTAAAATTTCATGTACAAAAAAGTACCTTTGTTGACCATTATTACTGTTAATTACATGCTTGCTATTTCCACGATTTACATGTGGAAATTATGACTGTGATGTGGATGGCAAACATGTACGCGACGAACAAAAAACTACAAAGTGGCGCTATGACGCGAAACTAACAACTTCTTTGAAATTTGCATGTTGCGGCCTTGGCTATGATTCAATGATAACCGGCAATAGTGTAGGAAAAAGCCAATTTTGGCCTACAAGCTCGTTTCTAACAGACTAAATCACATACAATTCATACAAAAACTTCATGTAAACATAATTCAAGAATTCTTAACATGTTTCTACCCATACAACAACATAAACAACAAAATTAACACATCCAATTTCACTATTTTTGCTAAAAACTCACTTTTTGATATTTCAATGAAAATCAATACTGTAAATTTTGTTTTTCAACCAAAACAATTAATTCAAAGCATCTTTATCAATATTTATACATACTCTATCAATTTAAATAGCCAATTTATCAACTACACAACTAATTAGCTCTCAATTTCTACTTTAAATTAACCCATATTCATTCACAAAACTCTCTGTAAAAAGGTTTTCTCTACAAACTACATACATAACAACAATACATTGATTATAATTATATATAACCTACGAAAATAACTTTACAACACTAGTTTATCATATGAACACACATAAAAGTAACCATTATCCTACCACAAGAATTTTACATAAGAGAAAGCTAAAACTTTTAAAACCAAAAGGGTAGAAGAATACCTTGATAGAAGATGATGGTTATCCTTAAGATTATCAAGCCTTTCTCCAACTTCACCCCCAAATTCTCTAGGATTCTCTTTCACTTCTCCATTATTCTTCTGTTCTTCTTCTCTTCTTCTTCTTCCTCCGAGCTTTTCTTTTCTTTTCTCTAACCTCTCTCCTCTATTCTTACGTATAATAATATAACGTATATAATATAATAGGTACTAATTATATAATAGTATAACTGATATCAGTTATAATAGATTTTAAAATCAAAAGCCATAAGGCTTGTTTGGTTAACTAACTAAAAAAAATAACCCATTAATCCTAACACCTTGTTTGGTAAAACACAATTAAATTAAAGACTTAATAGACCTTAGGCCTTGTTTGGCAAAAGCGAATTAAAACTCCTTTGAGTTATTTTAATAACTACTTAATAAAAGGTTATTAATCACACTTTTATTTAATTAAAATAATTCTAATAATAATTTATTAAATTACTACATCACATAAATCAATATCACAAAATTATAATTTTCTATATAATTATAACTTTATTTAATTCAACTAACACATCTTTTTAGTTACAAATTCAAATAAAAGAATAATAATTCAATTAATCAAAACTCTCTAACTTAATAATTAAATTAAATTAGAATATAATAATTAATTTCCTTAATTATTTATTTAATAAACAATTAACCAAATCGAATCAAATTTGAACAATTACAAATTCAACTATAAACACATCCATTAAATATTTAAATAATTCAATAAATATTTAATAAAACATTTAAAATTTAGGAATGTTACATCATTCCCTCCTTACAAGGATTATGTCCCCAGAATCACAATTCAAATAATTCATTCGTCACATTCTCCCCTACTTATAAAGATTCCGTCCCCAGAATCATTAAGCAAACAACTCAGGGTAATTCTTCATCATTTCAGCTTCAAGTTCCCACGTGGCCTCTTCGACATTGTGGTTCCTCCATACTATCTTTACAGAAGGTATCACTTTATTTCTGAGCACTTGTTCTTTCCTGTCGACTATCTGGATAGGAACCTCTTCATAGGACAAGTCTTTCTCAAAGTGCAATGGTTCTTACTCAATCACGTACTTGTAATCAGGTTTATATGGTCGTAACACCGAAACGTGAAAAACATTAGGAATGTTTTGCAATTCTGGAGGTAGAGCTACCTCGTAAGCAACCTCTTCCACTTTTCGTAGCACTTCAAAGGGTCCAATAAACCTCGGGCTTAGTTTCCCCTTTTTACCAAATCAAATTTTTCCCTTCCAAGGCGAAACTTTTAGGAAAACGTAATTTCCTACATTGAATATACGATCTTGTCTGTGTTGATCAGCATATTTCTTTTGTCTATCTTTAGCAGCTATCAATCTTGTTCTGATGAGTTTGACAACCTCAGCAGTTTGTTATACCAGTTCTGGTCCTAACAGTTGACGTTCACCGACTTCATCCCAGCATAATGGAGTTCTACACCTCCTGTTGTACAATACTTCGTAAGGTGGCATGCCGATGCTAGCGTGATAACTGTTATTGTAGGCAAATTCTACTAATGGTAATTTTTCATCCCAGCTTCCTTTGAAATCCATTACCCATGCTCTCAGCATATCTTCCAATGTCTGAATAGTTCGTTCACTTTGGCCATCTGTTTGCGGATGATATGCCATACTCATACGCAATTGTGTTCCCATACATTCTTGTAGTCTCTTCCAGAAATTTGATGTGAACCTCATATATCTATCTGACACAATTGACACTGGAACTCCATATCTTGCAACGATCTCTTTAACATATAACCTTGCCAGCTGATCAATATTGAATCTAATCTTTACTGGCAAAAAGTGTGCAGATTTTGTCAATCTGTCCACTATTGTAAGACCCCAACTTTTTTTAATAAAGATTATTTTTCCATAAATATCATTTTTGAATATTATGGAATGAATTTGATATAATGTTATAGTTGTGGGTAATATTTATAAATTTTGCTAAGTATGCAAGTTATAAAATATTCGATTGGTCGGGGAATATTCTTTTTGTTGGGAATATTCGTACAACGGCACAATCATTAGTGGACCCCACAATGGAATTATTGTCGGATTGAGAAAATGACAAAAATATTTTATAAATAACAACGGAGGTGTTATTGTTAAAATGATTGAACTACCCGGTAGTAAAAGTACAGTAATACGCATGGTTGCATAGTAGCACACGGTATTGATTATTGATGCTTACGTGAGAAGTCACTCAGTTATACTCAATTATTGCTACAATAATTGCTGCATCATATCTCTCATATTATTGATTTGATTATTGTCACAATATCATCTGCATTATATGTTATATTATTAAACCAATAATTGAGACGACAATGTTATTCATATTATTAAATTACAATATTTACAATGTCTAGAAGTTCTGTCAAGGAGAGGTTTAGTCAACTAATTGCGCGCCAATAGGGAGAAATCTTTATTGGAAAGCCCCCTCTTTCTTGGGAACAACCTGGTTGCTAAATATTGTGAGTTATAATATTAATGATGAATAAGTTCGTGTTGATTAAAGATGAATTTGATAGTTTCATTGTGTTGAGATTATTTGTGTTAGTAGAAATCGACATCTATTCCGATGATTATTGATGTCTGGAGGTTATATTGTTCAATCGGGTATTCGGGGAACTTTTCGTGTCAGAGTACTATTCACGAGTTACTATTCACGAGTTACTATTCACCCAGTTACTATTCACTCTAGTATTGTGCATTCGGGTATTTGGGTACAATATTATTCCATGAGGAGATGTGCTAATTTTTGAATAGTTGGTTGGAGTTATATTAGTGAATCAATATGGATGCATTGGTGGAAAGTTATAATAGTGAATCAATATGGATCATTTGTTTAAAGTTTTAATAGTAAATCGGTATGGACCGTTGCTTTAAGCTTTAATAGTAAATCAATCTGAACCATCCGCTTAAAAGTAAATCAATCTGACCGTTCGAGAATTAGTTACTATTCAATCCATTCTTCTATAAATAGAAGCTCATTCCTTCATTATTTCTTACGAATTCACTGAAACTCTAGAGAGAAATTATAGAGAAAAGAAGAAGAGTATTCTCGCTACTTCACTACTTGATATCCAATGTCTTTTATGGTAAGGGTGTTATTCTTTCTTATTCTTGAAGAGAACTTCATTATTCCATTCTTTATTATTACATTAGAATAACTTTGATCTGCTGCACCCTATACTTGGTGAAATCCTTATGTTATTCCATTCTTTATTATTACATTGGAATATCCTTTACGTGCATTTTACGTAGAACACAGTTCCGTCTTTATTATTACATTGGAATAACTTTGTATCACGCGGACTCCCTATACTCGGTGAAATCCTTATGTTATTCCATTCTTTATTATTCTTTTGGAATATCACATGCATGCGTTTCTGTGGGACTGGTTCCGTCTTTAGTATTACATTGGAATAACTTTTGTATCGCGGACTCCCTATACTTGGTGAAATCCTTATGTTATTCCATTCTTTATTATTCATTGGAATTCCGTCTCATGCGTTTTTCTGCCGAACACGGTTAAAATCTTTATTATTCTATTGGAATAACTTTGTATCTGCGGACTCCCATACTCGGTGAAATCCTTATGTTATTCCATTCTTTATTATTCTTTTGGAATATCACTGTCACATGTGTTTTGTGGGACACAGTTAAAATCTTTAGTATTCATTGGAATAACTTTGTATCTGCGGACTCCCTATACTTGGTGAAATCCTTATGTTATTCCATTCTTTATTATTACATTGGAATATCCTATCTGTTTAGCTTTTACGCTTGGGACTGGTTCCGTATTTATTATTCTGTTGGAATAACCTGCCTGTGTTATCTATCACATGCCTGTGTTATCTATCACATGCCTGGTGATTTCCTTATTATACTCAGTTGGTTAAAGTTTTGACTTCTATACTCCATGAAATTAGTGGAATATCATTGATATTTGCGCTTCATCTAGTATCTTTTCATGGAAATATTCTTCTGAGCATTCTTGAATTTTACTCTACAAAGAAGTATCATGTTGACAATTTGGACATTATTAGTTCCTGGATAAACTAATTCTTGAACTTGTTTTATTGAATTCTTATATCATTGTCATCATCCTCATGTTTATATTTTTTAAAGTCATCTATGGCCTGTAGTGCATAGATGGACTTTGTATGATTATGACCAGGGATTATTCGGTATAATCATGACCGTAATGTTACATATGATGTGGTAAAAGTCCTCATTGGCCCGTAGTTCATTGATGGATAGTTGTTGGCATTATCATGACCATTGATGAATACACGAATATCCTTGGCCCGTAGTGCATGGATAATTTGTGGTCGTGACCCTAATGAATATCCTTGGCCGTAGTGTAGGGATGATGTGGATTATTTATTAAGCTGAGTCTCAGCGATAAAAGTGATGAAAACTTTTTAAATCATAAAAGATATTAGATTTTATTCTCTACTTGACTCTTTTAATGGATTGCTTATTCCGCTGCAGTTAAACTTGTTGTCTATTGTATTTTATCAGTTTAACATTGTTGAAGGCTAATGATAATTTATCCTACATTATCTTAGTCATAATATTTCTTACTGGGCTATTTGAGCTCACCCTTTCTTTCACTGTTCTCTTCAGGAAATGAGAACGTAGCAGGGACTAGTCGGGGGACAGAGTGATGGTCCTGATGATAGCATTAGTTGTCCTCACTATTCTATGAAATAGTGTGATAATAATTATAATGAGGACTTATTCTGAGAGTGGATATTGTCTAGAAGACAATATTTGTATTAAAACTCACAACTTTTGTTGTATATTTAAGATTGTATTTGTATTCTGTACCATGTATCTGGCGACCCAAGATGGGTGATGTATACCTATTTTGGGGGCATCACAACTATCACCCAAATCGCATCGTAACCTTTCTGAGTCGATGGGAGACCTACCACAAAATCCATTGTGATATGTTCCCATTTCCATTCCGGTATCTCCAACGGTTGAAGTAATTTGCTTGGTCTTTGATGATCGACCTTGACTCTCTAACATGTCAAGCACTTTGCAACATATTTTGCAACGTCTCTTTTTATATTTGGCCACCAAAAATGTCGTCGCAAATCTTGATACATCTTCGTACTACCTGGATGAATCGAATATCTCGAGTTATGAGCTTTGGTCAAGATGTGTTCTTTAATATCTGATACTGCTGGAACCTATATTCTTCCTTCAAATCTCAGCATCCCCTCGGTATCAACTTTTACTTTGTTTCTTTTCCCTCGACCACACTTTCTCTTATTTTTCTGCATTCCTCATCCTGCAGTTGAGCGTTCTTCACTTTGTCCCCCAAAGTTTGACTGGCTTCCATATGGTACAATTTCTCATCGGATTCTTTTGGAAATTTGATTTCCAACTCTAACCTTGACATTGCTGTAATAAGCTCCTCATTATTAGTTAACAGCATCAACTTCTCTCTGCCTTTCCCACTCAAGGCATCTGCATCCTAACACCTTGTTTGGTAAAACACAATTAAATTAAAGACTTAATAGACATTAGGCATTGTTTGGCAAAACTGAATTAAAACTCCTTTGAGTTATTTTAATATCTACTTAATAAAAGGTTATTCGTCACACTTTTATTTATTAAAATAATTCTAATAACAATTTATTAAATTACTACATCACATAAATCGATATCACAAAATTATAATTTTCTATATAATTATAACTTTATTTAATTCAAATAACACATCTTTTTAGTTACAAATTCAAATAAAAGAATAATAATTCAATTAATCAAAACTCTACAACTTAATAATTAAATTAAATTAGAATATAATAATTAATTTCCTTAATTATTTATTTAACAAACAATTAACCAAATCGAATCAAATTTGAACAATTACAAATTCAACCATAAATACATCCATTAAATATTTAAATAATTCAATAAATATTTAATAAAATAATTAAAATTCTAGAATGTTACATCTGCCTCTGAAGGATCTCTACCCAAGTGCTGGATGAAAAAATGTGCCCAGTCCAACTGTCGGGTCAAGCTGTCAATCTGCGTCAAATCTGTAGGATCTCAGATGCAGGCCATCCAATCTGTCATCATCACGGATCCAGGAACCATATCCCCCATGAACTGAGTGGCACGGGTCTGAGCTCCGATGGTATGAGGGGACCACCAGCGGTAGAACATATCCTGAGTAAACAGGCCCTCTGACAACATAAAGTCGTCAACTCCCATCAACGGGATATCACTGACAAGTGACTGTGATATAGGCCAATAACGCCTGGCAGGAGGCAAGATCGATTACACGAATCTCTCCTGTAATACTCCTGATGGCGCGTTCTCCTAAATAGAGCTCCCATCCTCCATCTGTGAAGAGAGGAATCCGACGGGTGGATATCACGTACTCGACACTAGTCGGGAACCCATCATCAAAACTAATGGTCAAATGGTCCCTAGAGTAAGGAACCCAAGTGATGGCATCAACTGTCAACAACTTTAACTGTAGGTGACAATGGGTGAAACCCTCAGCTACAGGAACCTCTGCCAGCGTGGAGTGATGCCATCGCTGTCCCTGTGGATAGGTATCTAAACCTAACACACTAATGGGATGCAAGCATGGAAGCCTCTCATAGGCCCAAAACTGCCAACAGAAAGGTAAACATCTACTATCAGTCAACACTCTTAACCTGTACATGGGAAATCAAAAGAGAAATACTCACCAGCAGAAACGGGTAAAATCCTAGCCAAGCCTCTATCAAGCCCTACAAATGCATGTGCATTCCCCTAAGGAAATAGGCAAAGGTATAGGAGCCCCAATCATATTCTCCAATACGGTCCAGCTCTCGTGTGGTGCTGACCAAAGTAAATGACACCGTAGAAGAGTTATCCGCTATAAAGGAACCCCTGATGATAACCAGGAATAATCGTCAAAGAATGAGATTCGTGACTCTCACATCAGTAGGTTTGGGCTCACTCAAAATCCCACTCATAGCATCTACGCTCAAAAGACCTGTACGGACTGTCTTGCCCTTAAGCACCTCAGCCGAGACTCCTAACAAGGATCTAACGGCAGTCGGGGAAATGTTCGCCGTACAAGGCACTGGCGCCCCTCCAAACTCTATACTGGTGATAAATCACCCATCCATCGGCATCATCATTGCCTTGTAGTCAAGCAAATGGAGAGACTAAGTCTGGTGAAACTTGTGCTCAAACAATTCCCTGAGATAACCCTAGGGACAACGGCGGGGGAGGATGGAAAAGAACGCTTCAAAGCCCCAACCATGCACAATCTCTTGATAATCAGGATGAAGAGCCTGATATACAGAGTGTATGGTGAAGCAGTTCCCTTAAGGCTTCGTAAAGCCAAGAACCTACATCACAAAAGCAGATCAACATTAGAATCCTTATTCCTCATCAGTAAGAAAAAGGAAGATCAAATCCAGCTTTTATCTCGTTTGCATGCAAGTAAACTGAGGGGTGGCGACTCAAATCATCCAGAAGCTCTGGAATTATCACATTAATGCTTGGGAGATCCCTATGGGGAGTATGAATAGTAGAATCAGGATCCGTAATCGGTACATCTTTCTCCTTGTCCTTAACATCCGGTACCTTAACCCGAATAGGACGAATCACCACCTCCACTAAACGATGAGACTGTCTGACTGAACGGGGTTGAGGTACATCTAAAATCCCTCATTCGTACACCTAAAGTGGTCTTGTAGGAACTACTTAGTTGATCCAGATCCATATATCTGGACACAAGTCTCCAAATCACCTCAAAAAGTGTGTGGTAAATTCTAACCTGGAGCATTACAAATGCATTTTATAACTATATGCATGCATGCATTACTTTAACATACGTCTACAGTAGAGTTAAAAATGCATGTCTACTCAATGCCTAGTCTCATGGAAATTTTTTGCCAGAGTCTCCTTTGTAAAAAGGACTATCCACATGCTCATAGGCATGACTAGGTGGCCATTCAGTAGCACACCTGTCCACAGTTATAAACATCTTATATGCATAAAAATATGAAAGTCATAATCCATAAGGGTAACCTAATTACCAGGATTACTTTGCTTTACAACCTTTACTCATTTGTCCTCAAATAGGATAAAAATAGCTAGAAAAAGGTTCTAATTTGACTGTTTTAAAAGTTAAATTTTTTCACATCATTATGTTCAACATGGTTAAATACTAATATTTACTATATTGAATATTTTTTGTCAATTCATATGAGCATGCATATTCACTACTATGTGTTTAGAAGCATTTCATGTGATAACTCATTTTCCAACGAATAAAACTAGAAAAGAAGACATGCATACGTTATCAGGATAGTGTGAAACACTTCTACGGTGATAGATTTTGCAGAAAGCAGCTCAAACTCAGCAGATCTAAATAAGAACTCTCGGATTCTCTGTGTAGCGCAACATGAGAATGACTTGTGAAAGGCAAATAGCCTACAAGTACACCCACGGATGGCCGTAGGTGTACCTGCGGCTACCATAGGTGTACCTTCAAATGTCATAGGTGTATTTGTGGGTGCCCTAAGTTGGTCCCACCCCTCTGCCTCGGTCCAATTTGAATTGCAAAGGAGGTCACACAAGTTGAAAAGGTCAAATTAGGAAAAAAGACGCTATACGATTGAGCGGAAAAGCTTAAAATCCTAGTTTTCAAAGACCAAACTGTGGGTCTACATATCACTCGTTGGTATTCGCCCAGACACAGGGTTCACTATACCAATGATCACAACTACTACAAACTATACTCGGCAATACCTCACAAGGGTCCGATGTCGTCAATTTGGGGTCGTAACTCCAAAAAAACCTATCCCCAGTAGGGATTTGATACAACTCTAGCCGTTGGCATGTAAATCCAATGAAACATCAGAAGTCATCTTATAATATCAGTCGTTGAAGCAAATTTTAGCGAAGGTCAAGCAACCTTGACATTATCCAGCCGTTGGCAAGTAAATCTAGCGAAGCATCAAAAACCATCCGATTATTTCATCAGTTGAAGGACATTTTAATGAAGGTCAATCAACCATAACGTTATTCCAGTCGTTGAAAATTAAACCCAATGAAGCATCGGAGAATGATCCGATGATGGTATCCATTGAAGTACATTTCAACAAGGGTCAAGCAACCCTGACAACCCAAACTATTGGCAGTAACTCCGATAGGGTATCGAAAGGACCCGACGATACAAACCAGGGAAAACCATCCTCATCAGGGATGACCGATGATGGAATCTGTTATACCAGTCTTCATCAGACAAGGGAAGTCTGTAAAAGGACTTTCGCGATAACCCCAATGTCAACATCCTGGAAGTTCTTGAGAACTTTAGAGTAGACATCCAAGCAGTTCTTCAGGGTCATCGGTGATAGCTCCAGTCCCCAGGCATGGGAACAGACGGTCATCACATCCCATTGGAAGATGATCCAACAAACCACATGCATCATACAGTTGCATCGTGCTGCATTACATTGCATCATGATTATCTTATCATATTTCAAGTGTATAGTATTCTTTATCACATCCATGCCATTACATTGCATGAATATGATAAAGAGGGGAATCTGTAGACACTTAAAATTTCTGCATTCCTGTTACTAACTTTGTAGAAGGGCAGAATCATCTTCCAGAGATAACCCTAGATGTCAAATTAGCTCAATCTCAGAGACAACCCCGGGATACTTAATTTTTCCATGTCGGAGATTACCCCGAGATACTCAGTTCTAGTCCCAAAAATAACTCTGAGAGTTTCAGTTTCAACCTCAGAGATAACCTCGAGGAATGCAATTCCAGTTCTGTAGATAACACCGGAGAAGTCAGCTCAATTCCAGAGACAACCCCGGGATACTCAGTTTTTATCCCAAAGACAACCTTGGGAGTTTCAGTTTGAACCTCAGAGACAACCCCGAGGAATGTAGTTGTAGTTCCGGAGATAACCCCAGAAAAGTTTGTTTCAATCCCCAGAAGTCAGCTTCAACCTTAGAGATAACCTTGAGGCGCTCAGTTCCAACCCCGGAGATAACCCTGGGAGGTTAGGCACACCTCAGAGACAACCCTGAGGACCTTGAAGTACTCAACAACCCAATCTCGAGATAACCACGAGCATCGATCATTAAATCGACCAAGAATCCGGAGATAACCCCGGTGAGGGACAAAATTGTCATTTTTCCACCTCGATCCCACATTCATGCCATCTCAGCTAAATTTCAACATACATTCTACATAGAAGTATCCTACATGAACCATAACTCAAAAATCCTAAGTGACTACTGCACAAGACAGCACACCAGATAGAATTTGAAGACCTGATGATCTGGTCACAGACCCATCTTCCTGGTTTTGTACAACCTCTTATCCCATGTCATTGTGTAGATATCTGCAATAGCATTCCGAAAAGGTATTATACGCCTCAATCGGACGCCCAAATTGAATGTAATGAAGGTTCAAGCGGACAACGCGTTGCATGCGTGCACGTACTTCGAGACGGTGGGGCAAACAGAGCCCGGGGCACCCTGGGTAGCAGCAGGTGGACCTGATACTACTGCAGGTACACTTGCGGCTCCCCCTTTCTATAAATAAAGGGCTTGGGGTGGCCATTTTCAAGAAAAAAAAGGTGAGGAAGCCCTGTCCATTTTGTTTTGTACACACTTTAAACTGAGTGCTTTCTCTTTTCAAACACTTGTGAGCTTGTGTTTTGCTATATTTTACCGGTGGAAATCGAGTATTCATTCATTTAAAGTCATCTGAAGTCTTCTTTGGCAGCCCACTGTAAGACACCTTACCTTTCTTAAAGCCTTTCTCCACTTTCAATCCACACACAGTTATTCATGTTGAGAGTCGTGTGGTGTGCGTATGCTCAGACCATCGGTCTGTGGCTTTTATTGCTTTCATATATATATATAGGGAGCCCTTCCATAGAAACCGGTTGCTATGGGTACTATGCAACACCCCCTTTTTGGACCGTTGATAAACTTATTGGAAGGCTGAGATTGAAACATAAATATACAATGGCCAACTTGTATGCTTTTTTTATTTTAATATGAGGACCGCACCATAGTCAACATGTTGTCGGTTTGTTTAACTAAAAGCAATTTTTAATATTAAATAATACGGCCAGAATTACGACATGTAAAACATATATAAAAAAAAAAAATCAAGCGACAACTCTTTGACTTGTAAAAAAAAAAAAAAAATTATACCAATAGGAACAAGCTCTTACGACGTATAAAAAAAAAAAAAAAAAAAAAAATCTAAGCCGCACAACCTCTTACGGCGTATAAAAAAATCTAATAGTGCACAAGTTCTTTATTTGCTATTTTTATAACAATATTTGTTATTTTATAAAAACAAATATTTTATAATAACAAATAAAGAATATAAAATATTTTATAAAAAATATTTTATAAAAACAAATATTATATAAAAAATTAACAAATATTTTTTTTATATAAAATATTATATAAAGAATATATTTTTATATAAAATTTTCTTCCCACTTTAATTTAAAATATTAATTCTTTATGATATTTTATATCCTATTTTATATAAAAATAACATATATTTGTTATATAAAGAATTAACAAATATTTTATAATTCTTTATTTGCTATTTTTATAAAAATATTTTATATTCTTTATTTGTTATTATAAAATATTTGTTTTTATAAAATATTTTATATTCTTTATTTGTTATTATAAAAATATTTGTTTTATAAAAATATTTGTTTTATAAAATAACAAATATTGTTATAAAAATAGCAAATAAAGAACTTGTGCCACTATTAGATTTTTATATGTTTAAGAGAGGTTGTGCTGATTTAGATTTTTTTTTTTTTTTATATATGTCAAGTAGTAAGAGCTTGTCCCTCCCATTATTATTTTTTTTTTTTTTTAAGTCGTGAAAGCTTGTTCCGATTTATATTTTTTTACAAGTCGTAAAGAGCTTGTCACTTTGATTTTTTTATTTTATTATTTTTTAAGCCTAAGAGGTTTGTGCTTAGGTTTGGATTCTTTTTTTTATACAAGTTGGTACAAGTTATCTTGGTTGTATTATTTAATATTAAAAATTGCGTTTTAGTTAAACAAACTAACAACATGTTGACTATGGTGGGGTCCTCATATTAAAATAAAAGCTTACAAGTTGTCTGCTTACTTGGTATATTTATGTTTCAATCTCACCTTCCAATAAGTTTATCAACTGGTCCAAAAGGGGTGTCAGATAAGCACCACATAGCAACCGATAATATGGAAGAATTATATATATATATATATATATATATATATATATATATATATATATATATATATATATATATATATATATATATTATTGTGTTATGCCTCGATTGAGCCCGAATATAATATTTGGAGTGTTTACCGCTTTTATATATATATAAATACTTATAATATATATATATATATATATATATATATATATATATATCTGTCGACGTCGGGAATTTTATTGTCCCTTTTCTATTCTTGTCTTTTGGTGTTCTCATGTTAGGTGAGATTTGTTTGAAAAAACAAGTTATGAAAAGGTTCGACATGTATATGTTGACGATTGGACTGTTAGAGTCGCCAGTTGGTATTTTTAAATGGTTGCACCAACTCAACCGAGAAAAGGTTTACACATTGACCCAGTGATGTGACACTGTTTAACAGATATGTGAAACTAAGATTCGTTAGGGTCTGGGGACTTGATTATGCAGAGGGAATGTGTTAGGTACCCCCCCCCCCCCCGACATCCGTGTTACCACGGTGACCACCACTTTTCAATTAAACTGTTATATGAATGTGGGGGGGGGGGGGGGTTCAATGTGCAGTTATTTGGAAGTAGTGTTATGCCTCGTTCGCACCTATATACAAAGGGTTTGAATTTTGTATAAAAGTTCAATTTTAACATGATATAGCAATGATGTTTTGTAAAAGAGGTTTTTCAAACCCTTATGCTCAATTGTAATTGAGGCATTTGATACTTCCATTTTATTATATGTTCGGTATAGTTGCTTTTATTTTTGAGATGCGAGGCATCTTTGAGAAAATAAGTTATATAGCAATATCGAACTCCTTGTGGGCATGAGAGCCATCTAAGGAAATTTGAACACCTTAAATAATGTACAAGCTGATTACAGCCGAAAATGTCCATCACGGGAATCGAATCTAGATTCAGTAGACTAAATCTGTGATCACATAATTCCTAGGCTCAAATGATGTAGCAGTTTATAGGAAAGCTGTAAGCAGTTATATATATAAAAGCTATAAATATATAAATATATATATATATATATATATATATATATATATATATATATATATATATATATATATATCAAGACGATCAACCACCAACCACCACGAAGCGAATTTCATGGGGATTGTAAATATAAATATATAAAAGCGATAAATATATATATAGAGACAATCAACCACCACGAAGCAACTTCATGGGGGATTGAAAAAGTAAATAAAGCAATAAAGACGATCAACCGTCACGAAGTAAACTCCATGCGGGACTAAATGTAAATAAAGTAGTAAAAGGCCCCGAAGTAAACTCCATGCCTGACAGAAATGTATATATATATATATATATATAAAGCGTAAATGCTCTAGACTGATCGAATCAAAACGAGTTCGACAACAGTTTATAAATAAGTATATATATATAACCAATAAACGCT
Source organism: Panax quinquefolius (assembly GCA_020205615.1). Lineage (NCBI taxonomy): Eukaryota > Viridiplantae > Streptophyta > Magnoliopsida > Apiales > Araliaceae > Panax > Panax quinquefolius. The sequence continues at coordinate 69,789,139 of CM035152.1, read as the reverse complement.
CCCGACGTGAGTCCAGGCTCAATCGAGACATAACTCGATAATGTTAGTCCATATATATATATACATATATATAGAAAACGAAATAAAAAACCATGGACCAAAGTCCGGGTATACACACGCAACTCGACTCTCAACATAAAGAACGATGTGTGAAGAATGTGGAGGAAAGGCTTTAAAAAGTGTAAGAAGGATTACAGTGGACTACTAAAGAAGACTTCAATACCTTTAAATGGATGAACATGCGGTTCCCATTGGTGAAATATAGCAATATATGAGCTCACAGGTGTTTAAAATAAGAAATCACTCAGTTTATAGTGTTTATAGAGCAAATTGGATAGGGCTTCCTTGCCTTGGGTGCCCCGGGCTCCACAGGACCCGTCATCTCGAAGTACGTGCACGAATGCAATGTGATGTCCGTTCGAACTTTCAGAACTTTAATCCGGGCATCCAATTGAGGTGTATAAGACCTTTTTCAGAGTGTTGTTGTCGAGAGCTACACAAATGACATGAGATTAGAGGTTATACAAAGTCAGGAAGATGGGACCATGCCATTGGTCTTCAAGTCTTCAAATTATATCCAGTGTGTTGTCTTGTGTAGTAGTCACTCGGGATTAGAGCTATTGGTTCTTGTAGGACACTGCTATGTAGAATATATGTTAAAATATGTTGAGATGGTGCACATGTGGGATCGAGGTGGAAAAATGATGATTTTGCCCCTCACCGGGGTTATCTCTAGTTCGATTACGATATAGCGATGCGTTGCTCGGGGTTATCTCTCGAGATTGAAATTCAACGTAAAGTCTTGAATGTCCTCAGGGTTGTCTCTGAGGTGTGCCTGTCATCCCGGGGTGGTCTTCGGGTGAACTGAGTACCTTGGGGTTATCTCTGAGGTTGAAGCTGGCTGCAAAGGTTTAAATGAGCTTTTCCAGGGTTATCTCCAGAACTGCAACTGCACTCTCGGTACATCTCCGAGGTTGATGCTGAAACTCCCGGTGTTGTTTTCGGGACTAGAACTGGATATCTTGTGGTTGTCTCCGAGATGGAACTGCCTTTTCTGTTGTTATTTCCAGAATTAGAACTGTATTCCTCGGGGTTATCTCCGAGGTTAAAACTGAAACTCCCGGTGTTGTTTCTGGGATGGGAGATGGATATCTCGGGGTCATATCCGAGATAGAAAACTGAGGATTCTTGGGTTGTCTTCGGAATTGAGTTGATTTGACTCCCAGGGTAATCTCTGGAAGAAGATTTTGCCCTCCTTCCAGGTTAGTAACATAAATGCAAAAATTTGAGTGTCTATATATGCCCCTCTTTATCATGTTCATGCAATGCAATGGCATGGATAGGATAAAGAATACTAGACACTTGAAATGTGACAGGATAATTATGATGTAATGTACAGCAGCATGATGTAAATGCATGATGTATGTGGTTTGTTGGACCATTTTCCAACGGGTTGTGATGAATGTTTGCTCTCCCGACTTCTGATGGGGGTTAAAGTTATCACTAACGACTGTGATGAAATGCTTTGACGTGTGATCCATAGTTCTCAGGAATTTTCAAGATGTTGACGTTGGGGTTATCACCAAAGTCCTTAATCCTTGGTACAGACTTTCCACTGAGAATGTATCTCTCATGTACAAAAGACTCTGGGGAATTGAGCTTTGCCTGTTGAAGATATGTATAACATATCCCATCATCGGTCCTCCCCAATGAGGGTGTTCCTTATTGGTTTGTATCATCAGGGCTTTCTAGTGTCCTATCGGAGTTACTGCCAATAGTTTGTGTTGTCAGGGTTTCCTGACTCTTGCTGAAATATACATCAACGGATTAGATCCCTGCTGGGAAAAGTGTCAAGGCTAGTTGACCTTCGTTGACATGTGCATCAACGGATGAGATCATCGGATGGTTCCTGATGCTTCGTTGGGTTTAACTACCAATGGATGATGATGTCAAGGTTGTTTGACCTTCGTTGACATGTGCATCAACGGATGAAGTTTTCATTGGGGAGAATTATTTTGGAGTTACGACTCCGAACTGACGACATCGGACCCTTGTGAGGTATTGCCAAGTGTTGTAGTGTGCAACAATTGTGATCATTGATATAGTGAACACTGTGTTTGAGCAAATACCAATGAGTGATATGTAGACCCACAACTTGGTCTATGAAAACCAGGATTTCAGGCTCTTCCGCTCAATCACGTAGCATTTTTCTTCCTGATTTGGTCATTTTAGCTCGTGAGACCTCCTTTGCAACTCAAACTGGATTGAGCCAGAGGGGTGGGCCCCACCCAGGGGAGCCGCATGTACACCTACGACCAACCGTGGGTGGCCTTAAGTGGCCTATTGCTTTTATAATTCATTTTCAAGTTGCGCCACACAGAGAATCCGAGAGCTCTTCTTCAGATCTGCTGAGTTCAGGCGTCTTTCTGTAAATTATGTCACCGTACAAGTGTCCTACACTGTCTTGGTAACGTATGCGTATCTTGTTTTCCAGTTTTTGTCCGTTGGAAAATGAATTATCACGTGAAATGCTTTTAAACACATAGTAGTGAATATGCATGCTCGTATTACTTGATAAAAAATATTCAACATAGTAAATGTTAATATTTAACCATGCTGAACATAATGATGTGAAAAAATTTAACTTTTGAAATAGTCAAATTGGCACCTTTTTAAAGCTATTTCTTATCCTATTTGAGGACAAATGAGCAAAGGTGGTAAAGCAAAGTAATCCTAGTAATTAGGCTACCCTTACGGATTATGACTTTGATAGTGTAATGCCTATAGAATGTTTATAAATGTGGGTAGGTGTGCTACTGAATGGCCACCTAGTCATGCTTATGTGCATGTGGATAGTCCTGTTTACAAAGGAGACTATAGCAAAAAATTTCCAAAATTTAGCTATTGGATAGTCATGCATTTTTAACTCTATGGTAGGCGTATGTTAAAATAATGCATACATGCATGTAGTCATAAAATGTATTTTTAAAATGCTCCAGGTTAGAGTTTACTGCACCCTTTTTGAGGTGATTTGGAGACTTGTGTCCAGATATATGGATCCGGATCAGCCGAGTAGTTCTCGCAGGACCACTTCAGGTGTGCGGAAGAGGGCTTCTGATGTGCCTCAACCCATTTAGTTAAACTGACCTGGTAAATGCAGGGAGGCGGTGATTAAATCCCTATCTGTGTTGATGTACCAGATGTTGAGGACGAGGAGGAGGATGTACCAGTTACAGACCCCACTCTAGCTACTTATGTTCCCTAAAAGGATCTTCTAGGCATTCAGGTGATGATCCCAGAGCTTCTGGGTGATTTGAGTCGGCACCCCTCAGTTTACTTGCATACAAATGAGGTACAGGCTGTATTTGATCTTCCCTTTTCCTATTGATGAGGAGCAAAGGTTCTGATGTTAATCTGCTTTATGATGTAGGTTCCCGGTTTTACAAAACCTCGAGGGAACTAGTTCAGCATACACTCTCTATATCAAGCTCTGCATCCAGATTATCGATAGATTGTGCATGATTGGGGTTTTAAGGTGCTCTTTTCCATCCTCCCCCACCGTTGTCCCTAGGATTACCTCAGGGCGTTGTTTGAGCGTTGATTTCACCAGACTCGGTCTCTCTATTTGTGAAACTGTGAGGTGATGATGATGCCGATGGATTGGCGATTTATCACATGTATGGAGTTTGGAGGGACGCCAGTGCTATATACGGCGAATATTACCCCAATTGTTGTTAGATCCTTGTTAGGAGTCCCTGAAAAGAGCTCAAGGGCAGGACAGTCCGTACAGGTCCTTTGAGCATAGATGCTATGAGTGGGATATTGAGTGAGCCCATACCCGGTGATGTGAGAGTCAGAGATCACATTCTTCGGCGATTGTTCCTGATGATCATTAGGGGATGCTTCATAGCGGATAACTCTTCTACGGTATCATTTACTTTGATCAGTGCTACACGAGATGTACACCATATTGGAGAGTATGATTGGGGATCCTATACCTTTGCCTATTTCCTCAGGGGTATGCGCATGCGTTCGCAAGGCTTGACGGAGGCTTGGTTAGGATTCTACCCATTTCTACTGGTGAGTATTTCTCTTATGATTTCCTATGTACAGGTTAAGAGTGTTGACTGACAGTAGAGGTTTGCCTTTGTGTTGGCAGTTCTGGGCCTATGAGAGGCTATTATGTTTACATCCTATGAGTGTGTTAGGTTTGGAGACCTATCCACGAGGACGTCGATGGCATCACTCCATACTGGCAGAGGTTCATATAGCTAAGGGTTTCACCCATTGTTGTCTACAGTTGGAGTTGTTGACAGCTGATGCTATCACTTGGATTCCCTATTTCGGGGAACATTTGACCGTTGGGTTTGAGGATAGGTTCCCGACTGGTGTCGAGTACGTGATATCCACCCATCCGATTCCTCTATTCACAGAAGGTGGATGAGAGCTCTATTTAGGAGAGCGTACTATTAGGAGCACTACAGAAGAGATTCATGTGCCGATCTTGCTTCCGACAAGGCGTTATTGGCCTGTGTCACAGTCACCCATCATTAATTTCACATTGATAGGTGTTGACGGCTTTACACTGTCAGAGGGTACATATACTCAGAAGATGTTTCATCACTGGTGGTCCCCTCATAACATCGGACCCCGGACCCTCATCACTCAGTTTATGGGGGATATGGTTCCCAGATCTATGATGATGACAGATTGGATGGCATGTGTCTGAGATCTGACTCATTTGACATAGATTGACAGTGTAACCCGACAGTTGGACCGGCACATTTCTTTATCCGACACTTGGGCAGAGATCCTTCAGAGGCAGATACTTTCTATCCTTCCAGCTCTAGCGCTGGCCCCTCAGATGACCCATATGGTTTTACCAGTGCTGATCCTCTATTATATAGACCTGACATCCTCGTTGATGGAGATCCAGTGACTTAGCAGGAGTTACATCAGGTGGACAGGATTGATGATGTAGACATTCACACCATTGTCTTCTTCTGATGTGTATTCTCGTTATATCTTTTGATAGGCCTCTGTTAGATACTGGGTGGTTGTGCCCCATTCTCGCTATATCTTTTGATAGGCCTCTGTTAGTTGTTGGGCGTCTGTGCCCCATTTCCCTGTATTTTTAGCTGTACAGAGATTATTTATTAGATGATGATGTACTTAAGAATATATGTACTGTTATTCACTACATCATATTTCCATCTATTATTTATCATGCATGTATTATGTTATGTATATGTATGTATGTCCAGCGATGTTCATCATTGACCCCTAGATGGTCTTATTATACAGCAAACATGGATGTCTTCCTCGATAGTTAGCCGCATTAATCACACCCCACCAGTATTGGTAGCCTCCCGTCTGAGGTCGTGGTATGATAGTTTGTCACCTCCAGACAGGTGAATGTAGATCATTTATTACAGCATTCCATGACCCTCTTGATATTCCAAGTTCCTGTGGGCTTTGTGGATGGTATGTTGGAGCATTGGGTACCAGGGAGGCAGGTTTTTTATTTTGGGACCCAGAAGTTGACTCCCACATTAGAGAAGTACGAGCGGTTGATAACTCTGCCCATAGACAGACCTTGTGCTCGTATGGCCATTGGCGATATGAGCCGGTAGTTCATGACCCTCAAGATTCTGGCGTAGAAGTAATCTGAGATGAGATTACATCTAGTCATGTGGTGTCCCAGAGTTTTCTGATAGATAGATTTGGTTTACTAACAGTTATGCACGACATTCTAGGGATTTCACCATGCCAGAGGATGAGTGACGTGTAGCCAGAGTAGACCTATTGCTGATGTGTGTATTGTTATACGATATACATGCCACGGTATATGGATGAGTTGGACATTAAGCGTGATTATGGCGATTGAGAGCTCTAGGGAAGGTCATACCATTGTGCCTATAATCGTGACGAGACATTGAGATCGGCCCATTTATTGTTGTACCTACCTGCGAGGGGGTATTTATAATGACTTATGGTCATGTTGTATGTGTGGTTCATGTCACACCGAGACCGATTAGCACCTTCGATGGCATGAATCTTGTTTTACCCTTGAGATAGC